>JARFXV010000997.1:0-159256 GCA_031761425.1 Cosmopolites sordidus
ATATATATATATGTATATGTATACATATATACATATGTATATATATGTATACATATGTATACATATATATGTATATATATGTATATATATATATGTATATATATGTATATATATATATATATATATATATATATATATATATATATATATATATATATATATATATATATAAATATATACATACATACATACATATATATCAATGGATGAAAACTCAGATGATGAGTCAAAGCTGAAAAGCTGATCAAAGTTGAGACTAACGCTACACTTATTTTGCAGAGTTGGACAAATAGCATTATACTGATGTTATTATAAAAACTTCGTTTGTCTAAGAACTTTTCAAACGATCCTCGTAAGTTAGCTTAGCGGCTTTTTAAAAAACGCATAATTTAAGATTCCTAGGGAATACGAATTATTGTCGGTAATAAAGAACGAAAGATTTCAAATATTTTGAATATATATGTATGTGTATATATATGTATATATATATATATATATATATATATGTATATATATATATATATATATATATATATATATATATATATATATATATATATATGTATATATATATATATATATATATGTATATATATATATATGTATATATATATATATATATATATATATATATATATATATATATATATATATATATATATATATATATATATATATATATATATATATATATATCAATGCCGAAGACCTTCGATGACTTTAGAAAAAAAAGTGTTTCTTTTTGTCTTACCAGAGACTCCTTTATAACAGTGATATTACATCATCGTCATTAGAAAATGAGTAGCTTGTAAATTTTGCTTCTAATTTGGGAAAAAAATTTCACTGTGGGGTATCTGCTGAATAGGAAAGCTGGTCTAAAGTTGCGAAACAACCGTTGAGAAAACCAAACATTGAAACGGCACTCTTGTGAGTTATTCTGTTGCAACAAAAGGCTTAGGTCTCCCTCTTTCCTTTCTATTTCTGGCTTGTGATATACTCATGTAGTAAATAATAAACACTTGAAGCTACTAGAATGTGGTGATAAACAGTTTTTGCATCTAAATTTTTAAGACATTTTTAAATAAATGCAAACACCTTATATTAAAATTGATAAACGTTGCAGGAATCAAGACAGATAATTAACACTTAGTGTCCACTAATGGCAATGCTGACCCAGCAATTTTCTTATAATAATTCCTGAAATAGTTTTTTAGTTGCATTCAATATATAAAATAGAAATAAAGTTATTAGGAATATTTGATTTGTTATTTAAACACTATTTTTTGCTCTCCACATAAAAAAACTGATACTCAAAGGTACGAACAGGTTTTCCTGTAAATTGGTACGAATACACCTAATTGTTACGTAGCATTTTGGCGCGATTTGTTAACCAGTTCCTTTACAGAAAATAAAATATCAAACAAAGAGTTTATCTAAAAAATGTGCGTTGCCAACGAATTGTATTGTGTTGAAATCACATAAATGTGAGTGATGTACGGTGAGTCAGTTTTATCCAAAAGACGAACATACAAGTAGTACAAAGCATTGAAAGAATGCCGATAAGTGAAGACTTACCTCGTGCCGATCGGCCTTCAACGTCTTCAACTGACAAAAATATATGCAAAGTGAAGGAAATGATTATGGAAAATCGTAATTAAACGAGGTGGGTCAATCATATAGTTCTGATTGATATTTTGAGATAGTTTTTGACTCGCTCCATTACCTTCTCATCGGGTACAATTTTTCGTTTTATATTTATGCCGGCAATATCATTGTTCTGCTTTTGTCGATATTTATTTTCATATCTACTTTTCTTAGCTCTTCGTTATATATTGCTAAGTTATGTTGTAGTTTTTCTTCAGAATCTGCCATTAGAACCTTATCAGCGAACAGTAATTCTTGTGTTGTTTTCATTTTTCTAAAACCTATTTTTGTATGTTATTGTGGTTTATACCTATTCTTGCATTTTCCTTTGCTATTTTTTTAAACATCGTCAATAACTACTAAAACTAGCAGTGGACTTAGCTCTGTCTTAGGCTTATTCCTGTTTCAAATTCGGTAACTTCATCGTACATTCTGCAGATTCATCATTACTTTATTCTTGTTGTTGTTGTATAAAGCTTTAGTAATTTTTATTGCTCCCTCTTCTCTTTAGAATTTTCCAAACATCTCTCTTTTTTTACTCTATCAAATGCTTTTTGCTTTTTCCACGCCAATCAAACAAAAATGGATTTCGGTTTATTTTAACAGTTTTTTCTCCTAATTTTCTAATTATAAATATCAGATCTTGTAAGCTTCTAAACCATGTGTGGTGTACCCTTTCTAAAACCATGCTGTGGTTCTTCTAATGTTGCTGCTAATTTTTCTCTCAGCCTATGCTCTATTCCTCTGGTAAATATTTTTTTCCGGTGAATTTGTTAGTGTAATCGCTCTGTAATTTTTACATTCTTTGATATCTCCTTTTTTAAACAAGGGCAATATTATACCTATATTCCAGTATTATGTTACTTTTTTTTCTATTATAATATCGTCTAGGGGTAGCAAAAATGTTCCCTTTGCTATTTAGTCTTGTAGGCATAAGTGTATTCTTTGAAATGAGGCGACAAAACAAATTTGGATGATTAAAAGGCTAACTTAATTTTTTGTTGTCCGCTTCGACTAAAGAGTCCAACTCAGTTAGTTGGACTCACTCTCACTTAGTCCAACTGACTGACTTGGACTCTTCAGTCGAAGCGGACAACACCTGAAAATGCCAAATGAGATTTTGACAAAACGGTCGTGACTCTTCACAGAATCAACGGATCGATATCCGGAATGATTTAGAAACATATATATATATATATATATATATTATATATATATATATATATATATATATATATATATATATATATATATATATATATATATATATATATATATATATATATATATATACATACTGATTTCATTCTTTCACAATGAGCTTTTTTCCTTTCGTCAGATCAAGTTGTTCCGGTCTTCCTACATTTTTCTCTCTGGCCAAGCTCCCAAACGTCAACCTTGTGTTTGAAACAGTTTCTATCCTGAATTTCAATAATATTTGCTGATTTAGGCCCTCCTTAATTGTAGCAATCCATTTAATTGTTTCTATTTTAGCTCAAGGCCTATCTTCATAAAATTGAACTATTTGTCTAGTTAGCCTACTCGGGTTAAAATTTAAGTCTTCTTTTTCTCATAACGCTATGTATATCTGTGTATTGTTTGATTTCTTGGTTTTCTCGAAGTCGGTATGTTGTGCTATTTATTTAGTTGGGGCCTAAGATTTTCCTTTCTTTTCAATCTCCTCGATGTCGTTCTTCCTTTTCAAAATGAGCGTTTCTGCGCCGTATAGACATTCTGGCTTAATAACTGTGTTGTAATGTCTCAGTTTTGTATTTTTATATATGCATTTTTTGTTGTAAATATTTTGTGTAAGTCTCAATGTAGTTTCCATTTTTTGACATCTATCCTTATTGGCCGCTTTTTCCAACCCGTGTTCCATGATTATTTCACCCAAATATTTAAATTGAGAGACTCGTCTGATGTTACAATATTTTGTTTTTGCAAATAGTATTCAAAGTCTGTTGCAGGTCATGTATTGTGTCTTTTCAAAGGAAAGCAGCAGGAAAGTCCTACCTTTTCTGCTGTTTCTTTTAGGATTTCAATCTGTTTTTGTGTCATTAATATATCTTGAGCTAAAATTGCAAGATCATCAGCAAACGCCAAACAGTCTATTTTGATGTTGGTTCTCCCCGGTTTAATGGGCTGGTCAATATTCAGAGGCGATTTATTTTTACACGCCACTCCTGTATTACTTTTTCTAGAACATAGTTAAATAAGAGTGGCTAGAATCCATCTCCTTGTCTCACTCCATTTTTAATTTCGAAAGGCTCTGAAATGTCACCCATAAATTTAACTTTTGACCTTGTGTTAGTTAGTGTTGCTAACGAACGGAATTATTAATTTGACTCGCACATATTACCTTGGGTTGAGTTTTTTTGAAATAAGGTTCTTTTGCAAAAAAAGGCAATACTATTTTATGTGGAAAGAAAAATGCCAATTGTTGTATCATTTTGAAAACTTAATAAGCTAAATCTTAAAGTTGAATGTCAATCTGTCTCTCTCTAATTCGTCGTCGAACAGCATCATCATCTCACTCTATGACATCTGTCCATCTCACTTGCACTGATGAAGTCTATTTTTGAGCACACAAAAGTACTTTTTATCATGATATGAGTTTTTTGAAATGTGGTCCTTTTGCAAAAAATAAGCAATAATACTTTTTGTGGAAAGAAAAGTGCCAATTGTAGAACCATTTTGATATCTTGATTAAATAGGCCATCTTTTGAAATAACTTACCCAGGGTAGTTATCCTGATATATAATCCTGATATATACCCAGGGTAATTATCCTGATCCATATATATATATATATATATATATATATATATATATATATATATATATATATATATATATATATATATATATATATATATATAATGTTAATATCAATAGTATATATTAAAGGTAGTTTAAAAAGAAGGCCAGAATTAAGTTGCGGAACTTGGTTCTTTTAAAATATCATAAATTCTATCAAATTGTAGAAAAAAAAACCTTAATTTTTACTACATTTTGAACGTTTGAATATCTGATTTCTCCTTATTTAATTAATTGCAGAAATCCTTAATTAATTACAGAAATATTAACAGTAACCCTGTTAACATCAATAGAGCGTTGCATTTATAATTAATCAAGTACTACACCGCTTTATGGTAATTAATTTGCATAGCATACCTTGAACTCCTTGTAAAAACGTGGATGAAATATTATTGCTTGATATAACAACGGTTTGGGTAGGTTGTGGTTGAGAATTTTGAATGCTGGCAACGCTCGTTTGAGGAGTGGTGGTGTTGATAAGCTTAACCGGTTGCAGAGTTATAGTTTGCGCTGATCCCGTGATCTGAAAGGAAACGAAAAAGTTATTAAGGCGGCATGGGCTGCGATAGAAAATGTATATCAAATAGAGGTCAGCCAAATAAATGCAGCTGAAAATCTTTAAGTAAGCAAAAAATGTTTATGATATCCTCTCTATGATTAATAATAATTACAAAACAATAGATATTCATTAGTATTGTTATCGATTATAGATAAAATTTTAATCTAAATTTTTGTACACGTAAATTAACAGATAATCAAAGCCTTCATTTGATAAATATAAAAAAAAAATAATTAACAAAATTGTTGTCATATGGTATACAAAATCGATTCGTTAACACGTGATATATTGTTCATACATTTCGTTTAATAGGACCAACCAAGTTCCAACTTTATAATACCCTCAATTTAATGCGATTTATCCAACTTTATAAAATAAGCAGTAGTCCCAATTTTCACATTATCATTTAAATTAAATCTTCGTCTAGCGAGACATTTCTTTAGATTCAGAAAGAGGAAGTAATCGGTGGAAGCAGCAAAAGCACTTCGAAATGTATAGTATGGAGTTTTACAGTAACAATCCGAGAGGTGTGTGAATAGTCGCATTCTCATCGCTCGCTCTCTCAAAGAGCACTGTCTTTTCAGCCAGATGTGGATTTTTAGTCTGAATATCACCCTTCAATAGGTCTAGTAGTAAAGCGCAGTACTCCTCGGTGATAGTCCTGCGTTTTGCCGGATAGACTATGATCACCACATCATGAAAATTACAGAAAACTGTAGGCATGGCTTTAGCTGCAGATGGAACTGTTTTTGCTTCCTTTGGCGCACTTTCATTTACTCCAACCGACCTTTTGATCTCTGAAGATGTTATCTTGAATCTGTTTCATTTACATTTTCATTATAAAACGTCGAAGAAACAGCTTGAACTTTTTATTCACTTTTCCACAATTCACTTTTATTCAATTTTATTCACTTTTCCGAAAAAGTCAAAACTTGTTAGCTTTATTCGATTCGCCACAAAAAAGTAACTAAACGAACGCGTCTGATGCTTCCCAGTATGCCATCTAACGAATCATACTTGACAAATATTATAGTAACTCGGTCACACCTGGGCCATCTCTGTGTCAGGGCGATAATTTTGCCAGCGATTTTCGTATCAGAATAGCTAAATGAATTAAAAAGGTTCATCATTTTTTATGGGGTCACTGTGTTTGGTTTGAGCTAAATCATACTTATGTGTAAAAAATGGAAAATACATGGTACGACCAGGAATGGAGGTAATAAATGAGTTCGGACTTTGTGATTCCTAAGTTTTCCTGAATTTGCACCGCACTTGATGTATTAAGGACTTTTCAAAGCACCAGGTCCAAAATCATGAATCACACAACTTTAAATTTAACTTGCTGCAAGTTATTACCTAAAACATTCATTGCCTAACTATAGTGTTTGATTTTAATGTTTTTAAATAACATGGTACCTAGCACGTCCCAAACATATTTTATGGGCGAAAGCTCAGGATATATGACCATACCAGTGGCGATTGGTCCAGAAGGGCACGTGCCCTACCTTTAAAATTAATAAATGAAATGAAAATGTGATGTCTGACGGTTACACTCGTATTTCTACACAGCAAAGTGTTTGTATAATCCTAAGAAATGTAAAATTTTTAGCTGCGACGCATTTCCCTATCCCCATTCCAAAATTTGGTTATACATACCCCACCTGTTTTTTCCCCCATGAACCACCGCTGAACCATACCATCTGATAAACATGGAAATCTTTAAAAATTTTAGAGAATTTTGGATAATTACAGTCATACTTTGTTTTGTTGAAAAATTTAACCTACGAGCCGGTTAATATAAAGAGAAAAAGAAGACTTTCACCACATCGCCGTCTAACTGTTTTTGAATTGTCTTTAAATCATTTACTCCTTGCTGTAGTATATATGGGGAACATCCCTTTCTTGGTGATGCAATTTTTATGTCTGCTAGTATATATTATTTCAATTGAAGTGATTGATCTCAAAGTATAGATGTTATTTAAAACAATGTATTTCAGCAACGGATGTCTGTGTGTAAGTGCATAGTTTGCAGTGCGATGAACTTAACGTTTGTGTGTACATGCCTATTAATAACCCTTGTTCAGTTGAATTTGGGGTTAGGTAAATTAGGTACAAAAAAAGTTACATGAAATGATAATGAATTAAAATGTATTTAATATACAGTAGCGCTCCAAAGTATCTTGACAAAGATAAAAATTGGCTTAATTAAAAATGCAACTGAGATACAAAAACTAATCAATTTTTTTATTAAACTATCATTTGATAGCAAATAACTTTCACAATAACAAATAATTTAGAAAAATGATAAATCAAAAGTATTTTGACATTATAACAAAAATTTTTTCTAATAATAATTATCAACTATAATAATGAGTTAATCGATATTTTGGGGCATATCTTTTGGCCTTTATGACAGCCTCATAACGCGCTGACGTTGAATAAACGAACTTTTGTATTCGATCTAAAGGAATTCGGTCCTATTCATTTATATGAGGTCATATTCATCCCACAGATGCTCTATGGATATTACTACTCAGGATATCACTAATGTGCTTAGATTTCACCATACATGAATCGATCCATAGTGCGTTCAATGCGAATTATAGGCCCAATGCATATTTAACCGTGGGTATTTGATATCGAATATCATATTTCTTGTTTTTAGGGCATCCAATATACTAATTCCATCAGATGACACTAAATTATTTATTCTTTTTTTGGGTTTTTTCGCCATGATCTAAAACTCAAAATATATTATTGTCAATATAAGTATCTTTGATATACACAACAAATATATTTACTTCCTATCTTTGCATTATATATAGAAATTAATATAAATTATTTTTTAGATTCGTTTTGAAAACGGGGGGGGGGGGGGGGGGGGCGAAGTGAAGGTGCTATACAGTCTAAACGTCTACATCTGCCCAAGAAGAAAACTTTCTGTTACCACGATAATGCGCCAGCACACACGTATCGGACTGTTACAGAAAACTTTATGTGACCTACATTTTGAAGTGCTTCAATGTAAGCTAGATGGAGATGATAACCTGATAATCAAAACTGAGATGTCTTATTTTGCAATTTTGCAGAATTGAATCAATCACATCATAGTGGGGGTATTAAAAAGTTGAAACATTGTTGATCTAAATGTACTGAATTGCAAGATGACCACTACATGACAGAAACAAAAACAAAATTAAATCGCTTACTTTGACACGTTTTTAGTAATCACAAACAGAAACATAAAGTTAAACCAGCAAAAAGTGTTCAAAAACAGATTATTTTATGTATCTTGATGTACCTATATATAAAAGTGGCTGTATTTGATTGATACCCCCTGGCGTGATTATTTGTAATTTAGCACTTAATTAATTTATTCACATTTCTTAGAAAGACCCGGTATCCGGTCCGGATTATATTTTTAAGAATACCTCATAAATTATTCTATGGGGTTGAGATCAGGAGATAGTACAGGTCATTCTAAAAGATTTATCCCATTTTTTCAAACTATCTCATATTTAGAGCAGACTTGTAACATGGTGTATGGTACCATGTCTGAAATGAAACCGGAAATTGACTTATGAAACCGGAAATTGACCATAGATAGCCCTAGCTATCAATGTAGTTACCGTCGAACCGTGTCATTGGCGCTATTTCCTTGTTGACATCTGACAAAGATTGTCAACAATTTTCAACAATACAAGTTTCATACGACAGCATAGTTTGTAATAGCGTTGAACATGTCGAATTTTGTGCCTGGAAACTACGATTTGCGGACAGCATTGATTTTCTGTTACCATTTGAAGAAAACTGCTGCAGAATCGCTTCAAATGCTTGTCGGAGCTTACGAGCATGCTCTTGGTGAATCACAGTGTTTTGAGTGGTTTAAAAATTCAAAAGTGGCGATTTTGACTTGAGATACGAAGAACGTGGAAGACCACCGAAAGGTCAAATCGCTATGAACGGAAGATAATGTTCTGTGTTTGGTGGGATCAGAGGGGTGTGATCTATTATGTGCTGCTAAAACCTGGCGACACTATTAATACCGAACGCTACCGACAACAAATCACCGATTTGAATTAAGCTTTGCCAGAAAAACGACCAGAATATCAAAAAAAAACCCGCACGAAGTGATTTTGCTTCATGATAATGTTCCATTACACATAGCAAAACTGGTCAAGGAAACGATTGAGGTGTTTGGTTGGGAAATACTTTCGCATGTGGCTTACTCATCAGACTTGGCTCCGTCCGATTAGTACTTATTTGCATCGATGGTACACGCACTTGCTGAGCAGCATTTCATTTCTTACGAAAATAGCTCGATGACTGGTTTGCCTCAAAAGAGTAATAGTTTTTTGTGACGTGGCATCCACAAATTGTCACACAGGTAGAAGAATGTATAGCTAGCGATGGGCAATACTTCGAATAAAATGTTTTGTATCGTTTTCATACAATAACATACAATACAATACAACGTGTATTTTCTATACAAAAATTTCGATTTCATATTTACATATCTGGTAGTACCACAGGAAGATGCATTTTTTAAAGTTCCTATACCAAACTCATGTTAAAAAAACATGGATAATATTACTTTTAATGAACTGAATTAAGTGGTATGTATTTGTGCTTGGATCAGGGTGAGGGAACGGTTGAAAAATGAATATGTATTTATTTTTGTAAATATCCCCCCAATAGTGGCCCGGATAAACGAACATTTTACCGAGCGGATCGGAGTTTGCGTGAAAATTCTATTAAGCATCAGAATATTAATGCTGAACGACCGCGACTAGTTAGGACTGTTAACAAGGAGGAACAAATCTTAAATTTAGTGGAAAATAATCACATAATAAGTTCCAGACTATTAAGTGGAATTGTGGGTTAAATATCGTATCAATCAATTTTCGGGTGTTACATGAGCAGCGTTTACGACCATATCATATTCAACCAGTGCGGGCACTACACGAAGGAAACCCTATTATAAGATTCAACGTCTCGACACGGTTTCTTCAAAAATACGCTGATTTTTTTTCTTGAACACAATTTTATCAATAGACGAATCTATTGTTTGTTTATCACCATCGGCATTTTTAATATATACAATGAGCGCGTGTGGTCAGAATAGAAAATCTATGTTCTTTTGTACAAATGCACTATTAACATCGATCTTCAATAAATGTGTGGGCCGGTGTTATAGAATATTATTTATTAGGATCCGTTGAATTACCCAATAGAGTAAATGCCCAAGTATACCAAGAGTTTCTTGAAGATGCCGACCGCGGTGGTCTGGTGGGTTAGTCGCCTGCCTGACAATCAATGATCCTGGTGCGGACATGGATGTTTGTGTAAGTATTGGTATGTGTTTGTCGGTGTTGGTAAGTCACTAAATAGCGTCTAGATAGTCTAAATAACGTCTAGAGCGTTGACGTGACTAGAATCAAAAGAAAAAAAAGGTTCTTGAAGACTTGCCACAACTTTTTGAAAATGTACCCTAAATATTAGATTACAAATGTGATATCTACAGGACGGTCTTAAATGATTTAAACGTTGTCTTACTACCGTCCCATTATGTGCTGGGTCATAATGGGACGGTAGTAAGACAACGTTTAAACGGATTTTTTCAGAATCAATGGACAGGAAATCTTGGTCCCGCTCACTGGCCGGTCAGATCGCCAGATTTAAACACCATAATTTTTTTTATATAGGGATATACAAAAAATGTAGTTTATAGCAGCGAGCCGAACACAGGAGAAGGTCTGTGCAAAAAATAATAGGGGTGTTTGATACGATCCGCCACCAAATTAATTAAATATTTCAAGAAATAAGATGGAATTGGAGCACAGAAGCTTATGTACAATCTCGTGGTGACCATTTTGAATATCTCTTGTTGAAATGTAATGCTTTTGCTATAATTAATTTTTTATACTATTAATTTTAGTTTAAATACTATTGTTGTTTGAAAATCTTTTATTGCTGCTAAAATAAAACACATATTTAGTAGGCGTTCTTTAGATAGTTGTTTAATGCCGTTGATTTAAATTAATACATATATACTAGGGTAAGCTAAAAAACTAACCTACGAATTTATGGTCTTAAAAGGACCTATTTACGGAGAAAAAAATCTCCCATTAGGAAAAATGTTTAGTTCAATTTTAAACGGTGTCGGTGGCCATGTAAAATTTTTCATTTAAATAACACGCAATTTTGTTTTCTTCATTAAAAATGCTATAACTTTTGAACCGTTTGAGATAAAAAATTTTCCTAGGCATATTCTTGTAGGGCAAAAAATTCAGATTCATGATTATCATCATGAACCGAGATAAAGGACCTATTCCTTTCAGTCAACTTTTTCAATTATTAATGTAAGGCTTAGTACACTTCACGATTCATGATTTTTACACGCTTCGTTAGGTATGGTTTTCATATAAATAGAACATAGTTTAGTTTTAGAATTAGATTAAATCATCTCCTGATGATGCTAACATGGTTGGCGAAACGTGCGTCGAGCAGTTCATAAAAGCGTTTTGGTGTTTAGTGGTAAATCTCTTCAAGTTTACCAAATCACTTTATTCAACTTTTCGACGCGCGTTTGGTTGACGATACAGATAAACATCACGAAATGATGCGGATGATGCCGGCATGGTTAGCAAAACGCACTTCAAGAAGTTTAAAAAAGTGATTTGGTATTTAGTGCTAAATCTCTTCGAGTTTACTGAAGATTTATCGAAAATAGTAATTATCTCAAAAACCGTGCCTCCTACTGAAGATTCAGAAGAGGTAGTTTTTATGGACAAAATGCTGTTGTTTGCAATAATTTTACAGGGGGTGTGCCAAAAACACAGATTTACTATTTTTTAATTATAAAAATAGCACCCGACGGGTTTAAATACAGGGTAGTCCAAAGAGTTGTTAATGTTTAGTTGCGCAGTGGAAAATTCGCAAGGAGAGATAGAAAGGTCGGGTCGGTCTTAAAGATAGTTCGGCTCAGGGAAATTTAGTCACCATGCAGCGCTACACGGGAGAGGAGCATCCGTTTTCTTGTGCGCGAGTATTACCGCAACAACAATTCCGTCACTATTGCGCGTCCTAGATTTCGACATTTCATTTTGCACGATACTCAGTAATATTCAAGCCTTCCGTTGATTAAGCAATGGGTTCGTAAGTTCGAGGAAATTGGTTCAAAGTTAAATAAACGCATCCCCGGCAGTCGAAGGTCAGCGAGAACCGATGAAAACATTGAGAGAGTGAGAGCGTCTGTGCGCCATAACCAAACTTATTGACTGGAAAGCTGCTAAGCTGCTTTAAATGTAACAAGATCATCGATGCTTCGCATCTTTGACAAATATTGACGCATGCAGCCGTACAAGATTCGGTTAGTGCAAGAATTGGAGCCGACGGACCCCGTTGATAGACTTTTATTCGCTAACGAAATGATGAATCGATTTCCAACAGTCGATAACATCTTATTCTCCGATGAGGCTCATTTCCACCTTAATGAGCCATGTCAATAATCAAAATTGTCGCTACTGGTGTGGAGAAAACTCTAAAAAGAAACATGAAAGGCTTCTGCATAAGGTTACAGTTTGGGTTGGAATGTTGGCATCCGGAATAATCGGTCTGTTTTTTTTTCAAGAATTTTTAGAATTTAGTATTTATTAAGATCCTCACAATGCAATCTTTACAATATACAATAGAATATCATACAGCATGTATATCTAGATCCTACGCTAACATTATAAGAATACTAACCTACAACCCACAAAGCACTGCTTGTGGGTTGGTCAAATCCAAGAAAAGAAAATAGAAATTTTAGAAAAAGAAAAACCGTCACAACATTCACAGTACATGAAATAAGAACAAAAGGATTAAAAAGGACACGACCTCACCCCAGGCTCAAGAACAAAGGAAATCAATTCAGCCATGCTGACAAACACCGACCTGAATGAGGTGCGCACAATTTCTTTAAATTTTTCTTAAATGCCAGATAACTGATGTTCTTCTTCACAATGTTATCTGTTATGTTTCCGGCAAAATATTAAATAACCGAAGGGTCAAGACGTAAGAGGACTTTCTCACTCCAGTTTTGTTAGGGAATGGAATGTTTAAAACAGTCGCACCACCAGTCCTTGTGCCATACAGCTATCGCCACATAATACTGGCCGCCAAGACCCCACAATAACGGTGAATTTTCAGCGTTATGTCGACATGCTTTAAAATTTTTTCACTCCTGCTCTTCAAGAAATTGAAGGATACATTCAGGACACTTGGTTCCAACAGGAGGGTGCCAACTGCCACACTTCCAATCCGTCTTTGTCCGTCGTTCAGGCGCTTTTTTCAGGAAAACTCGAAGAGGAGACATTCAGTAATTCACCCGAACCCCGAACCTCACTCCCTGAGAATTTCTTTTATGGGAATATTATAAAATTCAAGTGTACCGTAACCGTCACATCACTCTGGAAGAGCTGAAGAAGAATATTTGACAAGAAATCGAAGCCATAACTGCAGACACTTGCTGCCGCATTATGCCAAATTTTAGCGGTCGGCTTCATGTATGCCAGGACAGAAATGGAGTACATTTAGTCAATGTAATCTTCAGAACATGAATTTGCAAGAATTGTAAATTTTAAGAATACATTCAACTTGTTCGTAAAAATCAACTTGTTTTTTTTTAAAGTTAACTCTATTTTTATAATAAACTCTGATACAATTTTGAAAATTATTATAATAAAAAAACTGACACTAAACTTGAAGAGATTTACCACTAAACACCAAATCACTTTTTGAAAACTTCTCGGCGTACGTTTGATCGATTCTATACAGTAAACTCAAAGACACAAATTACTCAAATCACTTATTATAATTTCTTGACAACAGGCGTTTCGGTAACCTTTATAATATCATCGGGAGATAATTTATGGTTAGCGAAACGCGTGTCGAGAAATTATAAACAAGTGATTTGGTGTTTTGTTGAAAATGTCTGAGTTTGAGTTTAGGGTTATACAACCAAAGATTTCAATGTACGAACTCAATTTTCCACAAATAATTGTTTGTTACTGAAGAGTTCATTCGTAGTGGCATTGTTTGTTCGTTGTCGAATGATGTCTTTCTGACCAAAATCTCTCAAAACCTGCTTCTTGTCGTCCCCACAAAAATGAATTTTTCCAATTATCGACAAAATTTCTTCAGCTCATATGCATTTGCCCATTTTCTTAATAATCCTCTATGCATGCGTTCTGATGGCATTGAAATGTCAATCGTAAACTACTGTGTTCAGTACACTGTATTAATTCACCGTAGAAAGGTGAATTGAGCACGATTGAACAGCGCGTAGAAATTATTCGTATCTACCATCAAACCCACCATGGAGAAAAATAATCTCCTCCGACGAAGTGCACTTCTGGCTTATTGGGTTTGTAACCAAACATAACTTCAGGGTTTGAGTCGATGAAAATCCTCAAATAATTCATGAGTTGCCTCTTGAAATCTTGTGAAAGTCACTGTTAGGTGCGGTTGTTGGGCGGAAGCAATGACATGACCTTATTTTTGTTGAAGATGATAATGGAAATCTTGTTACTGTAGGGATGAACGCTATAACAATATGCCAACAGAATATCTTTGGCCTAAACTGATAACTGTTAATGTAAACAAGACGATGCGATTTGTCACATATCCCGCCATTGTAAGAAAAAATTCTGAACGCGTCATATCGCGAAATGGTACTCTGACCAAGATCATGCGATTTCACGCCCTTGGGTTAATTTATGTGGGGTTATGTTAAATCCCTGGTTTATAGAAATAAACTCCGAGTAATTCTAGACCTTAAATGATACATTCAGATCACCATTGAAGATATACCACGTGATATGTGTGAAAGAGTAATCAATAATTGGATCTCAAAAATGCATTCCGGCAGAAGAAGCCGAGGGGGACATTTCAGCGGCAATATTTTCAAAACATAATGCCATTATGTGTTATTCAAGATAAAATATAAATTTCGAAAATAGAGCTGCATTGTGACCTCCTACACCTCCCGATTTGACGGCTTCGAATCATTTTTAAAGATATTTTTGAAGGAAAAGGTTTACATAAATAACTCCCAACATACAGGAACTCAAAGACAACATACATGCTGAAATCACTACATTAACATCAGATGCGTTGATAAAATTTGGAAAATGTGTTAAAAACGGCACAAAGTGTCATTGCTACTAATGACATGACCGAAAAAAAGATCGGTCCTGTTTCTTTTAAAAGTAAATAATTTAAATGGTAAGGCGACACTTGCCCACTCGTTATAATTAAAAACGAAATTATTTTCCGAACAAGCTTGGTTTGTTTGGAAAATAATTTACCTAATAATATTACTTACAAATATTTGTAAAGGAGCAGATCGGTTGTTTGTGGAAGCGTTAAAGCTATGTTAATTAGATAAAATATCTTGACTAGATTTACTATTACTAACGTAATACTCTTCTATTGCTTTAAAATAGATTTGTATGCGAACACAAATTAGAATAAAAGTAAAATGTTAAACAATTATGCGAATATATCCTTGAACAAGTTCGCAAACGTGTTTTGTCATAGCAAAGATCAGTGATGATAATTTGTGTTAAACCAAATCAATACAAGGTTTTTTATTTAAACTTTATAAATTGTAATTTGCTGTAGTATATTCATTACTTTTGTAATATGCATTATTTTCATTTGAGGCAAACAAATTAATAACTACAGTTGAACCGATAAGAGTTTACCCGTGCGTCATCGAATGACGTCATTAATTTCCGACATTGTCTCAATATGTTCTTTTTCTTTACTGAACGAGAGAGGAGATAAAATAAATCAATATGTATGTCTTCGGGTAAGAACACTACGGTACGATAGCGTTATAGCGGGGTAGAAAGAGAAAATAGCAAATAATTAAAAGGTGTTTGTTCATACCGGTCGTTAAAAGTTCCTCTATTGAGTTATAGTATTGAACAGATTATTAAAAAACTGTAAAATCTTGAGCTGACCGATCTTACTTATATCAAGCACAAATATATAGCATATCTTGCTCTTCCTGGTAAATAATAAAAGAATTAGGTATTAGCAATAATTATTATAGTACCAAAAATGACTCATTTTTACCAAAGCATTCCATTACCAAAAATAAATCAGCTTAAGGTCTACTTGTATATACAGTATACATACAAGTGTGTTGACTAAAACTAGAATATGAAATAGCATAATAATCAACAAACAGTTTGATAAACTAAAAATACAAGTATAACACTTACTTATGTCTCATAATGCGAATTTTTTTTCATTTGCAGGAAAGCATGTAACTATCAAAAGCCCTATTATGGAATTAAGAAGGAAATTGTCAGTATGGGTATAATCACTCAATACTCTCGTGAGGAAGCTAGGCTTTAAGTACAAAAGGGATAACATTGAGCTTGCTTTCTTCGCAAATATATGGAAAATCGTAACAGCACATTCAGACGCCAAATTATATTCGTATTTATTCAAGAGGCAACAAAACAAATTCTTGGCAAGACAATATAGTTAAAAGTGTTCGTAAGCCAAAAGGATATGATGGGAAACGTTTTGTAGTCATTCATGCCGGCTCTTTGAAAGGAGCTTAATGTTCACCTCAAAATCTTTGATGTCCGATTACCATGGTGAAATGAACACCATATTTTAAAAATGGAAGACGACACAACTAACCTCAAATTTAGAAGAGCCATTAATAATAGTAATGGATAATGCACCGTAACATAGTGTACTACAAGAAAAACAGCTCTGCAGTTCCGCAATAAAGGCTGAAATAACTGCTTGGTTAAGCACCAATATTCACCAGATATGGTACCGTATGACTTCCTCCCATTCCCCCATTGAAGAAATACTTTCGTGGATCCCGTCTTTAGCTTTTGGAAGCTTGCTGGCTGTTTTGAAGGAAAATCCAGCAGTCGAATATAGAAACTGTTTCGAAGACTAGAAAAACAACGTTGGAATATGTGTATTGCAGTGAAAGGGAATTACTTCGAAGGAGATTAAAAAATAGAAATAAATTCAGATGAATAAATAAAAACTTTGTATTTTTTAGTCACCTTACTTTTTGATCATAGTGAAACATTTCTAATCCCTATTCCTACTGTGATATATTTTCAGTAAAGGGAATTTAATATTTCATTTGCAAATTATTATTTAATCAGTTGGTTCCTGTTTTTTTTTTTAATAAAATATATTCCTGAATTCGCCGCACGTTCTTTATTTTTTCTTAAAAAAGTTATTTCATATTACACGACCTAATAAAATATTATGTATGTAAACTGTGTAACACTGTATTTTAGTGAAGGAAAAATTTGTTATATTTTATTTCTCTATAAAATGTAGTGAAAATAAACAATTGACAGACACGTTAATGTAAACAGTCAGTGTATGAAAATTAAATTCGTTATTGTTTTTCGGATACATGCCTTACTGGCGATAAAACTAAAGTAATATAAGCGATAAAATTAGTATACGATATAAATGTTAACTGGAAATTTTCCATAAAACACCAAACTAATTTTCCGCGACCGCTCGATGCTTTTGCTGGCTAGCTATGTGTACATCTAAAGTTGGGTCCACGTCAATAAAAATTTGTGTTGTGCGGGCTATATGTGTTGTATGTGGTGTGCGCGGCAATGTAGACGCTCTGACACACAAGGTTACCATAATCATCAGTAATTTCAACATACACGTAAAATTTTATTGGTGTGGACCAAGCTTTAGATTTAATCATATTCTGATGGGGCGTGAGGGACTTCGAACCCTGATTTGATGTTTGGTGGAAAATATCCTAAGTCTGCATTATCGACACTATAGCCACCTGGTGGATAAATTTATTTTCGTGCCAGTGCTGCAGAGTATTGTATGAATTATTCTGAACTAGGTTGGATTTATTTTAAGTTAGCGAGGAGTCTAACGTTGACTTCGAACCACAGTCATTAGTTAAAAATTTGCCACGATCAGCGCTCCACTCCGGCTATGAACTATTGGTTTGTGCTTAACTTCTTTTATAAACTCAAAGAGATTTATCACTAAATACCACATCACTTTTATAATTTATCGACGTGCGTTTCACCAACCATGTGAGCACCATCAGGAGATGATTCAATCTAATTCTAAATCTAAACAATGTTCTATCTATATGCAGTTTGGCAAGCGTAATGTTAATAGTTTTACTTATCCCGGTTTATGGTTTTCTTACATTTTGCTATTTGAATGCTTTCATATGCATCCAATACCCTATTATTGCTCACACTTTTAACAAGTCTTAAGTGACTAATATTTATATGATTTAGCTTAAAGGCATTCGCACTCCACCTAAGGAGAACATTGACTTATCCCAGATATCTTAGATATCAGAAGGATTTAGCTTTGTGGCAGCCCTTTCGCTGTATCGGGCCACACGGTTTTAATGGTGACGGTGGATGCCTTTGGTTTCCTATTGTTATCCAAAAACTTTCGAACTGTTCCAAGCAATACAACTTTCCGCATGGGTCTAAAAAAGTGATCGTTGAGGCCCAATATTTTAATAGGTTTCTATAGGATGACACCAGTTGATGACAATATGATCAGTATCTATGACAATATGACAGTGATCAGATCAGTTGTTTCGACGCACTTCATATCCCATTGTCTTTTCACTGTTCTTGAATCTCTTTATACTTCAGAATTTGTTCGTTATGTTTTGTAATTAAATTAATGTTGTTTGGGATAGCTGTATCTATAAACGATGTTTTTCTTGAAATTTTATCGATCACAACAATATCGGGCTTGTTGTTATTTAATTTCCGCTTGGTTACCACTGTTCGGTTCCAATACACCTGTTCTGTTGTTCTCCAGAACTGGTTGCGGACTGTAATTGTGGTAT
Organism: Cosmopolites sordidus; assembly: GCA_031761425.1. Lineage (NCBI taxonomy): Eukaryota > Metazoa > Arthropoda > Insecta > Coleoptera > Curculionidae > Cosmopolites > Cosmopolites sordidus. The sequence continues at coordinate 18,920 of JARFXV010000997.1, forward strand.
GCGACTTTTTCTGATTCCTGTAGCTGTAGTTTTATTGCCAATTCTTGATGAATGATCTTCGCCACTGCGTCGTGCCATTCTTTATATTCTGTTGCTGCAAATGCTTCACATGGCGAAAAAAAAATGATGGCATAGCTTTTTTGATCGATTTTGACCACTTTGGCTGTTTCGGAGCTGAACAACCGGGTTCAGTCCACTCTGCGTTTTGTTGTCGCAGTTCAGGATCATAGTGGTAAATCCAAGTCTCATCCATAGTTACAAAACGACGTTTACAATCTACTTTATTCTTTCGAAAAAGATCCAAATATTGATTAGAAAGTTTTACTCGAAGTACTTTTTGATCAGAATTTATCAACTGCGAAACATATGTTTCTCAAGCCCAATTCATTTTTCAAAATATGAAACACTCGTTCAGTTGAGATATCCATGGCCTTAGAAATTTTGCTCTAAGTCAATTATCTGTCATCCATAACCATATCATGTATAGAATTAATTATTTGTTCAGTAGTTACACTTATTGACCTGTACGCCCTCGTTGAAACTGACCTGCCCACTTACAAACCATTGTTTTTGAAGAAACAGACCCCCTAATATATTTACCATTTCATTATTTGTCTTTAAACCATTTTTATAAATAATTTAATAACTGCACGATTTTGAATATTTTCCTTTTTAAAAAATATCATTGATACGTTTACTTTAATCTACTGTTTTTGTACGAACAAATTAACAGATCGACTTAAAACTTCACATATGTTCATATGAAAGATGAAACTTCAAAATGTAGTAGATTATATAGTTCTTTTACTATTCTATAGGTGTAGCTCCGCGAACTTTTCAATTAGCTTAGTATAATATAAATTCAGTTTGAATTTTGAATGTATAATGAGGTAAAATACGACGACAATCGTATTATGAAGGGTAACAAAGTTACTTATTCTGTTATTGCATTCAGTCATAAGATCTAAAGTTATTCGAAGGAATACGAGAATTAGAATTTATAAAACACTTATTCGGCCAGAAGTCAGTTATGGCTGTGTGACGTGGACCCTCACAAAATCTCCATATTGTATGTTAAGTAAGGATTCGGTGACTCATATGGGCAAGACACGTGACGAGAATGTCAGAAAACCGAGTACTAACGAAAATTATGGAGGGGCGAATAGGGGGTAAAAGAAAAAGAGGTAGACCAAAGATACGAGGACAGAACAATGTAAGAAGAGATGCTTGCCCATTAAGAATTGACATAGGGTTGCTGGAGATCGTTCCGGTTGGAGGCGAAGATTGAGGAGGTCAAGACTCACCAACGGGCTGTAGCACTACAAGAACTAAAAAAATAATGCTCATATCATTGCATCATCAATAATGCTCATATCATTGCATCATGAATAATGCTCATATCATTGCATCATCAATAATGCTTATATCAATGATTTACTTGTAGAAAAACATTAAATATGAGATTTAAAGGAGAAAAAATGCCCACCTCTGGATACCGCACAAACACGAGATAATTTGTTGATGTTTTATATAACTTTTTACACATGTTTTAGGTCTTATCTCTTAAATGACTTCCAGACTGTTAATTTTTAAATACTCAATTGTCCTTGACTTATTAGCAAACTAATTTTGTGAGTAATAATAATAATATTTTTTCGACCAAATTCCTGAGCTAATCTACGTATTGCTGTCACCATCGCTAAATTATATTGATAATACGTTCTGTCTACAAGCACACGTTATTGAACCGTGTAAAGCTCCATGATTACATGGTTGCACGTGCTTTACTTAATCATCACAGCGAAACTTTCGGTAACAAATGCATCAACAATGGTGTGATCTTCGATTCTGTCAGTTACTTATTGCTCATCTTGTACGTGACAAAATAACAATAGTAGACAGGCACTATTAAACGCAATTTTAATGATACGAAGGTCGTTTGAAAAGTTGTCTTTTTGACAAAGAAAACGCTAGACCTGATATTTGAGATGTTTATTTTGTATATTTCAATGTAGTAATTTTCGTCAGGTTTGAGAAGAGAAAGGAATCGCTCTAACCAAATTTGGCTAATACGGCGCATATGGAAGCACTTCAAAGCTTAGGTCATGGAGTTTTGTAAAAGGTGTACAACTTTGCTCTCGCCGTTTTTTTAATTCAAGGTTTTATTATAGAAAACTGGTTATACATTTATAATTCAAAATATTGTCCATCGTTGGCCACTACTTTCTCCTACCTTTCAGGCAGCATTCGAATCCTGCGTTGAAAAAACTGGTAATGTTTTGAAGCGATCTACGAATCGATCCAATTTTTTACTTCTTCATAAGACCGGAAATGCTGGTCAGCCAGGCCTTGTGCCATCGATCGAAACAGGTGATAGTCAGAAAGGGCAACTTCTGGAGAATACGGTGGGTGGGGTAGGACTTCTCATTTCAACGTTTCCAAATATGTTTTGACCACTTTCGCAACTTGGGGCCGAGCATTGTCATGCTGCAAAATCGCTTTATCGTGTCTTTCGCTGAATAGTGCCCGTTTGTCTTTCAATGCTTGCCTCAAATGCATTAATTGTGTGTTATAACAATCCCCTGTGATTGTTTCAGACGGTTTTAACAGCTCATAATACACTACACCGAGCTGTTTCCACCAAATACAGAGCATGTCCTTTGAGCCCTGAATACTCGGTTTGGACGTCGGCGTGGAAGCGTGGCCGGGATATCCCCATAATTTTCGACGCTTGGGGTTATCGTAATAAACCCATTTTTCACCACCAGTCACAATACGATGCAGAAATCCCTTCCGACTTTGCATTTCAGCAACTGTTCACGAGCAAACAATCGGTGTTCAACATCTCTCGTTTTCAACTTTGCGTTTTGAAATTGTTTATTGAATCACTCCCAATGATCTTGTTAACTCTTCTTGACTTTGGCACGAGTCTTCATTAAACAATGCCGCTAATTCTTCATTTTCAAAAATTTTCGCTTTTCCGACGCTATGCCGGTCTTCGACGTGAAAATCACCGCTCTTAAGCGTTGAAACTACTCACGACATGTTCTTTCACTCATAGCGACCTCACCATAAGTGTCTGAGAGCATTCGGTGAGCCTCAGCCGTAGATTTCTCCATATGAAAGAAACGAATTAACACCTCCCGCAAATGGCAAGAATACTGCTCATAAACTGACATTTTTAATAGCGAATAACTTTATTATGCAAACACAAATCGACTACTGGTGCTATGGGGTTATGTTTACGAGATGCCAAAGGTATTGCATGCCGTCTATGATGTATTTATTTCGACGACTATTTAGCGCTAACGTCATCTACAGGAAAACGCAGGGAGTACCTTTTAGTAACAAATAGACGTGAGCACATTCCTCTTGGCTTCATGAAGAAGGGGACGAACTATTTAAAGTGGAGTCCAATTCTATTTTTATATACTCATCATGGTTAAATTCTCCAAAGTACTTTATAACAGCTGGCACGTACGGTCTTCAGGCTTACTATCGATTTCTTACGCGGCCAGCAGCTGAGAACCTTCAGATCTTCTAAAACAAATCACTGCGTGTGGCTCTCAACGAACCGTGGTTTGCTAGAAACAACCAAATTTATCTGGACGCAGGTGTTCCACCTATTTCCCAATTCAATCAACTCCAGCTCGCGAAATTCAAGCTCTCAACTTCGCGAAGTAGCAACCCTCTGCTGCGAGAATTATTGTGTCTACTCTTCCGCCTGCATATCGAATAGTCAAGCGTCTTTGTCGATGCTAGCTCGGCGACTGCAGCTATGCGCAGCGTCAAAAACTAGCACCAATACACCGATGACAATTTAACCTCCGTAAAGTTCGCCTGGACTTCGGTGAAAAATATCGATTTCATGAATGGTCGGACCTTCGTCCCTTCAGGGCCATAAAACTCCGACTATTCCTTCCTACTAGATACCCCTCAAAAATTCTCAAAAAACACCTCCTGGGATCAATCTAATGAAATAAAAGTAGGAGACGAAAAGGGTAACTTAAAAACCAGGCTGATAAAATAGAAATAGAACAGCTCGCATTTAAATTTTATCGGTGACAGAAAAACTACAAATCTTTATAAATTAATGTCTACGAAAAATATTTTGTATATTCTGACAAATAGAAGTGAAAAAAGTAATCAAAATCAGAAAGTGGGCTAGACTGGACACACGCTTCGAATATCTAACAACAATATTCCAAAGCAGCTCTAGATTTGAACTCCTAGGGATCAGGAAAAGAGATAAGAATTTCTCAAACGTGGAGACACTCAAGAGAACGAAGCCCGATGGCAAGCTTTTGCTGAAGTCCTTTGGCCCGTATATGAATTAAATGAATACCCATTTTAAAGTCAGAACTTTTTGATTCCAGCAAAATCAAAATACATTGCTTTAGTAAATTTTGAGATGGGAAAAAGCGCCCGCCCAAGGTGATGTGTAATTCTGCCGATGTTGCCACGATTGTTCTTAAAAACGTTAGAAACCTAGCCAAAGGTGTCATGTTTGGGGACATATCAGTTCAGTCTGATAAATCTAACGTCCAAATTCGTCACTACAAATTAGTTAAAGATGAGCTGGTTCATCGTTTAAAGACTGGTGAGAGTAATATTAAAATTGGTTATCGTAATGGCGAACCACTTATTGTACCTCATGAGCCATTCAAATAGTCAACATGTTATTTAAACTAAATAGAGTATCTTACACGCGTAACCCAGCATCAATTCATAGCATTATTCTTAATTATCAGAACGTGCCTGGCGTAAGAACAAAAACTGCGGATCTGTACCAGTCCGTCCTATCCAACAATTATCACATCGTTGCTCTGTCGGAGGCCTGGCTGCAACCATCTGTTTTGTTGCTGAGCTGCTCAGATACATGGTCTTCGGAAACGATCGAGATCTGGATGCCCTCGGAGTTGGAAGAGGCGGCGGAGTTCTTCTTGCCGTTTATTCATCTTTATAACCGTCGAAGCTCGACCTGTCTATCTTGGAGGAGTTGTTCCCAAGTGTCGACATTGTTGGTTGCAAAATACTCATAAGTCAGACCATAATCTTCCTCCAAAATCAAATATTCACCAATAGAAACTCATTTTGATACCTTCGAATCTCTTTATTATATCATGAATTATAAAATTCTAATCTTAGGTGATTTTTAATTTACATTATCAAAGCCCTGTTAACTATCAATTATCTAATCAATTTCTGCGAGCACTGCACGACTTCAGACATTTTTTTTGATATTCACCAATACAACCACATATTTAATATACAAAAGAATATATTCGACTTAGTTATTGCAATGGCGGGAACGTTTCTGTGCGTTTACTCAGTATATCTCAGCTTTTGAGAATTTTTGTAATAATCTTAGAATTTTTAATTTTTCTATAAATATTTTTGAACCATTGTTAGGTTAAGTTCAAATTATTTTTGTTATATCTATTTGTGTTTTGAATTGTTTTTTAATTGGGCAGTAGCCTGTTAGACAACCAAGCATCATTCATTCAAAATAAGGCACACTGATAAATACAAGTAAAAATCCGCTAATTTTTATTTTATTTTGAAGAACAAATAACGGCCTTATGTTTTGAAAATAATGTCGTTCAAATGTCTCCCTTGGCTTCGTCTGGTGGGAATGCATTCTGGAGATCCAAGTTTCGATTAATCTTTCACACATATCATGTGATATTCAATGGTGACCTTGAATCTTTCATTTAATGTCACAAATTGTTCGGGGTTTATTTCTGCAAACCAGATATTGAACATAACCTCACAAAAAATAACCAAAGTGCGTGCGATTGCAAGATCTTGGTGGCCAGCTGACATTACCATTTCGCGAAATAATGCGCCCTGGAAACTTTTATTGCAATATCGATTGTCTAGTGAGATGTGTGACAAATACGATTTCCATTATCGTCTTCTCAAAAAAAACTAAGGTCCTATCGCTCTTTTAGCCCAGAAACCTCACCAAACAATAATAACTATCTGAGGATGAAGAGGTAATTCCTGAATCACTTGAGGATTTTCATCGCTTCAAATCTTACAGTTATGTTTGTTCACAAATACGTGAAGTCAGAAGTGTGCTTCGTCGGAAAAGATTGTTTTTCTCCAAAGTGGAGGGGGGGGGGTGTTTCGCCGCCTTTCACTACTACTACTTCTACGCCCTGTTGAATAGTGTATCTTCTCATGGTGAATTGAAACCAAGTATTGAACACAACAGTCTATGAGTAATATTTACATTTCAAACAGTGTTGCCGCTATTACGTTTCAAAGTTCTCACATTCTTATTGGAAAACTCTTTATATTTACTAATTTATTACAACACTTACGTAAGATATACATTATTTGCAATAAAACACCTTGTGATAATGAAAACAAATAACGTAATAAACATGTAATCTAAACAATTTATCTAATTAAAACCCCTAATATAAAAATGTAATTGATAATTCGTAATGTATGTTAAGTAAACGACGATATGGCAACAGCGTTACTGTTTTAAGAAATTACCAAGTAGTATAGGTTTATCGTCTAGTTTATGTTTTTTTTTGCTCAAAGATGAGATTCATGTGTGCCTAATATCAATATAATGTTGCATCTTTGTGATTTTTTCAAGTCAAATGATATATTTCTAAAAAGATATGTTTTATTTTCCCTTTTTTCAATGATTTATTCCTCCTTAGTGTATCTGATATTTCGGTTTTAAAAATTTACGATAAATGGCAACAACGGATTTAATAGTATCAGGCAGTGCAAGCGTTGAGATTTTTTAATTTTATTTCGAGATGAGATTAAAGTGCACAAAGATTAAGTTTTGGTCCTCATCCAAGAAAACTTTAGAAGAGTAGTTTTTCTATTTTTTTTTTACTGTTTATAATTAATATTACCATGCGACATTATAATTTATCTCATTATTTGAGTGACATTTTTATGAGCATTATATTAGCATAATGTTATCTGAAGCATTATATATACAACATATTATTGTATTAAATTAAACATTAAAAAGCTCTTGTGGAAAGACCCTATACATTTATTATTGACAATCTAAATTATAATCATTATAATAAATGTAGATTGTAGGTGGGACGTACGATAAAAGTTGCAAGTCAGATACTCTTCCGATAGGTGGCGGTGTGATCGTATTTTTGAAAAGTAGATTATTTTCTAGTAACGTTCCATGAATTTCAAGCCGATATAAGATTTACAACGTTTGGCGGTTAAAAATTCTTAATTTCCTTTAAAAAAAAACACGTTTGATTTGGGAGAAGGATAAAAAATGGTTTATTAAAAGTATGCGCCATTGCTAGCTGCCCATTTTTCCCATCTCTCTGGCAATTTGTGGATGCCCTCATAGAAAAACCGTACATCTTTTGAGGTGGTCTAGTCATCAAGCCATTTTTCGACATCTCTGTAATTGTATAAGTATTTCATGAAAAGTGCGCGAGACATCGATAAAAACAAGTTGTAGTCAGAAGGGACCAAGTCTGGTTAATACGTCTGGAGGGGCAAGAGTTACCTGCCAAATGTGTGTGATGAGGCGTTGTCGTGCTGTAAAATCACTTTTCTTTGTCGTGTAGGCCATTCTGGTCGCTTTTCAATCAATGCATGGTTCAAGTTGATCATTTATTGACGGTAGCGAACGGTATTAACTGCTTCACCTGGTTTTCTGATCCCACCAAATGCACAGCACTGTCTTTCCAAAGCGATTAGGGCTTGCGGTTGATGTTGATGGTTGTCCCGGGCCAATCCATGGTTTTCTGCGTTTTGGGTTCTCGAAATATATCCATTTTTCGTCTCCAGTCAAGAATTGATGTAAAAAAGTCTTTCTTTCATGTCGGGAAAGCAAAACTTCGCACACCGTTTTTCGTTTTTTCACCTGTCAGTCGATCAGCTGATATGGTACCCATTTTCCCGCCTTCTGGGCTATTCCCATGACATACAGACGATCACAAATGGTTCGGCGACCAACACTTAATCTATCTGCCATTTGTTGTTGTGTTTGTATATCGTCTTCTTACAACAATGCTTGCATCTTCAAATTTTTTCGGTTGCGTTTTTCACTCGCGTTTTTATTTTGATTAGACAAGAAAAGCAGTACGTGCCCTAAATACTATTTATTTGGCTCGAAACTAGACATGTTTAATCAATGGTTCGGAAAGGTACTGTTAACCGACCCTTGTTTTCAGCGCAATCTTTTAAAAAAATATTAATTATTAACCGCCAAACCTGGTATTTTTATTTTGACAACCTGCAAAAACAGATAAGTTAGTTACGTACTCCGCTCACATGAGAACCTCGATGTCAGCATCACCTCAAGAGTAGAGTTACATATTTCGTTCGCATGAGAACCACGATGTCAGCATCACCTTGGGAGTCATCACGCCACCAGATGGTCCCGTGAGAAACGCAACCTAAACGTATTTTTAAGTATAAATATTACCTCCAAATTTAATATTGTTAATTCTTAGTTAAGCTGTTGAGTTTAAAAAACCTATTTTGTAAACCATTTTCGAAATAAAGTTTTTAAAAACAAAGTCTGCCGAAAAAGTTCTTTAAGTGGCGCAGTCGGTAGGATTGCACAAGTGTTTCACGAACGAGCCAATTGAGGACGACACCAAGAGACACAACAGTTGGAGCCAATCCAGCAGTGCAATCAACAGAACCAGAAGCAGACAGCAGCACAGCCGAGAATTCGGGAAGGAAGAAGCAGATCAACAAAGGTTAGTGCCAATTCCTTTTACCCTCCTGACCCTCTGATTAAGGTACTCAGTTGGAATAGTTAGGGAAGTGTATTTCACACAAAAAACCAGTGTATTGAACACATTAGGGTTAGAAATTAGGTTAAGAAAGAGGAACAAAAATATATGACAGAAATTGACGATTTAGTAGCATCATTAGCATTAGCATTTAACGATAACGATTCTAAAATGCAGAAACAAAGTAAACAAACCCCCATTGACTGGGATTTATTCAAATCTAGATTAGAAAATATTAAACCTTTTAATGGTGACAGTAACGTTTTAAATAAATTTGTTACCAAATGCGATAAACTCGTAAATATATATAGGCAATTACAAAGTGAGGAATTAGATGCCCACATTTTCGATTGTATTCAGGAAAAATTAATCGAGAAAGCAGAAGTAATGGTTGGGAATAGAACAGAGCTGACAAATTGGGACGCTCTGAAAGCCGCGTTACAACAATGTTTTTCTGATAGACGCAATACGGACAATTTAGTCCAAGAATTAACACGAGCCAGACCATTCAAAGGTGAACACTTAATAAGTTTCGGAACCAGACTTCAACTTCTTCGAAGTAATGTTGCTCAGAGAATTAGTAACGATTTAAATTTGAGTGAACAACAGAAAATTTGCCACATTACTTACTATGAGAAAACGGCGTTAAATACATTCATAGCAGGTTGTACGGGAACCCTGAAAAATAACATGCATTTGAAAAAACTCGACACATTGGAAGATGCAATGGCTTATGTCGTTGAATTTGAAAATTTCGAAAAATTATATGGGAACCTAAACGCAACTGAAAAATACAGTAATAATCAATTTGCACCGAAACCAACAAATTTTTCAAATTATCCAAAATTCTCAAACAATCAAAATTATTCTAATCAAAACCCTTTCAATCAAAATCAATTTAATCAGAATGCTTTTAACCGAAACCCAAATTTTAATCAACAACAATATTCGACAATGGCAAAACCATTTCAATGGCCATCACAACCAATAAATGTGCAGCCCAGACAATTCGCACCTCAAAAATTCTTTACAAACCGGGAAGTTTTTGGACCTCCAAAAAATGTGTTTAAGCCCAAGAATATTCCACCTAGTCAAATGAGTAAACCAACACCCATGTCGATTAGTGTACGAAACAGTAACGGATTTAGCAGACAGCCAATCCATAATCAATTCAACCATTTCCAAAACACATACCCCAATCAAAAACCGAATTTTACTTTCGAAGAACTTCACAACAACGAGTGTGAAGGATATCCGGTTGAAGATTATCAAGATTACTCGTACTACGAACCGAATGAAGAAACTCACCTTGATTATCATGTGAATAACTATGGTGAAGATGAACAACAAAAAAACGAAGAATTTTCAGAGAATGAAAACCTTAAAGAAATTGGAAATTTTACGGAACAAGCCCAGAACGAAGGCCAACCTTGACGGAAATAAACATTTCCTCTAATAACGCTTTACCATATATCGAAATTGGCTATCCTAAAATTAAACTCTTAATAGATACCGGGAGCTCAAGATCAATTTTAAGACCAACTGTCGCAGAAAAATGTTATCCAAACTGTATCTATCGAGCGAATAACATCATCAAAACAGCAATAGGTAGTGAAAACACACAATTTCAGGCAAAAATTCCAGCATTTTCAGAATTTAAACTAGATTATGAGATAGATTTTATTCTTTTTGATTTTCACGACTATTTTGATGGAGTAATCGGTCTAACAGATTTAATTAATATGGGATTGAATATAGATCTTTTAAATAAAAAACTAATTGGACAACAAATCGAAATTCCTTTTAAATACCGAAGACCTTCCGAAACAAATTTTTCTATTACCATAAATCCCAAAGAAAAAACTTTAAAGAAAATTCCAGTTAATATACGAGAAGGAGAAATCATCACCAACAGCGAAAAAATAGATGAATTGAACTTTCCATCCATTCTCTCTTATGCTCACGATGGTTATGCTATAATCGAAATTCATAACCCAACAAATAACTATATAACATTGACTCTCACTGAACCATTTCCTTGTCAATTATTTAAACCGCAAGAATTCGAATGTATGACTTTCGAACAAGTAAATCATAAATGTTCTCAACAAATACCAAGCAAAAAGGCACAGTTAAATCATCTAATACGCACCGAACATATGAACCAAGAAGAAGGAAAAGCAATTACGGCATTGTGCAGAGAATTTGAAGATATATTTTACCAACCAGGAGACAAATTAACATTTACATCGAAAATTAAACACGAAATAAAAACCACAGATAATATACCAGTGTACACAAAGACATACAGATACCCATACATTCACAAGAATGAAGTGTGCAAACAAATCAGCGAAATGTTAGAAAAGGGAATAATACGACCATCATCCAGTCCATGGTCATCACCGATATGGATCGTCCCTAAGAAGATGGACGCTTCGGAAAGACAAAAATGGAGAGTAGTAGTTGATTATAGAAAAATCAATGAAAAGACAATTTCGGACCGCTACCCTATTCCAAATATAACCGATATATTGGACAAATTAGGACGAGCCCAGTACTTTTCAACATTGGACCTAGCGTCTGGTTTTCACCAGATTGAGGTAGAAAAAGACTCCATAGAAAAAACGGCGTTCACAGTTGAAAATGGACATTATGAATTTTTAAGGATGCCATTCGGTCTGAAAAATGCTCCATCTACGTTCCAAAGAATAATGGACGAAGTCTTAAAAGAGCTACAGAACAAGATTTGTATGGTATTTATGGACGACATAATAGTAGTGAGCACAGGCTTAACGGAACATATTCAGAACCTTAAACTCATCTTTAAGAAATTGCGAGAAGCTAATTTAAAAATACAAATTGACAAGTGCGAATTTCTACGAAAGGAAGTTGAATTTCTAGGTCATATTGTGACACCTGAAGGAGTCCGACCTAATAAAAAGAAAATAGTTGCTATACAAAAATATCCCATTCCAAGAACGCAAAAGGAAATCAAAGCATTTTTAGGCTTGTTAGGCTATTACCGTAGGTTTATTAAGAATTTTGCCAAAATCACTAAACCGATGACTCTATGTTTAAAGAAAGGAAATAAAGTCGAACACACACAAGAATTCGTAGAATGTTTTAACACCTGTAAGAATCTATTAATTTCAGAACCAGTCTTAGCATATCCGGATTTCTCTAAAACCTTCGAACTGACTACGGATGCATCGAATTATGCAATTTCGGGAATTTTATCTCAAGATGGTCACCCAATTTGCTATGCATCCAGAACTCTAAACCCCGCCGAAATCAATTATTCAACAACAGAAAAAGAATTATTGGCTATTGTGTGGAGTTGTAAATATTACAGACCCTATTTATATGGCGCAAAATTTGTGATATACACCGATCACAAACCTTTACAATGGTTAATGTCGCTAAAAGAACCAAATTCTCGTTTAGTACGATGGCGACTAAAATTAGCAGAATTTGAATACGAAATTAGATATAAAAAAGGGAAAAACAACCAAGCAGCTGATGCTCTATCCAGGAATGTAGCAGAAGTCAATGCAGCAGAAACCGAATCAGTTTGTAATAATGCAGGCGACGCTGATGATATAATAAAAGAATTTCTATTAACACCTAGCGAATTACCAAACGTAGATCAAGTTACAATTGATGAAGTTATTCCACCGAAAATAAATATTATTTCGGACATTCAAATTAAACCACCAACTATTCATGAGAATAATAAAGAAGGAGTTGAAACAGTACACTCTTCAGCTGAAGATCCCATTTGCGGAATGCCAATAACTGAAAGAGCCATAAACATGTATAAAAATCAAATAATTGTCACAAGTGGAGATATAACCAAATTTCAACTAAGACAAGAACGAGTGTTCGAAAACAGCAGATTTTACTTAACTATTTCAAGTAGAGATCCAACATTCAGTATAGTCACATTCCTTAAAGAATATGTAAAACCGAAACAATTATACGCTATATACTTTAATAACCAAGAATGCGCACGTCAGTTTGCAATCACTTTGCAAAACCTTTTTAAAAACTCATCTTACAAGATATTACAATGCTCAACGTTCTTAGAAGATATACGAACAAGAGATGAGCAACAGGAAAAACTTACTCTACACCACACCACCAAAACATGCCACAGAGGTATGAATGAAATGAAAGCAGCATTCAGTACAAGATTTTATTGGCCAAAGATGTCAGATGATATTGAAAATTTCATTAATAATTGCGAGATATGCCAAAGAAACAAATATGATCGAAATCCACCCGTAATTAAATTTAATTTAACACCTACAGCATCAAGACCTTTCGAGCACATACACGTGGATACTTTTAGAATAAATTACGACGCCTTTGTAACAATTTTAGATTCATTCTCAAGATATGGACAAGCCTACCCACTCCGTAGTATTACAGGTACCGAAGTAGTAGAAAATTTGTATACATTCGTAACACATCACGGTCTTCCATTAAAAATAACCGCAGATCAAGGAACAGAATTCAAAAATAAAGACCTCGAAGATTTCTGTAAATTGTATAGAATTGAACTACACTATACAACCGCGAAAAACAGTAATTCGAACTCACCCGTTGAACGTTTTCATTCGACCATAATTGAAAGTTTTCGTTGTTTACGAGAAGAAAACAAAGACATGACAATACAGCAGTTGATGAGAAGAGCTGTAATGGGTTATAATAATTCAATACAAAGCGTGACCAAACTTACGCCCTTCGAAATAACAACAGGACACGTAAATACTATAAACCCTTTTGATCTAAACGACAACGCTATCATATCTAGCTATGTACAATCACATAAAGAAACATCGAACAAGCTATATGAGAAAGTAAAGAGAATAAATGAAGAAACCAAACAAAATGTAATATTGAAAATAAACGAAACTAGACAAGAACCTCCTGACTTTCAAGATCAAAAGATCGCCTACGTGAAAACGAAATATAGAAGCAAAGACAAACCAAAATTTAAAAAGGTACCAATAATTGATGAAACTGATACCAAAATAATAACAGACAAAACTTCATATCATAAAAGTACCCTCAGAAAACCTAAACCTAATGGAGGAAAATCTTTTCAGGATGAAGCAGGAAACAGCGACGATCCTGTTATACCTGGTCCTGCAGATCCACCTGACAAACGGGTCTGACATTCAAATCACCACGCTGGAGAACCCCATATTACCTATCCAACTGGGAAATTCCAGACTTATTTATAATAGACATACATTTATTCATTACGTAGATTTAAGACATTTAATCGATAAACTAAGTAATATTAAGGCTTATTTTCTTAAACTCAAGGAAAGTTTATTACCAGTAAATGCATCGAATAATATCTCTTATCATGCACTAGCGCAAAACCTACTCCTCAGAACCGAATACTTAATAGAAATTGCAACAAATAAAATCGAAAATTTACACCCTCACATTAGAAATAAACGAGGTTTTATTGATGGAATTGGAAAGATTAATAAATGGTTATTCGGAACCCTAGATTCAGATGACGGTAAACGATATGATGAAGCAATAGCAATTTTAGAGTCCAATCAGAAAACCATAGTTGACGAATTAAAATTACAGATTTCATTATCAAAAAATCTAATCGATAATTACAACGAAACTGTGGCAACTCTAAGTAAAAATCAAGAGTCACTGCAATCAAGTTTATATACATTACTCTCACCAGTTCAACAAACTATCAATAACATACAAGATTATCTAAGTTTCCAAGGAATTACAACGCAATTAAATTTAGATTGTCAAAATCTAATAATGTTTCTTGATAATTTGGAAGACGCTATTATGTTTGCCAAAGTAAACGCTCTACATAGCAGCATACTGTCAAGTTTAGAATTAAAAAATATGTTAAACTATTTAAAGAATATCTATAACAATTCGGAAATTCCAACATTCAAAAATTTATTGTCATACTATCAATTTTTTGGAATTCAAGTAGAATTTTTAGAAAGCAAAGTAATATTTGCCATACATGTACCGATACTGAGGCCTGAAACCCTTACCTTCTATCACATCTACCCAATTATCCAAAATCGAACCATCTTTATACCAAAATACCCTTATTTGGCACAAACCCCTATGAGAAGACAATTTATTGCTAATTCATGTCCAATCATCGAGAAAATACATTTCTGCATGGAAGAATTCCTACCCGATGACCAATGTGTGAACAGTCTAATAGCAGGACATCAAACTGGAAATTGTCCGACAATCGAAATTAATATTGAGGAACCAGTGACAGAGCAGATTACCAGAGAACTAGTTTTAATCTTACCCACCAAACCAGAAACAATGATTGCCAAATGCAACACCGATCAATATTTCGAAATATCGAAATCTTCACTAATTAAAATCCCAGAAGATTGCGAAGTTCAAATTAAGGAAAAGAAATTTCTAAATGACTTAAAGATTCAGAGAGGAAAACCAATTATCCTACCCGAAATAAAATGGTCAAAGTTAGATGGAACGAAAACTTCGATTACCTCGAACATTACCAAAATCAATATTGACGAAATATACCATCTGAAGAATATGGCAAATCAATTGAAGCCGATAAACCTCGATAACACTAATCATCGACAAACCACAAATTATATTGTTTTAGGTATTTGCATTGTCCTAACCATACTTGTAGTGATGATGCAAAGGGAAAAGTTGTATTCCTATTGGCAAGCTGTCAGAAGAAGGTCCAAGAAAAGCCACCCCCAGAGTAAAGTGGATTCGGAAAAACGTACCGTTGTTTTCGAATCTTAAGGAGGGAGGAGTTACGTACTCCGCTCACATGAGAACCTCGATGTCAGCATCACCTCAAGAGTAGAGTTACATATTTCGTTCGCATGAGAACCACGATGTCAGCATCACCTTGGGAGTCATCACGCCACCAGATGGTCCCGTGAGAAACGCAACCTAAACGTATTTTTAAGTATAAATATTACCTCCAAATTTAATATTGTTAATTCTTAGTTAAGCTGTTGAGTTTAAAAAACCTATTTTGTAAACCATTTTCGAAATAAAGTTTTTAAAAACAAAGTCTGCCGAAAAAGTTCTTTAAGTAGTTCGATATATTTGCTATCATGGAAAAAATCGAATTTCCTTGTTCGTTGAAGTTTTGATTAAATATTGCGCGGCAAAAAGCATAGCACAAATCGAAAAAAAAATTATTGGGACTTTGTTATGGCACATTTCTTAATTTATAAGTGATTTGTTGAGTTTTAATTTGACTTGAAGTTACTATTGTTGAAATGGCCAACAAAATCCACGATATCGTGTTTGTCAATCACACGCTATCAAGGTTAGAGATTGTTGAGATGATAAACATATTGGACGAAGGCATACGGAATTTCCTACAGGAACATTTGGGCATGAAATAGGGCCAGCGCGATGGTGCCGCTTTTGCTCACTTATGACCACTTCACAGCGGTGTTTAGACATGTATAAGCGCAATCCGAAGGGGTTTCTATGGCAATTCGTAACTTTTGATGAAACTTGGATGCATTACTACACATCAGAATCGAAGGAACGAACAAAGCAGTGTTTTAGCCGACGAAAGCGCTTTGAAGAAGTCGGACGCTTCCATCGGCCGGAAAGGTCATGGCCATTGTTTTCTGAGACACGCAAGCTAATATTTTCATCGTCTATCTGGAAAAAGAAAAGATGATCACAGGAGAATAGTATGCTGTATTATTGATACAATTTTACATAGAGTTGATAAAAAATGCCCTCATATGTGCCAATAAAAAATGTTGTTTTTGAACATTATATCTGCAATTGCAACAGAGAAATTGGTCAATTTGCGCTACGAATTAGTATTTCATCTACCCTAATTTGCGGACTTCCTTCCGAATTCCTTCTCTTTCCAACCATGAAGAATTGGCCTGGTAGAACGAAATTCACATCAAATGAAGAAATCATCGCCGAAACTGAGGACTATTTTGCAGAGTTGACATTTTGGAAGGTGTAAAAGATTGTTGGGCGAAGGGTATGAAACTAAAATTTATGCTTAAAAACTACTTTGAGAAATAAATTGATTTTTGGTAAAACAAAATAATCTTTCCTTTAAAAAATATCTGGCTTTTCACTCTGTCTTCGTACATAATAATAGTTATAATAAAATTTAAACTGTAGTGACAAAGCGCATTCTGTCAATCAAATTTCTGACCATTTTTTCCGAGGAATTATGTGGGCAAAGTCTTATGTCCGCAATTGGGGTTTTGATTTTTTTTGTCATAAATGAAACATTAAACTATTGTTATTTTTATTTTTTTCCTTATAATTAAAAAATTATATCAAATTGAAAATAATTAATTGAAAATTTTAACTTTATATTACTTTATATTAGGTTAAAATATTTACTTTTTAAACCTAGAACGGACGACATGCCGACAATTGCCGAAAAAAACTCGAGCGCGTGTGACGTTACAATTTTTATTTCCCCTCAACGAGTGTTTTAGTTTTTAATCAACTTATTCGTGTTATTATCATCAGTGTATTGATAAATCTATTGAAAAATGTCAAATCTGATTAGTTATCGTGCCTGTTTCGAACCATTTTGTACGAATACTACAACAACTCCCGAAAAAATGTTTTAAATATGCCACAATATGTTAAGCTGGGTCCACATCAATATAAATTTGCGTTGTGCGAACTATATGTGTTGTATGTGGTGTATTTGCGCGGTAATTTAGACGCTCTGACACACAAATTCACACAGAAATATTGTCGCCGCACAGCACGCACATGAACCATCTGTCCACCAGATAATTCAAACAAATTGTTCCGGTAAATTCAACACACGCGCAAAATTTTATTGATGTGGACTCAGCTTTAAACGTCGAAATCAATGGTTCCAAGGAATACGACATATTAATCCTAAAACAACATCAAATTTGTCCAAACACCTGTCATCAAATATATACAATAGATTATTATTTATAACATTATATCAATTTTTTATGCTTGAGTATTTATTACCTGCTGAAGCTATACAATCGTGGCATTGAGTGTCTTGAACTTTTCTTAGTTTTTTTATTAATAATGAAGGTAACTGTATAAGCTTTACTTTATGTTCTTGACATACACGTCCTTTCACCGTGCAAATACAATTTTTGTGCATCACCGTGCAAATACACCCTACAAATAATGTAATTATATTTAATAGAAATATTTTCTTTCTTATTTACTTACATTATTTTTTTTATGTCATTTTTGAGAAAATCTAATCTGGCCATAAAAATATTCACACCATGTATATTATTAGAATTGATCTTTATGAACCCTCTGTCATATATTACTGATCAATTCTTCTATTGGAACCTTCGGTGTGAAACATTAAACTCAAATTACCACTAAACACCAAATCACTTTTTTTAAAGCTCTCGACGCACGTTTCGCTAACCATGTTAGCATCATCAGAAGATGATTTAATCTCAGATTAAATGCTAACATGGTTAGCGAAACGTGCGTCGATAGCTTTAAAAAAGGCGATTTGGTGTTTAGTGGTAAATCTCTTTGAGTTTACACATTACTGAATTAAATTAGTAATCAACATTTTTTTTGCCCTAAACTTCAATAATTTTTACAGTATATACACAGTTAAAAGCCGTTGATAGTACTTACGTGAAAACACTTTAACATAACGACGTCACAAACATGCCAGCTAATCGTGGCACTTTCGTAGTTACGTGATTTTATTTTAAATTATATAAATCTTAATCATTTATGATTAATTGCAAACAATTTTTTTAAAGTTTTTTGCATTGATTATCGATATTATTTATGATAAAGTTTTAAAACAAAGTAAAAAATCGAGTATTATTTTTTATTCGAAAACCCAATTGACGCAAGGCGTCAATTGGTATAGATCAAAGATTTAACATAACTCTACATAAAATAATCTAAAGACGTTAATATCACGACCTTGGTGTCAATTAACAGGTCCGTTCCTTGAAATAATTTTCTCACAGAATTGTTCCATCAATAAATCGATCGTTGCGTTGATTGTATAACATGTGGAGCCGTCCTGTTGGAACCTCCAGCTCCTCCTGTTGGAACCTCCAGCTCAAATTTGCCAAGTAGTCGAATAACAAAGCCCAACTTCCTGCGAAGTGCGACGAATTGATAAATTTGGATCTTCATCAACACTGCCAGCAACAGCGGTGATATTTTCTACGGAACGCACAGTTTTTTGTCTTGTTTTTGTTTTAATATTAAGCAGCGTGAAATGCGTTCAGAATTTGTTGATAATTCCTCGAATACATCGCTCGGTTGGTCTATTATGTGCACCATTAAATAATCTATAAGTTTGGCGCACAGAACACTGATTTTGATAATAAAATTCGACAATTTGTGTCTGATGTTAAATGTTCCATGATGATTTACGAGGCTATACTGAATAATGCTGACACTAGAAGCGCGCAACCTCACAGTTCGTTTGATAGCGACCCCTATCGGAAGTTACATACCAAAAGTCCCCTACCGGAAGGACACACTATAAACATTACCCGTTACTTTTTAAATATTGTAGATCCAATTATTAATATAAACCAAGCAAAATATTTTAAGGTTCTGCTTCTTTAAATTTTTTAAATCTTAACTTCCCAATAAGGTTTACTTTATCTAACCTTAAAATTATTTTTATCTGAACTTGAGGTATTATCGTTGGATAAAGAGCATCGAACAAAACAATATTTCATTTAAAAAGTGTCTGACTTTTCAGTCTACCGTCGCACATAATAGTTATCAATAAAAATTAGACTGTAGTGATTGTTCTTTTAGCACTATTTTCAAATACACTGAGATACTTTTTCACTTAGGTAAAGTAAAACGTATTGAAAGTTTTCAATAAGCTTTACTTTATCTAAGCTTAAAATCACTTTTATCTGAAGCAGTAGCACGACATGCACGAGAGCACCAACAGTGATGTGAGTCATGATAAGATATTTTAATGTGGTCATAATAAGATATTTTAATGTGAACTGTTTAATGCTTAATCCTTTGTTTTTCTTTTTCTTTTAGTTATGCGCTTTAATATTTTAACAATTGGAATTTTAAGAAGAATTGTCTTATTGGGCTGAGATTTTTCATATATTTACCTATTACAATATCTACTCCCACAACTTAAAATTTTTGAACAATATATGGACTAAGGCTGATATAAATAAAATATATCAATAAATTCATAAAAGTGCTAGTGATAGTATTAGTGTGCTGCTACTGTAAAGTGTAAAGAAGGCTTACCCCATTCTGCAGTTGGGTGCTTCCCCCGTTGACTGACGCCACTGGTCGAATTGTGGCGGTCGTCAATGCCGACTCCAGCGTGGCCCTCTGCTGTTGTCGCTGCTGTTCCTGCATTTCGAGAAATTTCGCGGCCTCGAGTAGGGTGTTGAGGCTCATCTTGTCGACGGCGCTGGCACCTACCACTGGCTGAAACAGGATAATTTTCACGTTCGAAAGTGTTTTCTTTGATAACGCGTCGGATGTGGGATGCGCGTCGTCGGACGCCATAGTATCTCTTTACCAATCACACGTAAAGTCACGAAACGACTGAAAATTGCGACGCAAACAACGTAGCAGCCCGACAAACTAGTTGTTCGGGTACGCTGATGATGGTAGTGGGGAATGGGAGAGAGAGACAAGTGAAACGCGCCTTGTTATACTGTTGCCAAATGTTGCAAGACGTTTAAAAATCTGAATCAAAGGAATATTGTTTTTGTACTGATAAATAGTGGTATAGGAATTTTAAAATTCAATGCTGTACTCAGGAATTCTTAAATAGTAGTTATATATAGATCTAAAAAAAGCCGAACCTTTACTCTGGAAATATGTGTGATCAATGCCTCGTTATGAGGCTCTTCTCCTCATTAAATAAGTTTGAATCCATTTCTTAAGGCCATAAATAAACAAATAAACGTACTATACTTCATCACAGCGGGAATAAGCAACAAGACCACTAGATCAGCACAATCTTGGTAATTTCCTTGCTACTAGAATCAATGTCATTGTCAATCAACGTTTAGAAGATGTTGTTGATTACTCCAGAGGGTTTACTTAGGTATTATTGGATCGTCAAGCAGTATTTTTGAATAGCACTATTCACATATATCTGAGTATAACTGATATTCAATTCTGCTAATTATTAAGAGAACTCTGATACACTGCTCTTCTTCTTCTCCATATTTCCTATGCCCGCTAAGGCGTCAAAATCTGTAGAATTACTCCAAATTAATTTGTCTATTTTCTCCATTTGTCCCCACCCTGTGCCATTATTATAGCATTCTCTAGTGTTTTCTGTCTCAGTCCTATTTCTATTTCCTTTATTCTCTTCAAGTTTTTCTTAGTCTACCTTTCTTTTTCTACTCGTTCTTATTTTTAGTATCTTTTTGACCATTGTTTTTGAGTCCATTCAAATACCATGACCATAGTTGTCTCTTTTTTAGCTTTGATGTGATTAGTTCTTGTTTTGTAATGCTCCTAAATTCTTCATCCCTTATTTTATCCAGATTTTCCTTGTCTGCCATTTTCTTTATGTTATTTCATTTCGGTTCCGTTTATTTTACTTCCTATGTCTCTTTAGAGGCATCTAAGGTCCACTTGCATATAATAGCGTTGGTATTATTGTTGTTAGGCTGTTATAGATTTGTAACATTTTTTGCAGGTCTACACTTCCACTATTTGATATTATACTGCCTAATACTTCAAATAGAATTAGCTCAAGTCATTCATGTATTCATGTGAGCAAATCAGGAAAGTTTGCGGTAGTGAGATGGATTGGCAACATAGGATGAAACAAAGTTATCAGCGAAATAAACATAAACGTAAAAGTGTTAAGAAAAGTGGATAATAGGATATTCAGATAACCTGAACAGATTAACACGATCGAAAAGATCATTGATCTTAGAGACTTATGGACGGCCTGGTCATGCTAACAAAACATACATTAAAAATTCAAGAAACTGATCTGTACTGAAAAGAAGCCTCCATAAAGAGAAAGAAATGTACGAACCCCTGTAAAGATAGAGCGAGTAAGAACCGATATTCGTCATGTGCTTTTGTAATTTCATTGATCATTTCGAACAGGACTTTGCTATGCATTTTATATACAGATTTGAAGTTCCACCCAAGCACTAGGAGTGCATGCAGTAAGAAAATAAGATCACATTAATCCCATACATTTTTGTCGCCGATTACACACGTCCACATGATTTTTGTAACATTGATGAGAATGCTCTTTATGCCTTTAAACACTTTTTCACAGAAATGGCATAGCACGTCCCATTTTCACTTGAAGTAGGTACTTACCTACTTCTCCTTTATATCATGGGTTAATTGAAATTATTTGTACCTGATTTTGGACTATGTAGGAATTACCACAAGACCGTAGAGGGGGTATTTCCATAATATTCTACGAACCTTTAAAAGCGTTTTATTGTTTTTTTAAAGTTTAGTTTGTTTCTGTCTCGTTTATATTACAAGTCAAGTGTTCATTCGAAGTCGTCGATTCGGTGTTGATTTTATATAAAATATCTAGTGTAGTAGTTTTTTTTTATATCTATGCGGACGATTTAGTTAAAAGTCACAAGCTAGATGTATATCAGAGGAAGTGATTTCCGTTTTCAAGAAAAATTAAATGAAAAGTAATTGGTAGTTTGGAAGTGTTTTGTAAGAGTGGTCAAAGGATTTCTGGGCAGCAAGAAACATGAAAACTATAAAAACCTCATAGATGAATTCTTGAACGCCTATAAAATACCATCCACCAGGACATCACAACGATGGAAACAAGATGCCAGGGACGCTGGAACCCTTCTATGTTGGGCGACTACTGCTGGTTTTTAAAAAGAGATGATGCTACAGAACGCAAAAGGAAAAACTGAAAGTTTTTGTCGCTGTATGACATCTCATATAAAATATTTTTTATTCACATAATCCTCAGTAATGTCTCTGCATAGATTTAACACGTTTTACATGTTTATATTAAGTAAATATTAGATTGTAAAAATATGTCGTCTGTTTTTTTTTCCCCGTCACGGACCCCCTGTAACAAACAAACTATACGTGTTACAGTAATTAGCTTATCATTTTCGTATTTAGGACTACAAAATCCTTCATATACAGCTATTTTCATCAATGTTGCCTAAAAAAGTTTCAATTTGTTGACCTGTGTTATCGACCGACCCTTTTGGACGAAAATGAAAACCATATTCATTCATAATTTTTTGTTTGATGGAGCATATTTTAGCCTTCGGGTTGTATGAACAAATACATTTGTCGATACTGGTCTGACCTTTACACAGCACAAAGGTTATAGCATAAGTTCGTCCCATTTTTCTGAGAAAAATTCAATAATGCTGTGTTTTATTAAAATTACATTTAATCAATATAGTTTGGACCATTCTGTTCGATGACCTTTCGACATTTCTCTGGTAGTTTTTGACTGTGCTTTTTGGCAAAAGAACTGATCCAGATAATGTTTCAAGTCCCCCACTGAAGTAAAGTCCAATGTAGGTTGTTTTGAAGCAATCTAAATAAATGGTAGTCGGGTGGAGGGCGCAAGGTCGGGTAAGTACGGTGGACGGACCGAAAAATTTCAGTCAAGTTGTAAAAGTTTGTGTCGGATGGCTAAAGACACGTGTGGTTTGACATTGTCTTGAAATAACGTAATTTCTGTTGGCTAATTCAGACCGCTCTCGTTGATTGCTCGCTTTAATTCACATAGTCGTGAACAGTTTTTTCCCGAATCAAAGGTCTTGTTTTGAGATAACAGCTCATAATAAACGATTCCCTCCCAGTTCCACTTAATGCGTAGCACAAGCATCTTAGGATGTAAACAGGCTTTTGCACTGTTTGAACGGGCATATCTCCGCACTTACATGACTTCTTATGCTTAACATTATTATACAAAATCAGCCTCGGTTGGTCCTCTAGAACGTGGTGCGGCGCTGATATTAAAATCATCCTCGCCGTAGACGGCACATACCATCCTTTGCCTCTGCGAAACCTTCGGAAATAAAAAAGCATAGTATGTTGAAAATGCTCCTTGTTTTATTTATATCATTTTAATGCATAACAAAATTTAGAAAACACAACCAAATCACGTACTCGCTGAATTTTTTTCTGTCAAATAAAAAGAAAACTTTATACGTGTGAAGTAAACAACACTACACGGTATTGCGATTCATTGCCATCTGGCGGACGAACAGGACGAAATTTTACATCAACCTATTATCATTCTTTAGCATTATTGGCCCTTACTTTTTTGATTATGATAATGAAAATGAAAATACTGTTTTATCAGACACAACAATTAACCAGATTTCTTTGTAAGATGGCCAACAAATTACCGGATTTAACGACATGTGACTTTTATTTGTGGTAGTTTTTTGACGAGCAACATTTACGCTGACCCCCCACTAAAATATTGCGGAGTTGACACTCAGAATTTAATAATAAATTATCCAAATTCCAATAGAAATGTTGCGTGGTGCAATGAGTAAATTTTTGGATAAATGTTACTCATAATTAGAAAATAATAATGCCAGACAATAAAAATAGACCAGAATTATGCGTTGATCTACTTGATCTTCCAAAACATGAACAAAAATCAGTAACAGATGTGGACTTATATACACGATAATTCAAGGCAGCATGAGAGTGACTGAGCATGAGAGTGCAGAATGTGAACATATTGGGAAATGAAGTATGGCCCCACCTTCCACATTCTCATTCAGATTAGCACTCGCTTAACATTTTTTAGCACTATATGCTGAATCACATTTAATTTTTTCCTTTAATTTTTTTTAGAAAAAGTTTAAAGCTGCTTTGATTAATAAATAACATGTATTTTTAACCCATCATATGATGTTTGTTTCTTCTTATTTATTCTTTTTTATCTTTTTTATTTGTCTTTCTTTTTTCTATGTCTATTTTTGTTTTTATTATTTTAGTTATTTATAATTTTTCAATACACCAGGATTGTTTCCAAAGTTGTCGGCAAGACACAAAAAACAAAATATTTGAGAGTTTATATAATTTTTCGAGTCACATTGCAATTCAACATTTTTACACCAATGAAAGTCCAACTTTTTAATAACCCTCAGTGTTATGTAATGTGTCTAACACTGCAAATTAAATGGTTCCGCAGCTATGACCTCATCTTTTGAAAATAATGTTCATCCACCGAGTCATTTCTTAAGATTTAAGAAGAGAAAGTGATTGATGGGAATCAAATTTGATAAATACGGTATATGTGGAAACACTTCGAATCGTGAACCAAATCCGATGAATACGGTACATGTGGAAACACTACGAAACGTAAGTCATGGACTTTTGACACATTATGGTGATGAAATGGCATTTTCTTGTTAGCTAGATCGCGGTGAAGCTTTTCATACTCAAAAACATCGTGTAAAATGTAATGAACCCTTTCTAATGAGATGTTTACAATATCAGCATGCTGATAGTTGTAGAGGTTATTGGACGTCCTGAGCTTTCATCGTCTTCAATCAATTCGTGACTAAGGACACTAAGGGAGTCAGTATTAATTATACAGGTTTTTGCTTCCGAGTTTGTGGAGTAGTGCCCCAGTACTTGATGTAGGAGAGGAGATTCTCTTCCCTGGTATGAAATTTGCAATAGGATAGTTTTCTAGTATTTACTGAAATCTATACTTCAATTGCACTAAGGGAGTCAGTATTAATTGTACAGGTTTTTGCTTCCGAGTTTGTGGAGTAGTGCCCGAGTACTTGATGTAGAAGATATTCTTCCCTGGTATGAAATTTGCAATAGGATAGTTTTCTAGTATTTACTGAAATCTATACTTGAATTGGGTATTTGGGATGTTTAGAAATTATGATGAAATCCTGATAATCAGTCCTGATAAAGTTATCCAGGTTTAGTAATGGACAGCTTTAGTAGTCCTGAATACTTGACGAAATTATCTCATTGTTAACATCATTAGGTCCTCAACATAATTTTCGCCCTTTTTTGACTACCGTTTATAAAAATACTACTACAAACTTTGTTTTCGAAGTAATCTTCCTTACTTTCTTCCACGTTTTAGACAACTGTCGAATCCCAGAAATAGGATCGAAAAAAAGCTGAATAGAATACAATAAAATCGGGGCTTTTTTCGATTTTCCCAAGAGATTAACGACGGTTGATATTTATGTATCAGAACGTTTGGTCAAACACACGCTAATTATGTTGTTTAGTGACTTGAAAATTTCATCTCAGTCAAAAAATGGAATTAACCCCTGAGAATTTTTGTGCGATGATTTATTGCGACTTTCGACGTGGATTATCTCAACAACAGTGCACCGATCAACACACTTCGACTTTCTGCGATGAAGCACCATCTAAAACCACTGTATATCACTGGTTTAGTGAATTCAATCGTGGCCGTCGGTCGCTTAGGGACGAATTTAAAGAGGGTCGTCCAAAATCGGTTGTGCTAGAAAACATCAACAGTGTGCGTCAACTGATAAAGCAAAATTGTCATGTGACATACCGTGAGAATTGAGGCATCCCTGGGCACTAGTACGACAAGCTAGTATGACAAGCATACACAAGATTTTACATAAACAGTTAGCCGCGAAAAAGATTTATGAGCGTTGGATTCCACATAATGTGACAATCGCCCATAAATAGGCTCGTGTCGATTGCCGCATAGGAATGCTCAAAGTCGTGGTGCGCCAAAAGCCGTGCATAACATCTACATAGGTGACGAATCTTTGATGTATGCGTATGAGCCCGAAAGTCGACTGTATGGGTCTTTCAAAATGAGCCAAACCCATTAACAATTGTTCGCGCAAGAAGCACTTCGAAGCAAATGGTCGCCTGTTTTTTCGGAATAAACAGGCATATGGCTACAGTGCCACTAGATAATTGTAGAACGGTACGCAACCATTTGTTTGCCAGAAGTCTTTGAAGAAATAAGAAAAATCAACCAACGACGCAGGATCATTCTTCACCATGACAACGCGCGCTCTCACACATCGGACCGAACAACTCAATATTTGACCGGTCAAAACATCGAATTGATGGGTCATCCGCTGTACAGTCCTGATTTGGCACCCAATGATTTCTTTTTGTTCCCGTCGGTGAAGAATAAACTACGTGGTCGACGATTTTTGACGCCAGAAGAAACCGTTGATGAGTTGAAAATGCATGTTTTGAAGATACCTCAATCGGAATGGAAAAAGTGCTATGAAAATTGAATTCATGAATTCAGTGATAAATATTTGTTTTTATTTATTAATCCAGATACATAAATAGCAACCCTCGTAAAGCGGCTATCAACCAGGTGATGTTGCAGAGATTGAATGAGATGAAAGTCCGAAGGAGCAAATTTGGAGAATAAGCCGCGAGAAAATTCCCCAGTCCAACTCAGTGATCGCTTCCAGAGTTTTTTTTGCAGTATGTGACCGTATGTTGTCCTGATGTCTACAACTGATTTTTCAGCATATATTCGCAGTAGGCTGGTAAAGCAGTAGTATATGACACCATAGAGGATCTGGGAATACCAACAAAGTTTATTAGATTAACCAAAACCTATCCTAACAAAAAGTAAAGAAAATGGTATATTTCTATTTTAAATAAAACAAAACAGTTAATATTTAGTGTTTTTCAGGATTTTGGTACATTTCATCTATTGATCGAATATATTCATTTGATAGGGTATATGATAGGATATGTTGTGGTACATCGTGGTTTTCTAGTGGGTAGACCTTAACAAAAAAAAATTGTTGAGGCGCCTTCTCTTATTTGGGAAATCTCTAGATAGTCATGCATTAGAGTTAGTTAGCAACCAGATTTATTTATATTTGCAAATATTATTAAATCAAGAGTCTAATGTGGTGGTTTGTAAAACATGTAAGGCGAAAAATCGCCATCGTTTTAAAAATACTGAAAACCTTAATTAAAGCAGTAATGTAGTATGGGTGGATTTTTTTTAAAAATATTGTTAATAGAGTTTAGTGAATTGATTATTAATGTTGTTTACATATTATAATCTACTGTAATATATTATCCATATTATCCTAGTTCGGGGAAGTTTTATTATGCATATTTAAAAGTGTATTTTTTATTGAAATAAAATTAGTGATTTAAACAGTATGTATGTGTTTTGTTTTTCTAATTATCATTTATATTGTTTTTTATAAGCATTATATGTATATTATATGCTTTACTCCGAACTTTATGTTCCGGATATACGTCTTTTTACCGTGCAAATATCATTTTTGGTGTTAAGTTGTAGAAAACCTATAGCATTGTCACCGTAACTTTCTCGTGACACCCTACAAATAGTTTAATTATATTTGATAGAAATATTTTGTTTCTTATTTACATTTATATTATTTTTTAAAAAACTCACACTGATGCTTTTGCACCTTGAACTTCAGCTGAATTGAACCGAATGTCATTTTTGAGATAATCTGTGACCATAAAAATGTCCATAGCAGGTATATTATCAGAATTAGTCTTTATGAACCCTTTGTCACACATTACTGAAGTAAATTAGTAACAAATAATATTTAATTTTGCCCTTAACCAACAATAATTTTGACTGTATATATACATGTAGAAGCCGTTGGTAGTACTGACGTGAAAACACTTTACTATTATGCCGTCACAAACATGGCAGCCAATAATTTCATAAATTGAAATTAATTCATAATTAATTATAATAAATTAAAAAAAAATCGCATCGATTATCAATATTATTTATGATAAAGGTTTAAAATAAAGTAAAAAAAAACGATCATTATTTTTTATTCAAAAACCCAATTATAAATAAAGAAAAACGTAAATGTAGGATATGCAGATGACCTAAAGATATTAACAGAATGGAAAAAAAAATATGATGAGAGAACTATGATGAAATAAAGGTGAAAACCAAAAGGGTCGGTTCAGAAATAAATATAGACAAAGCAAAGGTGACAGAAAAAAAAACTAATTCAAGAAAAGAGCAGAAATTAATAATCGGGGATGACAATATTGAAGGTATTTTCGTCTCTCGGAAGCAAACTTGGTGAAAACACCATCACAAAAGATATCGGAAATCGTATTATGAAGGATAACAAAGTAAGTTATTTTTTCTTTACAGTATGTGTTAAGATCTAAACGTATATAAAGGAACACTAAAGTTAGGATCTATAAAACACTCATTCGGCCAGTAGTCACTTATGGCGGCGAGGTGTGGATCATCACAAAGAAAACAGAATAGATTACTTGCAGTATTTGCAAGAAGAGTACTCAGAAAAATGTTTGGGGCTGCAGTTTAATGAAGTTTGGTGATTTTGCAGGATTACTTATAACTTCGAACTCAATCAATTATAGTTTAGTTTCTGTAGTCAATGGAACGTACATTTGAGGCATTCATCTGTTTATGAGTGGCATAATTCAAGTCCGTATTCTTTTAGTGATAACAGTTATCAATAAAAGTCAATCTGCAACAGGCACAAGAAAAATATTATTTCTAATTATGGCTTATCAGCTGAATAAAAAGACAAGTATTTTTCGACTTCCTCAAGAAATTTGAAGCGGCTATCGACCAGGTGAAGAACACCTCTGTGAGCCGATGATTGTCTTGATAAAAAAGGATTTTTTTTTTCGCTAAACCAGGTCTTTTCTTACGAATTTTTGCATCCAATTGATCCAAAAGGTTTGAGTAATACTATCCTGTTATTGTTTTACCCGTTTGAAGGTAATCAATTAACAAAATACCTTTTGCATCCCAAAAAATTGATGTCATAACCTTTTTATTCGATTTTGACCACTTTGGCTGCTTCGGAGCTGAACAACCGGGCTCAGTCCACTCTAAGGTTTGTTGTCGCAATTCAGGATCATAGTGGTAAACAAATCCAAGTCTCATCCATAGTTACGAAACGACGTTTAAAATCCATTTTATTCCTTCGAAAAAGATCCAAATGTTGGTTAGAAAATTTTATTCGAAGTCGTTTTTGATTAGAATTTAACAACTGCGGCACCCATCTTGCACATAGCTTTCTCAAGCCCAATTCCTTTATTAAATATGAGACACCTATTCAGTTGAGATGTCCATGGCCTTAGCCATTTTACTCAAACTCAATTGTGTATCATCCATAACCATATTATGTACAGAATTAATTATTTGTTCAGTAGTTGCACTTATTGGACGTCCAAAACGAGGATCATCATCCAGGCTGTTACGACCACGTTGATACTCACCTGCCCACTTACAAACCATTGTTTTTGAAGGAGCAAACTCCTCTAATACCTATACCATTTCACTATGAATTTCCATTGCCTTTAAACCCTTTTTACAAAGAATTTAATCACTGCACGATTTTCAATATTTTCTATTTTAAAAAATAACACTGATACGTTTACTTTAAGCTGCTGTTTTTGTGCGAATGAACTGACAGATCGACTTGAAACTTCCAAATGTAGTAGGTTATATAGTTATTTTACTGCTCTGTATGTGTCAGTCTGGTCATTGCCTTTATAGAGTGCAGACGCGTTCTGGAGAGCAAATAAAGTGAGGCTATATCTCAAAAGGTGTGGTAAGGTTGCGCAATATTGCGCAATCGTTTGTGAAACGTTTAGTGTAGTGTTGTGCAACGAATTGTTCATTATGGGCAAATCCAAAAATAAAACTGCTAAGGCAGAAAGTTCCTTGGATAAATTAATCCGAGAAACAAAAAATGAATCACTAAAAATCTGGCGTAACCTGGAGAAACATTCTTCAGGTATGGAAGATGCGCTAGAAGTTAACCGAATAATAGCAGAGATGCCAACTCTGCATCTGAAGAATAAAATATTAGAGTTATTAACGTCTAATAACAAAGACCAACAGATTCCAGAAACCACACCACCCAAAGAAGGAGACGATCAAGTCTCTATCACGGAAGGACATCAGCAGATATCCTTCCAACCAAAAAGACGAGAGGAAAAGAGAGTGCCGACGGCTTTGGGAGGTAGCCAGTTCGAATCTACTCAAGTACTTCGTCAAGTCAACCAAAGGACCGACCAACGTGGAGGCAATACCACCAATTGCAGCCACGGGCAATTCCAAACTGAATCAGTTCTGAAAGCTACTAATAGCAGGAAGAAAACCAAAAAGAAAAGACGGATTAGTGCCATAGCCCGCAAGAAACGAAGGAAAAAATCCAACCAAATTACAGCTGCGAAGATATAATCTCCGCAGCACTAAAAGAATCAAGTGAAGAAAACCCATCTCCATCTTCTCTCAACCAACATCCAAATCTAACAACAATATCAAGTCGACGGAAGAATGCAAGATCCACGATCGAACATTCCGCTCCGGATCCCATAGTGCGCGAAATTTCTCCTAAATCTCGGCGGTTTTGGGTCTTGCGACCCGATTCCGTAGCAGCAAAATAATTCATTTTATTCCCAATAATCCAAAATTCATTGAAGAATTTTACCAATCTGAATAAAGATGATTATGTTTACCAAGCAGGTTTACTAAATCGCCACTTCCTGGGCTAGATAGAAGCCCCCAAAACATTAGCAAGGCTTGCTGTAGCAGGCAGAATACACCCGAAAAAACGGAGAATTCAATAGAAACTGGTAAGAGCCTGGAAGGCTAACCAAAAAACCTGGATAAATAAGTCGTAAGTCTGTATGTGTCGCTCAGAGATCTTTTCAATTAGCCTAGTATATTATACCTCGATACCTCTAAATACCTTTAAAATAATTATACGATGGGAAAAAATTCTGACTTTAAAATTAAAATATTTTTTTTAATAAAAAAATTAAACGTTCAAAAATATAAAAACAATATTTAAAACGAAATGTATACTGTTGCGTTTTAAACACAACTAAGAAAAAGCACCGTATTGTTTCCAGCAAAAAATAAAATACTCATCAACGAATGTCTCGCTTTTCAACGTATATAACACAACGTTTCTAAATCTTATTGCGATAATCTAAACCTACTTTTTTTCGGTCACGCAAACTCAGTCACGTCCCCATTACCAAAAACATTAATTCGTTCGCAAAATAAACAATACTACGGAAAAACGTCAACAACCTGTGCCACCAATCGGCCGAGGTTATTCGCAATTGCCACTGGACATGGCAACGTCGCCAACCGTCGAACACGTGTTATTATTTTCCTATGACGTTCAGTTGTCCGGTCAGTTGTATTACGAAAATATTCTTTATAGTGTACATATTCTATGTAAACATTTTTAAGGTTTAAATATAGATTCTACGATGTCATTAAAGATGAAATTACCTTGATTTTCGTAGGGCACTTTTTGGAAAGTTTACAGTTTAAGGTGTGTGGAAGAAATATGTTAATTAGACAACACCGCGTACCGTCAGTTGATATTGAGAGGTTATACGTGTTGGTGGAGGAAATAAGGTGATGAATTTTAAGTTAGACGTTTTCAACACATATTATCATATGTTTAGGAAACGTGAAATTAAAAACATTGTAATCAGTGAATATTAACTGCTCTGCTTTTATAAGATGATATTAGTTATATTATATTTTACCGTTTTGAAAGTATTTAAACGTATTTGAAAGTAAGATTGAATTAGAATACAAACATAATTAAATTCAATATTTTTGACGTTTTATTACCGTGTGCAATAAAATGTAACGGTTGTTTCGTGATCCTGTTCTGAAACCGTTGTTCAGCGACGTGCTAATATAATGTTCTGAATAATATTATAGAACACCTCTGTTAAGAAATTTATTGAGATGCTAAAACAATCACGAGGGTCGAAAAACGCTCAAAATGTTTAAGATTAAAAAAAAAATCGATGTAGTCACCTTACAATTGAATACATTTAGATCAAAGGGGTTCTTTTAGTACCTTCAGTATAGTGCGATTTGTCCAATTACGCAAAATAAGTGGTTATCTGACTGTTTTTTAAGTGCGGAAAGAGGAAGTAATTGCTAGGGACCAAATCGGACGAACCACTGTTTGGACTGCTGCTTCATCTCTGGCGTATAATGGTAAAACACTCTTGAGAAGTGTCACTTGAATGCATGCTTGTTAAACTGTTTTTTTTTATACACTGAACATCGTGTAAAATGTAGAGGACATGGTGTTTCGAGATGTTTACAATGTAGGCAGGCTCGCGGCGATAATTTAATACGACATTATGGATTTTTGTAGCGATTTTGTCGGTTATAGTGCTTTTTGGGCGTCATCATCATTTATCATCTTCAATGGATGTACCATCACATTTAAATTCAGCAGCTCAGTTTTTTAGTGTTGAAAATGAAGGGGAAAAATGTTAAAGTGGAATTTAATTTGGAATTTTTTCGTATGTTCGTCGAGGTTAAAACCCTCAAGACAAAGTATTTTATGTCAGCTCGAACTTCACTGAAGCTTCGTAGCAAGTCATTTAACGAATCATACTTGACAAATCAAATATCATAGTCATTTGATCACACTCGCGTCACTTTTGTATCATGCTGAGGTCTTTTCAAACATATTTTGTAGATTCTTTATTATTACTTTCAACACTAGGGTGTACATCCCACCTATATTTATCAGACGAAATATTTTACATCTCTATCTCAAAGAAAAACTTCTACGTCAGATGACCATTTCATCGAGCTTGCTACAGTTATAATACGGTTGCGGAATCTGATAAGGTAGCTTGACCTACCTGTCTATGGGAATCATGGGACTTCTGACTCAATTTCGATTACTACTTGTATGGAGAGACGGAAGGTCTGTCAGTTTTCCTTATACTGTCAGTAGTTGCTTCTTTTTGCCTTTAATAATAGGTGCTAAGGACACGGAAGTAGACCTCGACATTTTACAATTTATGGAGAAGATGAAATAAATGATGGTTGGACTGGTAAAATACATACTTCTGCATAGAGGCACCACAATTCTTAATTTCTGGCTTGAAGGGGCTTTGTCATCCTTAAACATCCACCTTATTTGCCAGATTTGGTACCGTGTCAATGTTGTCTCTTTCTGAAATTTTAAATTTTAGTCGGAGAAACTCTACACAAAAAAATATGGAGGTTGGGGATGCTGCAACCCCAGTACTGTGCAAGTTACCACAATAGGAGCTGCAAAACCTTCTTGGACATGTTCATTGCTCATTGTGGAAGTTAGGGGGTGTTTTTATCTGGATTAATATAACTAAAAAATTGTTCAATAAGAGTATCAGTACTTTAAAATTATACAAAATGATAACTACAAATGAGAATTTGCAGGCAAACAACTGCAGGATGTGGGTCGATCAAAAACCTCAAATGATTCAGGAGTTACCTCCTCATCCTGTTTAGTGCGGTTTTAAGGTTAAAGGAGTGAACTATTTTAATGGTTAATGGTAAAGCAAATCTTTGGCCTGAACTGATAAATGTTGATATAACAATGTTTTCTTTGAACAAGAGTTTCATATATTGCACCAGACAAACAATTTATTGCAAGAAAAATTTTGTGGATGTGTTTTTTTCGCGAAATGCTAATGTAAACTGGCCATCACTCTTATGCTATCTACATGTTGGATTATTTATTTGCGGAGTTATGTTAAATCTTTGCATTACAGAAATTAATCCCGAACAATTCTTGGCCTTAAACGAAATTTTCAGGTCATCATTTGAAAATATACCACGCCATATAAAGAGTAATCGAAAATTGATTATCCAGAATAAATTCCAGTAGACGAAGCCGAGGGGTCATTTGAAAGACATTATTTTTATAATATAATGCCATTATTTGTTCTTCAAGATAAAGAAAAAATTACCGGATTATGAGTTCTAGTTCTTATCGTGCCTCATTTTAAAATTCTGACATTTTTTAAATATTTTTTTATATTGGTTTTTTATTTAGGTGTTGGATGGAGAAATAAAGTGATGTACTTAAATTGAGAGTGCAAATTTTATAAATATACAACAGTTGGATGTACAGGGTTGTGCAAAAGATGGTTTCCCATTTTTGTTTCAGAATAAATTAAAAGTTTAAATGTTAAAGTTTTGATGCTCCTTCCAAACACGCATGCAAATTGGCGACTCTAGAAGAGACAAGGTAGATCACGAAGAACAATTAATTCAAAACATCCAAATGAGCAAAGCAAAGCATTCAGGAAGTGTTTTAAAATAAAATCTGTTTATGCATCCATACAAAATCTAGCTAGTGCATGAACTTAACCCTCACGATTTCTAGCTATAATTAGAAGTCAGTGGGGCCCTTTAAATCTTGCTGATTAACATGAAAATTTATTGTCAAGAAATTGTGTATTAAAAAACAAAAAATCACAATGTTGGGGCAGAAAATTTTCAATTGATTCATGATAGGTCTCTATAAAGTAAGAAAGTGACAGTGTGGTGTGCATCTTGATGCCATTCCTTTTTGAAAATGAAGAACGAGAAAGACAGGTAGAAACCGTAAATGCTGAGCATTAAAGGCATATGCTTGAATACTTTTACTTGTCTCAATCAGGAGATGTCAAGGTAGATTTGTTTCAGCAGGATGGTGCTACTTCTCATACTGCAAGGACAAAATATCTGAGGTTGACTCCAAGACCTCTTGATCTCATCACCCCTGACTTCTTTCTTTGAGGTTCCTTAAAGAGAGAGTTTAATGCAATAAGTAATGTCACTAGTGAAGCGTTTTATCGAAATATGAATTAATACTAACTTTAGCTTTATCGTTGTGTTTATTTCTTTCTTGTTACTTTTTTACCATACAACATAAAAAAAAAGAAACAATCCTGTGTACTTACAAAAAATAATTCAAATGAATTTATAAACATTTTGACGAAATAGATATTTTCATAAATTGAAGTACTGACTTACGCCATTATTTTAAACGATTTATTCACTGATATTTTTTCTGCTCTCTAGTAATAATCCTCATACAGTATTGGTCATACAGTGATTGACTCAAAACAATATTCGGCGATAAATAGAGGGAATATGTCAAAGAACAATCAATGATCAAATGTCAATGGAACATGTAAAAGAGGGCATCAATTTGTGAAAATGGTCACAATTTAAAAGACATTATTTTCCGAAAATATCTGAATAAAAACTATACTTTACAAATTTGGTAATAAATTACTTTTCTTATATTTTTTGTGCGATACCTACCGCTGCGCTGCTCTGTATTAGATAGCTCTAGATTTCTATTACCTACTATTTATTTAGTTGTCATTTTTGTTGCATAGCAGAAAATGTCTATTCGGCATATTGAAGTTGTGAAGGAATTTACATATTTGGGATACAAACTTGGCGAAAACATCACAGGATATATCAGAAATCGTATTATGAAGGCTAATAAAGTTATTTATTTCCTACATTACATTCTAAGATCTCAACTTATTCAAAGGAAACGGTCAAGGAAAGTTAGGATCTATAAAAGACTCACTTATGGCTGCAAGACGTGGACCCTCACAAACAAGAGAGAAGATATGCTTGCAATATTTGAACGAAGAGTACTCAGAAGAATATTTGGTGTTGTAAATGACAATGGAATTTCGAGGATTAGGTATAATTTCAAACTTTAGCAATTGTACAAGGATTACTACTGGGTATTGCAGACTAGGTGAGGATTCATCGGCACAGCTGGGCGAGACACGTGACGAGAATGCCAGAAAATCGAATACCTAGGAATATTATGAAGGGGGGAATGGGGGTAACAGAAAAAGTGGTAGACCAAAGACATAAGCGCAGGACAATAAAAATGAAGAGATGCTGAAGAACTACTGCCCATCAAAAACTGGCAAGGGTATGTTGGAGATTGATCCAGTTGAAAGAAAAAGTCTATTGTGTAATAAAACCGTTTTTGTTGAAAACCATAATGTTCAGATTTTCTTTCGAAATAAAGTACGCGAATGACACAGTCGTATTGGCGGAAAATATATGAAAGAATAGCGCAAAGCATAAGATAAAGTAGAAAACTCAAAGAATAAATATGAACCTCAAGAAAACAAAATTTATGTGTTTGACGAAATCACCCAATGATAACACACAGTTAAGAATAAATATCAGTCAAATATACATTAATATATACCAAGACGCACTGGCGAGCGTGGTGTTTTATTCGCCTATAACCTTCCATGAAAGAAAACAATAATAAAGGACCCTTAGTTCCCAATAGCTCTAAAGTCCCCGATCAAGGCCGCGACCGGTCCAGTCAAGGAGGAGGGGCTGCAAAGAATATCTGGGTTAGACTAGGCTGTCACAGGATATCCAAGGATCCAAGTAAATCTAAGTATTCAAGTATATGTATCCACTTCAACCCATGAATACCAAGATGTGGAGGATATATATGAACAAATCACAGAAGCCATTATGACAGAGTGAAGTATCTATACAATTGTGCTTGGAGATGCAAAGTTGGGCGGTAAAAGGGAAACAGTTGAAGATAAGATAAGATAATTCGGAATTGGGAATTACTAATAAGATACCTGGAGGAACAGAAGTTGTTTGTTATGAATACGTACTTTTAT
This sequence comes from Cosmopolites sordidus, assembly GCA_031761425.1. NCBI lineage: Eukaryota > Metazoa > Arthropoda > Insecta > Coleoptera > Curculionidae > Cosmopolites > Cosmopolites sordidus. The sequence continues at coordinate 56,161 of JARFXV010000997.1, forward strand.
GAAGAGGTCAAAACGCAAGTGGGCATGGATGGCACCGGATGGAAGAACCAAGAACGAGATCGACTACATTCTATCGTCTGCAAGATCAACAGTCAGAGATGTGACAGTATTCAATAACTTTAGCACAGGGAATGACCATTGTTTGGTAAGAGCCAAACTAAATATAAACACCAAAAAGGAAAAAATCGTAAAGATAGAGAAGAGACGTATCCAACCACTAATTGACGCAGACAAACTAGCAGACAATAGAGAATAATATCAACAACTTGGAAGTTCCTATGATGAGATCGAGCTAACAAATTATAACTTAGAGGAATAGAATACAAATATAATAAATATTATCCTTAAGAAAGGCATGGCAGTAGCTAAAAAACCATTTCAACAAAGAAAAAACTCAGTGACGTGGTAATGGATACGTTAAAGAAAAGAACACTCTTAAGCGAAAATAACCGAGATACTGTAGAGTATAGAGAAATGAATAAAGCCCTTCGAAAACAGATAAAGGAAGACCTGAAAAAACGTCAAGAAATAAGAATCGAGAAGATATATCATAGAAGACAACAAAAACCTAAAAAGCCTAAGGCAGCGGAAAGGAAAGAAGAACTTCATTGCAGTTAGGGGCTATAGTGAAGCAATAGTTAGAGGCAAAAAAGCCATGATCGAGATAGTAGAACAGATTTATGATAAACTCTATGAAATGAAGACAGTGCCAAAGGAACAATCCCAGAGTGTACTAAACCAAAAAATAAGACAAGGATAAGCAAAGATGAAGACAATATGTCAGACTGTCTCCTAAACTATTCATGTTGACTTTAGAAGAAATGTTTAAAGAACTAAATTGGGAAGATGTGGGATTGATATAAATGGGAAACGTTTATACCATCTGAAATTTGCGAATAACATAATAATATCAATCATGAAGATATTTAAAAAATGCTTGATGAGCTCCACCACGTGTCAGCCAACAAAGGTCTCAGAATGAACCTAACGAAAACAAAAGCCATGAACAACGCAGACGACCACAGACATGTCAGTGTGGACGGCACCCTACTGGAACCGGTGAACAAACATACCTCGGTCAATCAATTAAACTAAATAAAGAGAACCAAACAACCGAAAAAAAAAAACAAAATGCGAATGGGTTGGGCATCATTCGGCAGACTTTCTTTCATCCTGAAAGACAAGAAGGTTTCAGTCAACCATAAAACCAAAATATTCAATTCATACATACTCCATGCTGACGTATGGAGCACAGACTTGAACTTTCACTAAGTGCAACCTTGATAAACTGACGAAGACACAGAAAGCTAAGGAGTGAAGAATGCTGAATATAACTCTTCGACACCACAAAAAAGTACGTGCATATAACAAAGGACCAAAGTTATAAACATGGTAGAACATGCTGCCAGACTTAAATAGAAATTCGCAGGACAAAATCAAAGGTTGACAATAGACAATAGATTTGGCGCCCATATGAAGGTCAGAGAAGCAGAGGACGACCACAAATGAGATGGGTGGATGACATAAAGAGACACGGACGACTGACATGGAAAAAACAACACAGGAAAGATAGAGAGAACTGGAAGAGACCTATATTCGGAAACACCTAAATGAATAAATATGATGATGATGATAATGATAAATATTGAGCGAGACGATATATACAAGTATTTAGGAACTTGGCTTACATATGATAACACCGAATAAATACAAACAAGGATAGAACCAGCTCACAATATATTCTACAAGAACAATTATTTTTTTAATTTAATTAAAATATCGGTATTTTATTGCTTTATTATGGTATAATTTTTCTGAAAATCATTTGTAGTTTGTGTTAATATAACTTTATAATATTTTTACTTCTTACTATACAGTTAAAGCCAATGAGAAAAATCGATTTGTTGAAATATTTTTTCTCATTACTATATAAAAAGAACAAAATAATTATGTATACATAGAACATTTTCGAGTCATTTTATTTTTTTAGGAATGATAATTACGAATATAAAATAAATATGTGATCGTACAAATGTATTTGGCAAATGGTTTAAATATGGCTGCAAAATATATCTGAAAGTACGACCGTGGCTTAATAAACTGCACCATACCTTCTCCAGAGAAAGAAACAAAGGGAATTTGCTGGAAAAACAGAAAATTGGCAACTTCGCACAGGCGCGACTGGTGTCCGCGCACCACACATAATCATATATTCACAAGTTCGCCGGGATGCAACGTTGCCACCGTTTCAATGTTATCGTCTTTCACCCGAATACATCATTACATAATATCACTCTCAACCTGAAAATACATTTCAATTCGATACTTTAAAGTCAAAATAATAACCAAAAAAAGTTCAATATAATCGTGATTACTTAAATAGCATTGGGATACATAAAGACACATTAAAAATATTGATTGGATTTTTGGGATGTGTTGTATACTGTGACAACGCCGCAACAACTGTGGCGTGCTTATGCGCCTCTTCACCCTTCACCCGTAATTTTGTACACGCGACGATTGGCACGCTTGTTGCGGGCTTGTTTTGACTCTATTTTTTCTAACAAAAGATTTAAGCTCGAAATTACAAAAGGCTTAAAGAGAAAACCCAAAGATATTTCATAAGACTGATGTTATTAAAAAAATATTTGATTATTTCTTAGTCATTATTTCAAATTTTTTTATTTATGAGTGTTTTTGGAACTGATTTATTTCGTATTTCTAAAAAAACTTCTTGAAATGGATAAAAAAAAGCAAATCTATACACAAGTAGTCTAAAAAACTGATCTTTTACACTAGAACCATTGTAACAGGTTTCTCAAATCGAGCGGATTTTTTAAGTCTTGAATAAAACACAGATGGCGTTGAGATTTTTCTTTTATTTAATTTAAGTCACGTCAACGCTCTAGGCATTATTTAGTGACCACCCAATATCGACAAACATACAAATACACACACAAACATCCATACCCGCACCAGGATTCGAACCCGGGACCATTGGATTGCCAGGCGGGCGACTAACCCACCAGACCACCATGGTCGGCCGTTGTAAATTTGCCTAGATCTAGTTTCAGTTCAAGTCATACACAATTCAACAACGCGTTAAAATTGTTGAAATATTTTATGAAAATGGGCGTTAAATGTCAATCGTCCATCTGAAAGCACTATCAATCGAATTGTTCAAAAGTTTGAAAAAACTGATTCGTTGGTAGATAAAAGAAGAGCAATATATATATATATATATATATATATATATATATATATATATATATATATATATATATATATATATATATATATATATATATATATATATATATATATGTATATATAGTCATAATGGTCCTTCACAAGAGCTGAATGAAGATCCAGAACTTTCCATTAGTCGAAGTTCACAACAATTTGAACACATCACCTTAAATTGTTCATTATTATAAATGCAGTACTTCTTCAACATAATAATATGGGACAAATTTTGACTACAATCAGATATCCAATAAGTAATAGGTTTCAATATAGCCACGTCATGTAGGTATCTTTTTGAAATTAAAACATTAATTTCACTATAACAACACGTTTACACACAAATTCTGTGCGCCGCAAATTCCTTTGACTTTCACGAGAAAAGCGACAAGAGGTAGTTCGTGTGCGAGCTGTGCGGCGTAAATATTGATACGTGACCTTGTGTGTCATAGTGTCGACATGACACATACCCCGCACAACGCACATTTTTATTGCTGGGGGCCCTTAATGCTTTAGTATGTGTCGAGAATGTTTTGGTGAATAGAACATGTGGTGCTCCTACAGGATGTAATCCACTATAAATAAATCATAATATTTTAAGGATATAGTGTAGTATGGTAGGTATTATTATAGTATGTAATAAAAATTTGCTTGGCGTAAGACAAGAGCAAAAGTAAGTAAAGACAAGAATAAACAAGATGTTGTCATCTGCTATCATGCGAGTGATTATTTTATTGTTTATTTATTCAGAATGAATGAATTTCCTACTTGAAGCACATGTAAATTAATTGTTACAATGTACAGTTTTTAAAGGTGTGAAATATAGCGGTTGAATTTGATTTTTTTCAACAGGTATAAAAGAACTTGTAAAAGTGGAGAGTTCCTGAATCCAGTAGGGAAGAATTAAAACAAATTTAAGACACACACATACACATATGGCCTTATAGCATTTATCGAGTTAAGCTCGTGTCAAATTCTGAGAGCAGAAGGGACAATGAGAGCGTGAAATCGTTATTTTGACCTTTTTAGTTTGACGAGGTGGATCGCACCGCTTAGTTCCATCCAACGTCGAGAGTTCGCAGTAGCTCTAGAGAAATTCTGTTTTAAATAGTTTCCTCCTTTGTCTAGTCTCCCTTAAGATTGTTTTGTTTCTTGATGCGTGTTTTTATTATGTCCCAAGCATTTCAATGCTTATATATATATATATATATATATATATATATATATATATATATATATATATATATATATATATATATGCACAATTTATGCATATATAAAGCTGCAGCTGTTGTACATAATTTCTACCACTCACTGGGGCAATCCTTTAAGTCATTTGTCTTTTGGAGTTTTTTATGAATTTTCGATACAGCACATACCTGTTTCCGTGATTATCTATTCCCGTGATTAAACCCCGTCATTTGGATTAAAGCCCTGTTAAAGCAATTAGTCCTGATCTGTTCAAGTGAGATATTATGTTTCTAGGCATTTTTAAACGGATTGATTGAATACTGAAAAAGAGCTGAAATAATGTGCAAATACCATTATCAACGAAATGGGCAAAAATCGAAAAACCTGTGCTATCAGCAAAACAATACTTTTGTTATTTTCATTTAAAAACGGTCTAAAATATAAATCCATCATAATTTTTAGAATACCATAGGCGTAGATATGCTATTTGAAAATATTCCAAACTTTTTGACATATACATTTATATATACAGTGTGTCGTATTTAAGATGAAGACACCCCCACATTTTCGCTGTTTGAAGGAATACAAATTTGAATTTTTGCACAGTCAGACAGATTGATGGGTGACGTTTTTCAAGATACTCAACTGAAATCTGAACTTTAAACTAAGCCTACTACGAATTCACAAACAGGGTCAATTCTCGATATTTTGCTTCGCGTTAGATATATCGAAAAAATTTATTAGAAAAAGTTGTTCAGGATGTTATTCTAACGCCATATACCAAGTTTCATGACAAAATTGGCATTTTTAATTTTGTCCTTATTTTGGTCTATACACAAAATTATTACAACTGAATCGTAAAAGAATCGAAAAATGTATTCGAATAAACGGAGGACTAGTTGTGAGAGATCACATTTGATAGTTAATTATTTGTATTATGAAAATTATTGTCATATACTATATACTTTTTCCTAAATTTGATGAATTACCAAAAATTGTTTTTCAATAATAATAAAGTAATTATTCCTTTGTAAGTGCTATTTATTTTACTGAAATATTTAAATACATGATACTATTGACAATGTGTCAAGTTTTTACTGGCCATGGCACACTAATTATCAAATTAAACAAATAAACTTGTAATAATTTTCAGTATAGACCAAAATAATGAAAAAATTAAAAAAGCAAAATTTATCATGAAACTCGGTATATGGGGTTAAAATAATATTCCTTAGTAATTAATGAATAACTTTTTCTAATAACCTTTTTTGATATCTTTAACGCGAAGCAAAATATTCAGGATTGACCTTGTTTGTGAATTCGTAGTAGGCTGAGTTTAAAGTTCAGGTTTCAGTTGAGTATCTTAAAAAATGTGACCCATCCACCTTATGACTGTGCAAAAATTCAATAAATGTATATATATATATATATATATATATATATATATATATATATATATATATATATATATATATATATATATATATATATATATATATATATATATATATATATTATTCAGAGTAGGTTAAAATTAATCTAAATTTCCGATCGATTCATCTTGATTAATAAAGAAAAACACCCTCCGAACCCGATGTGGCAACGCCGGAGAAACTCTCTCGCATAAGTTGACAAAACTAAACACAGGCGACCTTTGTGTATTTCGCGGTGTGACATGGGTTAATGCACGTTCGGAACAATGCACCAAATAGAACCACGCAGGTTGTGTTCGGTTCTCTCGGGTTCATTTTTACATTTGTCACGTACATTTTCGCAATGCTGCGATACGAAAATCAATCAGTTTATTGATGTAGACGAAGGAGTGATATAGACGGGGCCTAAATGGACTACACTTGGTTAGTTTTTTTGATTTTAATTGATTACTTTAGCAAATAATGGAGTATGGACAGGAGGGTGGTTCGAAAAGTTCTTGGCCCGACAAAGAAAATACATGATTTTTGAGATTTTTTGGCTCAATATATCCGGACTAATGACTTTCCTTATTTTAATTGGCCGCTCGAAGAAAATACCAGAAGTCGAGTATAAAAACTGTTTCGAAGACTTGAAAAAAATTTGAAATAAGTGTATTGCAGGGCGGATTACTTTGAAGGCGACAAAGTAAATTTGAATTCATAAATATTTTGCCTGAACTAATTATGCCTTTTACTAAAATCAAAAAGATTCACCACTAAACATCCAATCACTTTTTTTAAACTTTCCAATGCACGTTTCATTTTTCATTGAATCTAATTCTAGAACTAAACTATTTATATGAGAGTTCTAGAGTGGCGGGGCAGTTGCGGTACACTTGACTTTGAAGATATCCCCATAAAAAAAATCACAGGGAGTCAGGCCCGGGCTTCGGGGGAGGCTCACTGAATATCTCCTCTTGAGAAATCAATTTTCCCGGAAAAAGCGCCTGAACAATGGGCAAAGAGAGATTGGAAGTGCGGCAGGTGGCTCCAGCCTGTTGGAACCAAATGTCCTCAGTCTATCCTTCAAATTTTTGAAGAACAGGAGTGAAAGAAATTTGAAGCATGTCGACATAACGATGATAATTTACCGTTATTGCTCGACCTTGGTGGTCTTCGAAAAAAAACGGGACCATTAGTGCGATGCGGACATTGCAAACCAAACTGTAATCTTCGGATTATGCAGAGGCCTTTCAAGTATCTTTTTAAACTTTTCTCCACACCGGTAGCCATAATTTTGATTATTGAGTAATATTAAAATGATATTATTATTATATTATTATAATGATATTGATATTAAAATGAGCTCTCCCCTGTAGCACTGCATGGTGACTAAATTTCCCTGAACCAAACTATCGACAGCCCCCCCCCCCTTTCACCCCTCCACCAAATTTTCTACAGCGCAACCAAAAATTAACAATTTTTTGGACCACCCTGTATTATAATCATACTGGAGTCCATATTGGAAAACGCAATTTTTCATTTCTCCTACATCCAATGTGGGCAATGCGTCATATCTGGTTAATATGAATCTTTTAGTTTGCCCAATATACATTCGATCACAATCTTGACAACTAATTTCATAAATCCCCGATTTTTCATGTTTATCTATTTTATCTTTTTTTTTTATTACCTATGATTTCTCTTAATTTATATGAAAAAAAAATCGCTAAAGTAAGTATATCGCAGAAGGGATTACTTTGAGGGGTCAAAGTAAATTTGAATTAAACTTAAAGTCATCTTACTTTTTGATCATAGTTATATACTGTCATAAAAAGTCGAAGAAACTTATCAGTATTACTTTTAAATAAGTATAAATTATCTCGAGAAGTGTTTATTCGAATGCGAACTCTTTATTTGAATGCCTCGTTGGTTTATTCGAATGCGTAATTGATCTCACTGCGCACACACAGATGGAGCGGGGCGTACAGCGCGCACAACACAAATATCGACAGTGTGTGGAAATGTTGCGTCATAAATATTTTCGCTACACAGTAAATTAAACACACACGCAAATTTTTATTGATGTGGACCAGCTTTACAAGCACGAGAAAAATTATTGCGCTGTCATTGTAAATACTCACTATCCATATTCTTCCAACATGTCTCATCTGTTGTTATACAATGTGGAAGAAACTCAACAGAATCGCATTCAAATAAGTCAAAACACCCTTGAGAAGTGTTCAGTCGAATGCATCTTTGCTCAGCTATTAACAAACGCGGGACCCATCGAGCGGAAAGCTTTTTCATACCCAAAACATCATAGTGGACACGGTCTATTGAGATGTTTACAATGTCAGGAAGCTCTCGTTCCTTTAGTCGGCGATTATTTAATACGACATTGTGGATTTTTGTTGATGACTTTTGTTGCGAGCCTTCATCATTTTCAGTAAATGTACGATCATGTTTAACTTCAACGTACCCTTCTTTATCATCGAAAATGAAGAGAGAAATTCCTTGAAAGTGGAATTTGAAGAGTGAAGTCTTTGGTGATACTTAAGATTTGTTACTTTAAGAACTTGTTTGCTTTACTCGATCGCCACAAACTAGCAACTAAACGAACGTATCTGAAACTTCACAGCACGTCGTCTTACGAATCATATTTGACAAATATAGTCATTTCATCATATTTGTGTTGTGCCGGGACGAGAACTTTTCGAATGACCCTTGTATTTAAAGTTCTCTGATAACTATTCCAAACGACAATAAAACAATAAATTGGTGGTTTTATAAAATGGTTCATTCTCCGTTTCTTTTTGGTTCCAAAGCCCCAATTGAGAAATACGTATGCAGGGTGCATCATAAGTTAATACTTCTAACTGCTTAATACTTTTTTGACTGCGTATGAAACTCTTTTACATTTTTAAACAACTTATTTCAAATTAATTTAAAAACAAAAAAGATTAGCCCTTTTGAGTTTCTTGTTTCTTTTTAATACATATTTTTTTTTAGTTGCTTGGACGTGGCATGAAGTAATGAATTACTTCACTGCAGTTTTCTCACGAAAGTCATGAAATAACCGTTTAATTTTACATTACACTAAAACTTATTATAAACTGACTCAAATTGTATTAAAATAAGTTTGAAATATTGATTTCTGCAGATTATAATTGGGTAGTACAGTAAGTACCATTTTATAAAACAAAATTCTGTACTTTTTCCGATAACATGTAGACGATAAACCTTAGTACTAGGTGTGGCGATTTGATTCTTAATTTTTTTAACAGATGGCGCTGGAAACGAAGGTCGTTTCGCAGTTTAATCTCTTATGTCATACTGCGACAGTACCTTTTAAAATGTCATTGGGGTTTAAACGATTTTGATTTAGCGTCATATTTTGTTCGTGTGGTAAACATGTCGAGTTTCAAGCCAAATAGAGACCATTTGTGGCACGTGCTTTCTTGTTCAATCAAAAGAAACACGTGAGTGTAAGCCGTCGTATACTTTTGGAAACTTACGGTGATAAAATCTCAACGCAAATATGCTTGTGGGCGTTGGTTTAGAGGCTTTATAAGTGGTAATTTCGACTTGAAAGACAAAGAACCTCATCAGCTGAACGACAGACAGATGGAAAAGCGAAAAACGATGTGAAGTTTTGCTTTCTCGGCATGAAAGACTTTTTTTCATCGGATCGTTCAGGACAACCATCAACATCGACTGCAAAAACGAATCGCTTTGGAAAGAAGACCAGGCTGTGCATTTGGTGGGCTTAGAAAGGTATCGTGTACAATGATCTTCTCTATGAAACCAGCTGGAACAGTTAATACCGTTCGATACCGTCAAGAAGTGATCAATTTGAACCATGCATTGATCGAAAAACGACCTGAATGGGCTACAAGACACGGAAAATTGATTTTGCAATCAGCACCACAACGCCCCATCACACACAGTGAAAGCGGTCAGGGCACCATTTTTGCACTTGGCTGCGAACTCTTGCTCCACATTTTTTATGAAACACTTCGACAATTACGAATATATCGAAAAATGGTTTGATGACCTCAAAAGATGTACGGTTTTTCTCTTCTCGGAGAGCATTCACAAATTGCCAAAGAGATAGGAAAAATGTGCAGCTACCGATGGCGCATACTTTGAATAAACCATTTTTTACCTTTCTCCCAAATTAATCGTGATTTTTTAAGAAAAAGAAATTAAGGATCATTAAACGCCACACCTGGTACATTTTAAAATAAAAAAATTCTCCTATGGATACCTTAGACCTTTTTTTTTCAATTATTTATAAATTCTCATCGCTTTATACGAATCTTTTATATTTATATTTAGGCTTTTTTAGCGAACTTCCTATTTCATTTTAATTTTCAAGTTTTGCAATTTTCAAATGGTGCAAGCTTTTACTGTGATATATAATTAAAAGTATCATTAATTTGATAATGAGTTAACTCATAATATGTATGGTATGTACTAGAATGTGCCTTTATCTTCATTAGTAAGCATTTTTTATTGGTAAAATTCATATTTGAAAGACAAGACCCAGTCTCTTTTGAATAAATAAAAAGTGCTAGAAAAAAATGCAACATTACGAGAAAGATATTTTACGGGATTAATTTTGAAATTTTTGTGAATATCACAACGCTGTTATGCAATGATAAGAAGTCCATTCCAATTACATCTGATACAAAAAAAAATTAATACTGACGAAGACCACCACGGTTATTATAACACTCTGGAACTGCAAGGCTAGGAACTTTAACTAATTTAAATCAATACATAACTGTTAAATACTTTTAGCCGTGACTGTATATGCCGTGATAAAAATTATGATATTAGTACATCACTCTGAGATTATCTGTTAAAAAGGCAACATAAATCAGCCTAACTTTAACAGCTACTGAACGTTTTTTATGGCAAAGCTTGACATATATGGTAAAAATTACATTTCATACATCTGTTATATCCACTATACGCATGCTATATGCCTTATATTCCTTAACGACTTGGACTTTAAAAGATGTCACTTTTTATATAACTTCGTAAAGTAACATTTTTCATGTCGATATCTTAAAGACAATTTTAATCTACAGAAAACATCAAAAATACATGATATTTCAATATACAACTTTTTCTCTCTATCTACCTATACCAGTTCTGCTATTACAACTTTCGGTGTCAAACTCTAAATTCGAAGAGATTTACCATAAAACATCAAAACACTTTATTTAATTTCTCGACGCGCGTTTTGTCCGTGTTAGCATCATCAGGAGATGATTTAATCCTATACAGATTAAATTAAATACTAAGATCAATATTTTTAGTTATTAAAGGTTTTTAAGATTAAATCATCTCCTGATAGCGAAATGCGCGCCGTGAAGACTAAAATAGTGATTTGGTGCTTAGTAGTAAATCTCTTCGAGTCTAGTGTTTCACGCCGAAGATTCCCATAGAAGAATTTGTGTGCTGAGCTTATAAATATATATAAATATATATATATATATATATATATATATATATATATATATATATATATATATATATATATATATATATATATATATATCAGCATTAATATTTTTTGTATCAGATGTAAGTGGAATTTCAAGATTTTTTATCATTGCATAATAGTCAACAAAATAGTCACCAAAAAAATCCTCACCATACACTTGTTTCATTAATTGAAACTTTTCGGTGACTGTTTTACGAAGTTTAAAATAAAACTTAATATTCGTTCTTTGTTCGAGGTTCATTTTTCGACCGATGATATAAACACACTGGAACTTTAAGCACAATGATGTGGCTTCAAATGATCCGAATGTCATGAAATTTTGTCAGAACGTCAGTGAAGGATGCAACCTTTGCAACACTTGCCCCTGTCAAAAGATGGCATCACTAGCAATAACTATTTTTAAAAAGTCCTGTTTTTCCTGAGACGCATCTTGTATATATATATATATATATATATATATATATATATATATATATATATATATATATATATATATATATATATATATATATATATATATATATATATATATAATATTTTTAAAACCTGACATAGGCCAACTTTTTTATATCAAGTGAGATTAGTACTTCCAAATGCAAAGTTGTAGGAAATAACTTGACTAATAAAAATTTACAAATAATGTTTTCTGTTGTTGCCAGATTTCTTCAGAAGCTACTAAAACAATATATTTTTAAACGGCAACACCATATTTTTTAATATAATTTTACTAACCTTAAAATTCGAAATAAAAATTGTTATGTCATATTTCTTTATTGGAGTAGCCGTTTTAGAACAATTAGCAAAAACAACTAATATAATCTGTAGTCGCCAGAAACTAAAAGAAGCTAACATAGCAATAGTAGGCCTTGGAAATTAAACAAAAATTTAAAATCTATTTTGAAAAAAAATATTTACATCGTTAAATTCAGAAAAAAATGATTTAACAATGTCAAATTCAAGTAGTGTTGTCATTAAAAAAAAAACAAGTTAAATAGAAAACACAGTTTTTTTTATTGAAACATATAGTATATAGGTTAGGGTTATGTATGGAATAACACATTGGGCAAACGACAAAATTTTCCATGATTACTTTGCATAAATGTGACTGAATTTCGTTGTGCAGCGTTGAATCTCCTCCTTCAATATACGGATGGATGGGGCTTGTTGACATAGACCTTTGACTTCAAATAACCTCATAGAAAGAAATCCAATGGTGTTAAATCATATGATCTAGGGGGCTAATTCTGATCACCAAAACAAAAGAGTACACGACCAGGAAATGTCTCATGCAGTAATTGGATTGTTTCACGGGCTGTGTGGCATATCGCACCGTCTTGTTGAAACCACATATTGTCCACATAAATATCATTCAATTTAGGTAGAAAGAACTCGGTTATCATGTCGCTTGACCAGCCTCATTTTCGAAAAAGTATGGTCCAATGACGCCCCCAGCCCAAAATTCGCACCAAACAGTGACACGTTGTGGATGCATTTGTTTTTCGTTTCACGTGTAAAAATGAGCTTCATCGCTTAGGATGATTTTGCTTGAAAAATCAGCATTCACTTGTTCAATAATCCATTCAATAAACTCTCTTCGCTCTGCATGGTCATTAGGCTGCAGTTCTTGTGTCAATTGAGCTTTATAAGTATGGAGACGCAGTTCTTTAGTGAGTATACGCTGTAGAGAGCTTCTTGAAGTTTGCAATTCTTGTCCACTGCGCCAAATCGATGTTCCTGCACTTCCACCAACCCTCTCACGCGCTGCTTCGATATTATCATTTGAATCCTTGTTATTGGACGGCCATTGCGTTTAGCATCCCCAATTGATATAGTCTACCTGAATTTTTAATAACTCTCTTTACAGTTGACGAAGTTAAATCAATATTCCGACCACATTTTGTAGGAAATTTGCGAACTGTAGCCGTCAAACTTTCATTATTTGTGAAATATTGTGTAACCATGAAAATGCTCTATTCTTTCGTGTAGTGCTTCATTTTTACTAACCCTAAACTATCAACTATCAAACTGTTTCTTTTTTTTAGGTGGCCAACATTTTATCGTACAAATGGCGGCAAATTCAAATCTTGCATGAATTATGAGATACCCTTTATATACATATATTAAAAAAGGTAATTTTATTAATAAAACACAAAATATTTATTTATTCATTCAAATTTATTTTCTCCTTCTAAGTAATTCCCTCTCACTGCAATATACTTATTCCTGCTTTTTTCCAGCCATCGAATCAGTTTTTATACTCTGACTTCTGATATTTCCTTCAAAGCGGCCAGTGAACTCTCTTGAATGGCTTCCATACACTCAAAACAACGTCCACTTAGTGGTTTTTTCAATCGAAAGATTGGTAATTTTTAGCGAAAAATTAACGTGCGATGGTGCGTTATTGCAGGGCATTTTGAAACCATGATTGTTTTGCTACAAATCTGAATTTTGAAAATCTATTTTTCTAATGGACTCACGCAAATGATGCATAATAACGCTTATATAATATTCTTTATTAACTGTTTGGCCAGTTGATTTAACTCTTTGTGGACAATATCACGGTAACTGAAGGAAACACTTAACATGACATGGTTTTTCGGCTCTGGGTCATCTTTAGCACAATACTCGCTTGATTATTAAGATAATTTTGGGTCATAAACATAGATCTATATCTCATCACCAGTAATTATGTATTTTTGAATGTCATCATTCAAAGAAAGCATCTCTTCAGCAAGTTCACCACGAGTTTTCGGAACAAGACGAGATGGAAACTATACATATGGGACAACCCTAAATTGTTCTTCAAAATTGATCGTATTGATCCAAATACTATGCTAGTAATATTTACAATAGCAATCTTTAATCGAGGATTACTCAGTACAAGATTCCTTGATTTTGGTATTTTTTTCTTGATTGGTTGATGTGGAAGTTCATGAGGTTCATTTTCAATTGTTCTCTGCCATCATTATAGTCCTAGACGTTTTTGAAAAAAATATATTAATTGCTGTAACCCAATATATGTTAAAGTGGTTAAAAAGTAGTTAGCAATGTTTAGCTTTAATGTTAGCTTTAAGTCGGTAGTTTCATGAACTATTAATTTTTTTGGTCGTGAGATCGTACTGAATCGGACAAAACAGGGAAGGCCGAGGAAAACTACTTCAAGAATAGTTAAAAAATCATTATTATAAGTTAAGATCCCTTAAGAACGCTGAACGCTGGACGGATCCCTTTAAGAACGCTGCATTTATAAAAGCAGATTTGGATGGCGTGAATATCTCTACAAGAACGACTCAATGAAAATTACGTGAATAATGGTTGATTATGTTGTGAAGGGAACCTTAAGGTATGGGATTACTTCTCATATGGAGATATTGGTCCAATCCATAGAATTATTGGCCTTATGGATAGATTTGTTTATGTCGATATTTTAGAAAATGTTATGCTACCCTTTGCCGAGTGGAATATGTCTCCGAAATGGATTTACCAGAACAACAATGAATTATTGAAGTGGACAGCTCAATTTAAATCCGATAGAAAATATATGGCAAATCGTGGACGACAAATTTAGGATCCAGATTTACACAAATTTGAACGATATGTTGGATGCTGCTTTGAAAAAATTTTTTAATCAATAGATTTTTCAGTGCTCCATAACTTAATTGACTCAATGCCAAAACGATGTCAGGAAGTCATTAAAAATAAAGGCTCTTGGTTTAATTATTGATTAAAATAAAAACAAAAAATGTTCATGCCTTAAATAAATTTGCTTAAATAAACTGCATTCTCTTGCTTTAAATAAACTGTTCTTGAACGTTGCTCCATTTTTGTCACATGCTTTATTAATAAATATATCTGCCATGATAAGAAAATAAATAATGTGCCCTATAAAAGTATTTTTGATTATATTAGTTCTGTCTGTTCTGAAGAGTCTAAACATCAAAAGACGAAACATGTGCCCTCCAATGGAAGGGATGGGTGGGGCCCATTCCCAGTCAAACAATCAAGAAATTGCTCATATATATATATATATATATATATATATATATATATATATATATATATATATATATATATATATATATATATATATTAGATGGACATGTGGTTATAATATGGAAATTGAATATAATTTATCTGTTGATAGTATATTTTGTTACTGGATATAATATTGATATCAAAGTAATCTCGAAAATAAACAAAAAGTATGTTGTGTATACAATGCAAACTGTGAGAAATCAATTTTATATATGATCAATTATAAATGGACGGGGGTTTCAAAGATTAATATAGAATAATCATTCTATATTAATCGATATTTCTTTGCTAAATGAAATGTAATGACTACTCCCAAGATTGCACATATCCTCTCAAAAATGTAACCTGTAGATCATTTCGAATAACTTTCGCAATCCATACTTGACTCATTTGAGGAAGAAGAAATAACAATGTTCAACAGGTCTATTTACAAGACAATTGCTGAAGAAGAAAAGATAACAACAATGTAATATTTACAGAACAAACAAAGCTATAATTATAGAGTCTTTCAAGCAATTATTTTAAGATATTTTTTTGATATATTTTCGCATTTTTATAAACACATATAATAAAATATCTCGGAAATATCTGTATATGGTTGCTCGCTTGCTATATATATATATATATATATATATATATATATATATATATATATATATATATATATATATATATATATATATATATATATATATATACAGCAAAGCTGCTGTTTATATATGACTATTTAAAGGTATACAATATATCAAATAGAATAGTTTCGATATAAGTTTTTTATTTATATCTCCGTTAAATAAGACATAACAATCTCCCTCACATTTTTATGGTAATTTTATTAAAAAAAACCTATTAGTTTAAATGAAAATCGTTTATAATAATAGTTAAGCCCATTTTTTTGGTCATCAAATTTTGGACACCCTGTATGCGATAAATTAATTATCAATGTGGATTTCGAAAGCATCATTCTTATGCTTCCCTCTAACCCAGAAGCGCTTAGCACCGGTCAAAAATGGGTAAAAGGCGCAGTGTTGAAAATAAGGTTACATGTTTCAAAATTTTCAAAAGAATCAAGATATTTAAGAAACAGTTCAAAATAGGTATAGTGAAACCCGATGGAACTCATCACGAAATTTTTTCAGGAATCCAAATATTAAATAATATACCGGGTGTTACATTTAAAAGAAGGGAGCTACTGGCGACTTCCGGGATAACCGGAAGTGGTATGACCTTGAAAATATTTTAAAATAAAAGTGAATTTTAAACAACCCTAAAGTCCAAAATTTCAGAGTTCTAATTTTTTTCTAACCATGTAAATTTTTAACGAACGTCTACGGTGAGACACCCGGTATATTGCTATGGAATTCGACCAGAAGCAATAAAAAGGCTCTTAAAATTATAATAAGTCATGAAAAATATTTTCTTTTCCAATGAATTTTTATTTTAATCCATCCTGATGGATTAGAATTTTCAGTAATATAACTGTAGCAAAATTTTTAATTTTTTTATATCAAATACAATGAGCACACGGAGGTAATAAATTTGGTATACGATATAGTCGTAGGTGATGAAACTTGTGCAGAAGTGTATAGTTTATAAAGACCATTCATTTAATCTTGTAACTCTCAAACCCACGTGACTAGTGATTTATTTAAACTTAGTAACTTTTAAATAAAAAAAAATTACATTTTTTTCATGTGAGTTATTAAGCTCTGTATAAGCAAAAATAATGCTTCATAACACCAACGCATTTTCCTTTACTGCAGTAAAACTACTGTAATATCAGAATTTTGATTACTATACTCAATTGATAGTTACTTAACCTCAAAAACAATAAACATGATTTTCAAAAACGAATGGACTAAAACATACCTCTCTAAAAAATTCGTTCAAAAAAATATATGTACTATTGTGGGATTACTTTATATTTTCATGAAATTTTGTGTATCTTCAATATTATCCAGTTAAAGAGGCTTCCACTAGAGAATTGATATATGCGAAGATTGTAGTGTTTCACAAAGATCATGCATTTATTAGGTGTACAAATAAGTTCTGACCTCTTCGAATGAATCAACTAGTTCAATCTTTCAAGTTCAAATCTCTTTTCTGTCGCTTTGGGAATTCGGAGTACCAATCATTAACATAAAAAAAGTCGCATATGAAAACTTTGCTACACAAGTGAACACGATGTCGTCCGACAGTCGCTTATTCTGTTCGCTGTTTCGCTAAAGTGTTCTCGAGGTGAAATAAATTATTTACTCTGCTTTGGGGGAAAATGCAGTCTCTGACAGTTCAAAAAATGGTACCGAAAGTTTTGGACGGGTAATTTCGATCTTTCTGATCAACATTGTTTGAGAGCATCAAAAAAAAGCTGAAGACGAGCAATTGGATCAGCTGTTGCAAAAAAATTCTTGTCAAACACAAAACGAGCTTACTGAACAATTGGGTATAACTCAACAAGCGATTTCCCATCGGTTGCAGAAAGTGGAAAAAATGTAGGCTGATCGTTTGGTCCTGCACGTACTTAGCCCAGAAAATAAAGCGAGACGCTACGACATGGCATTTTGCCTACTGTCAATATTTAAAAACAAGGATTTTCTGTTTAAAAGCATGACAGGTGATGAGAAGTGGGTTCTATACGATAACCCAAAAAAGAGAAAAGCATGGGTTTACCATGAGGACCATCAACTGCAAAGCCGAATATTCACGTGAAAGTATTGCTATGTGTTTGGTGGGATATGAAAGGTGTGCTATACTTTGAGTTGCTAAAACCCGGGAGAACTGTAACTTCTAAGCGTTATCAAGAACAATTGATTCGTTTAAGTGACGAAATCGAACGAAAACGACTATATACTGGCAAGAGAACTCGACAGGTGATACTGTTGCACGATAACGCACGGCTCCATGTGGCGGCAGCAATCAAACAACTTATCGATACTTTGGGTTGGGAAGTTCTCCCTCATGTGACCTATTCTCCAGATATGGCCCCTTCAGATTTCCACGTCTTTCGTTCTCTGCAACAGCATCTTGTTGATATGCACTTTCGCACAATCGAAGAGGTCCAAAAGTTATTAATGAATTTATGGAATCAAAACCAAAATCGTTTTTCCGAGCAGGGATTCGCCAGCTGCCCGAGAAATGATAGAAATGAATCGAAAGTGATAGAGATTATTTTCAAGACTGACATATATATTGGTTTTGTATAAATAAATATTAATTTTATGTAAAAAAGGGTCAAAATTTATTTGTAGACCTAATATTTCCGGCATATAACATTTATCATTGGCCGTCTTATTCACCTACTATATTTAACGAATGCGTCATCTGACTTTTCCCTACTCTACTTTTTTCGGAATATCATAATATTTATTTTATTGTGTGTTGCAAACTGCATAGCAGTAATTTAGTGCTGGGTAAAAAAATACTTAACTGTTTAATAGTCAAATAATGTTGTGGGTCCAGATATATTATTAGCACGATTATGAGACATAATAAAGGTATTGAAATAAAATTCAATTTAAAAAAATAATTTGTTCAATACTTAATATTCGTATTATAAATATACATGTATATTCAAGTTAATTATAGAAATAAATAATAATCAGATAAATAACTGCATTTATTAATGTTCATTAATTACATGTAAAAAGTAATTTAAAAATTATTTATTACAACTTTTTATGAAATATAAACAGAACTTAAAAAAAGAATATCCTTCATATAAAACTACACTGAATATTTTTAATAAAAACTGAAAAAACTAACAGATAAAATATCACATAAACTTTTGAAAATATTAGGTCTTTCAAAAAGTAAAGTCTTTCAGGTACGTCAACAGTTGAAACACTAATGGGTTGATGCAGAAGTTCGTTCCGTTTTAGGAGGTAGATGAGAGTACAAAACCGTAGTGTTATCTACTTTACACGTATAAAGTTTTGATGATGTTTGATATAAGGAACATTGAGAAGCGAGAACTCGGGAGAAAAATTGTATTTTTAATCGTTTTTTTATATTTTGTTAAGCATTCAAAATGGCAGAAAATAAGGAGCTTTTTCGATATGTTATGCTTTTTTATTACCGAAAATGCATGAACGCATCGGAGATGTGCTCTGTACTGTGGGGGTGTCATTAATAATTCCACGTGACATAGGAGGTTCGATCTGGACGACCTGCCGAGGTTGATGGCAACGAAATATAAAGTGCGTCTCACGGAAAACTGGACTTTTTAAAATAGCTATTTCTAGTGACGCCTTTTTTTGACGTGGACGTGGTTTTGACGCTTAAAGGACCAATGTGTTTATAACATCGGTCGAAAAATGAACATTGAACAAAGAGCGAATATTAAATACAAACTTGGTAAAACATTCATCGAAACGTTTCAATTAACGAAACAAGTGTATGGTGAGGATTGTTTATCCCGTGGCAGAGTCCACCAGTGGTTTAAACGATTCAAAAAAGGTCGTGAGAACATCAAGGACGAAAAATTCCGTGGTTACTCAAAGTAACATTGAAATTGTGCGCGAATTTATAAAAAATTGAACATGTTCAAAGATTCAATTCATCGCATTTTGACCGATCACTTGGGACTTCGGAAGGTTTGTCCACGCTTTGTTTCACACAAAATGACTGACGGCTAAAAATTGTTCCGAATCCAACATTGCAAGGACTCGATTAAAGAGTCGAAAAAAGGCGAAAACTTTAAGTACAGCATTGTTACTGGCAATGAGACGTGGTGTTTTCAATATTATCTAGAAACCAAGCGTCAGAGTGCCGAATGGAAGCACCTCACCGTGTCAAATTCGAAGGAAGGCCGTCGCTAACTTTATTTGACGACAAAAGGACATGCGTTATGCAGACACTGAAGCCATTCAAATCTCTGGCCGAGTTCAAAAATTCATTGGTCAGCCTAATTGACTATGCAAAGTGTGTATGGACGCGCGAGACAATTTTGAATAAAAATATTGATTTTTGCCGAAAAAATAAATATTTCTATTTTCTTTTCCTGTCCTGTTTTTGGTGAGACGCACCTTGTATTGGCGCTAATTGACAGTAATAGGCTTAGAACAACCTGAGAAATCGGAGAAATTCTTGGAATGAACTAGTCAACAGTATCAAGGCGATTATGTCAACTTGAAATGGTTAACAAGAGCGATGTATGGGTGCCGCATGAGTTAACGAAGAAAAATTCGATAGACCGAAATTCTGCTTGTAATTTTCTATTGAAGCCGATGGTTCCAAGTCATGAAAAATGAATTATGTATAATAATGTTAAGCTTTATAATAATGTTAAGCGTAATAGATCATAGTGTAAGCGTGGAGATGTCCTTTTAATCAGCGCATAAGCCAACTTATATTCGAAGAAGGTTATATTATGCATTAAGTAGGACAGAAAGAGAATCATTTATTATGAGCTGTTGACTGGAAACTAGACCATTAATTCGGAGAAATGCTGTTCATAACTAAGTGGATTAAAGTGAGCAATATACCAGAAGCGGTCTGGATTAACCAACAGAAAATGTATTGGGTTCCATCGAGACAATGCTGGATCTCCCGTGATTTGGCCATGCGACACAAACTTTTACAGCTTGACTATTTGGGTGTTTTGGTCCATCCACCGTACTCTCCTGACCTTGCGCTCTTGACTACAATTTATTTAGAACGCTTATTAGCTTAGACTGTAAAAAAAATCTTTGGAAGGCTTGGAAAATCACCTGGATTAGTTTTTTAGAACTCGATTCCAGAAACTTCAGAACTCGACTCTCAATCGACCCTATTTCTTTTTTTAAATTAGTTTAGTTCGCCTTGCAGACTGGAAGAAATGAAAGTCGCTATACGTGATCGAATTGAAGAAATCGGTGAAGAAACAATGGGAAGAGTTGTCACTTAAAAACTGTAAAAATAGCATGGTACACTGATTATTTTGATGTTAATATTTCTCTTTAAAAAACGTTCGTTTCCCATGGAGCACATTGTATAAAAATTATTCCCTATTCGATTTATTTATGTCTAAACACGTTCACTCGATGAAAAGAAGGTTCATGGGCGTACATGGATGAATAGTTGCTAAATATAGTACCATGGTTAATGTTTCATGTTGATTTCAAAAACAAAAATAATGTGACGAGACAGTTTATCTTAGATTTCTTTTTATCATTTGGTAGGACATATCCAATATAAATCACTTTCATTAACGCAAATAAAATATTATAGCTGCAACGAATTACAAGCAGTTAGAAATTGTACATGCAAAATTACATCTAAAACTGTAATATGATAACTCCAAAACAAATAATGTTAACCAAACTCGCGAAAAGTTGGAACGGTACATTTTGGCAATTTTGCTACACGAGCCCCAATCGCCAGATTTGGCACGATGTTACCAGAATTTATTTTTGGGTTTTTTTTTTAAGAAAAGTTAATTGGGCAGAAATGGTATTGAAAATGCAGTTAACAAATATGAAAAACAATATTCAATTAATGTCACATTCAATAAATCCATTTGAATGACAAAGATAATCTCTAATGCGGTAAAAGGTCTCTTGTTTTGTCATTTTTGCGTCACTGACATTAGGGATGTATAGTACGTAGATGATAAAGATCAATAAAATTGGCAAATTTGCGAAATTCTGTCCCGACAAAAAATGCATTTAGTTATAACTAGCATTTAGTTATAACATTTAAAAATGCCAAACAAAGTACAGAAGCTTGAGTTCTCATAAAATTATCCAATATTAATAAAGAATAGGGTATCATATAACGGGTGCCGTAAAAAAAGAAGGTATGCTTTTCAAATAAGTATAACTTCGTTGATTTTTAATATAAAAAAATATCAACACCAAACTAATCTCTAATAAACACACATTTTTGATATGTATACATTGATTATTTAATTATTAAGGATTATACTATACTAGAAAGATGGTATTCTTCTTGCTGTACACAAATTCGGAGCTCCTCTTTAAAGTTCTGTATCGCACTTAACAACATTTCTTACGACATTACGTACAGTGGGGGAAAAAGTATTTGAACAAACCGATTTTTCTCAGTTTCCTTTAACACCTTCAATTTTTCTTTTACATTATATCAATACAAAGTACAACTGAGTGTTATCAAAATTATTAATAATTAGCATTGATTCAAAAAATGTTTCGTTATATCACTTAATACTAGCTAATTGAAACGTTTTCGGACCGACACCTATAAAGCAGCAAAAAAACTATATAATCAACTACATTTTGAAGTTTCATCCTTCATATGAACATATGTGAAGTTTCAAGTCGACCTGTCAATTCATTCGTACAAAAACATCAGCTTAAAGTAAACGTATTATTGTTATTTTTTAAAATGGAAAATACTGAAAATCATGTAGTGATTAAATTCTTTCTAAAAAAGCTTAAAGGATATGGAATTTCCTAGTGAAATGGAAAATATATTAGGGGGGTCTCAAAACAATGGTTTGTAAGTTGTCAGGTGAGTTTCAAAGTAGTCGTACAAGCCTGGATGATGATCCTCGTTTTGGACGTTCAATAAGTGTAACTTCTGAACAAATAATTAATTCTATACATGATATGGTTATGAATAACAGACAATTGACTTTGAATGAAATTGCTAAGGCCATGGATATCTCAACTAAACGGGGGTTTCATATTTTGAAAAAGGAATTGGGCTTGAAAAGGCAATGTACAAGATGTTTGCCGCATTTGTTAAATTCTGATCAAAAACGACTTCGAGTAAAACTTTCTAGCCAACCTTTGGATTTTTTTCGAAGGAATAAAATAAGATATTAAAAGTTGTTTTGTGACAGTGGACGATACTTGGGTTTACCACTATGATCCTAACTGCGACAACAATCCACAGAGTGGACTGAGCCCGGTGGTTCAGCTCCGAAGCAGCTAAAGTGGTCAAAATCAACCAAAAATATTTTGCCTTCAATTTTTTGGGATGCAAAAAACATCTTGTTAATTGATTACCTTCAAACCGGTAAAACAATAACAGAACAGTATTACTCAAACCTTTTGGATTAATTTGCTGCAAAAATTCATGAGAAAAGACCTGGTTTAGCGAAGAACTAATCATTTTTCATCAAGACAATGCAACGGTTCATAAAGATGTTTTTGCAATGGCCAAATTGAAGGAGTTACACTACGACTTGTTGGAGCATCCACTATATTCACCAGCTCTGGCCCCCTCTGACTTTCATTTGTGACTTTGACTTTGACCTCATCTGCGTCTCTTGACCCGTGTGACATTCATCATAATCGCTGGAAAAAAATATATTGAGCTTAAGAGAGAATATGCGGAAGAATAAAGTAATTTTTTCAACTATAAACTTGTTTTATTATTTCCGCTCCGCGAACTTTTCAATTAGCCTAGTATATAGAATTTATACCTCTACACTTTTTTTCACTTTTTAATCCGCTAAATGTCATAAGTTCTCAATAGGGTTAATATCCGGTGATTGGGGAAGTGTAATTAACCTTCTTCTGACATTGTACAGTAGCTAATTTTTCAAGCATACTTTCAAACATTTAGGATCCCCATTAATGATTACAACCGAAAGTATACACTTCCAGACCATGATATTTCCAAAACCATATTTTACTGTAGAAATGGCATTTCTAGGATCCAGCGCTATCTAATTTTTTTCTCCACGCAATTTTATGGCCATCGAAACCATCAAACTTGCCAAACTAATAACCAAAACGTAGTCGTCAGTAAAAATTACTGATTTCCAAGAATGTATCGGGGAAATTACGCACTTTTTAGCGAACTGAAGACTTTTTTCTGTTCTTCTGACTGATTCTTCCTGAGTTTCTTACGGGTATCCCTTCCTCTGTATACGTAATTATGTAAATAGACCAATAAGCAATTTCTTTGGGTATTTCATGCCTTGAAATAAAGCCAATTTCCTTAACAAAATTTTACATTTTTCTCTTAATTTTAGCTGACAGAACTTTTGGCTCATTTCCTCCTTTCCTTTTCAGTTTGGCTAATTCTTTCATGTTTTTTTCACTATGTAATGTTCTGTAGACAAACTAAATAAGCTATACATTCTTGTCAATTTGCTGCAATTGCATGTCATTTCTTTTCAAGTTCACAATTTAGGTCACGTCAATTAAAAATTTATGACTGGTTAAGATTGATAAAATTTGTTTGTTTTTGTTACCTTTAAAGCTGATTAAATATTCTAAAACAACTGCTTAAATACGTTTTTACCACGCAAATTCTTCTTCTTTTTGTTCCTGTGGTACTACAGCCCCTTAGTGAGCCTTGACCTTCTTCAATCTTTGACTCCAACCGAATCGATATATTGAATCAATCCAATCTGTGTACGAGACATGCTATCAAATAAAATAATGAAACTGGCGGCGTACCGTTCGATCGGATAATGCTGTTGGCTTTAATTTTGGAGAGGTGGCACCCCAACACCTGATACGTCTCTAGTACTGGTTTGAACTCGTTTTGCCAAACTTCAACAGGCCTATGAAAACAGTATTTTTCCAAGGATCCAGGTTTTCAGGTGGTTGAAGACATTCTTAGAAAGCCGAAACGTGATTGAACACGAACCTCGCAGTAAAAGGTCTTCTACTGCAATAAGTGATGAAAATGTTCACGGAATTCGGGATCTCGTGCATTCTGTTCTTCCGTTAATGGTCAGAATAATCAAAGAAGAGTTGAATGTAACTCACAGAACCATTCATTTGGGTCGATATCACCGTGACTTCACTGCCCCTTTATTCACCAGATATGAGTCCGTGTGACTTTTCCCGTTTCCGTTAAGATTGAAAATTCACCTCAAAAGGCACCATTTTGGGACATCGGAGATCATTGAAAAGGTCGTAATCGACCAACTGAAGGCGATTTCAGGATCTAAGTTCCCGCATTGCTATAAAAAGTAGTCAAATATTATCCATGGCAACTATTTTGAAGGAGACATGTAAAAATATACTTTCAATTGAGTAAAACAAAATATAAAAAATCAATCTACTCTACTTTCACAACGTGCATCAG
Source organism: Cosmopolites sordidus (assembly GCA_031761425.1). Classification (NCBI taxonomy): domain Eukaryota; kingdom Metazoa; phylum Arthropoda; class Insecta; order Coleoptera; family Curculionidae; genus Cosmopolites; species Cosmopolites sordidus. The sequence goes on from JARFXV010000997.1 coordinate 81,568, forward strand.
GTTTCGTAGCAACAATGAAATGTTTTCCCGGATGGGACTGCGAAGCCCACGCCCAACATAAAAAATACTATTACAGTACTATTATTTTTAAAAACTTTATATTCTGCTTTAATTACGGTATAGTTGTGTTGATATAACGTTATAAAATTTAATGTAATAAAAATAATGAAAATTGAGATAAATCGGCTTGTTCAAAAACTTTTTTCTTCCACTGTAGGTTTCATACGCGGACGTTCAGTAGACGAGCTAAAAATTGTCATTGGCAATGAAAGGTAGATTGGTAAAGTGCATTGCAGAACATATTGTTTACTATCAATAATTTTTTTTTTGATTGAAAATAAACGAAGTTACATCAGTTCTTTTTGCTCTAGTCATTATAATTCTGTTTTATAAATTAACTGTATAACTGAAAATTTTCATAGATGGGATCTGTAGGTAAATAAAAATAAAACCATAAACCCATCTGTATTCAAAAATGGTAGTGTTTCGTACCGTACGAGTGTTAAAAAGGCCCAATGCTAATTTACTTAAAACGACTGATCCTCCAGCACAATAATGATCGACTCATATACGTCACGAGCCTTTAAAGAAAACCTGAACTAGGATAATGAGTTGTTCCTCGCCCACCTTGTATGTCTGACATCGTCCCCTCAGACTAGTTTTTCTTATTATATTATATAAAACCTTAATTCCATGGTAATTTAATACAGTGCTATGAAAAAATATAAATCCAAAGGAATTATTTGAAATGTATTTTTATTAACATAAATAAACATATTAACAAGTAGTACAAATAAAAGTAAAATTAATATAGCGTTATTCTTCCTAATTTTTATTATTCCAAATTATAAATCACGTTTTGAAAAATGATAAACTCAACCTTCTAAAATTGCCTATGATACAGTTCATATAATTAAGATTTTGTTGCCTGTCCACTTCTTTTTATTACAAACAATAACCTTCTAAGAACACTGTTAATCAGATTAATTAAAGTTGTTTCCTCCATGCTTCGGATATTCTTTCTAGTTGTTTGAATATTGTAAACATCCCTGGCTAAAATTCCCCATAAATGTTCAATAGGTTTAAGATTTGGACTTAACGGAGGCCAGCTCAAGACTTTGATCCCAAATTCTTGAAACAATTTGTTTTCGACTTTGCATTATAAACCGGAACAGGTTGAAAAATTACATCATTGTCTTGAAACACGTTATAAATGGCAAAAGGTAATCTTTTCCAGCACTTTCTGGTATTGCACAGCATTGATGTTACCACAAACAAAAGCAATTTCAAATATATTTATACCTGTGTTTAAATTGAGCCCACGATGAGATCGTCGGGACATGATTTTTTTATTGTCTTAAATCGTATAAGTAATAATTAAAACCATCCGACCTTCCTTCAGCAGCTCCATCCTTCAGCAAACTTTAAGCCCTGCTCTAAAAGCTTCTTCTTAAGCTGTGGTTCTCTCACTATTTTTTATATTTTAGGCACCTGTTTTCAGCAGCTTATTTACGAATTAGCTTAAGGTCAGATCCTGAATTAAATTATGTCTATCATCATGTCTCTCTATAGTGAGCAGTAACCAACATAGCTGGTTAAGATCTGTTTATTTCTGTTTATAAAATTTACAGTGCTTCCAACAGTGGCGGCTCGTGAGGGAGGCCGCCGCCCCTCCGGCATTTATCACAGTAAACAATTTTTCAGAGCAAAACACCATATTTTATTTCCGTTCAGTTTCTTTCCTTTAACTCATTTTCCTGGTTCACCTCCTGTATAGGGTTTTAATAGCACGAAAAATAACAAGGAAGAAGGGGAAAGCAAAAAAACTCACACTTTAAAAAACCACTAGCCGCCACTGGCTTTCAATACAGATTGCATCATTACTAGGCTTACCGGCTTCCGCATGTGTAGTATGTTCTATGTCCTGAGTAGTAAGTTTTTTGAGTTCTATGTAATTTATATTTTTTATCTTAACTTGATTGTGATTAATTTTAAATAGAATGCCTAGTAGGCAGTGTGTTAATAACACCAACAGTTTTTGTTGTGATGTACGAATTTTATTTCGGAATTAAGACTAAGACAAGGCATGGGCCCTTCATGTATGTTGCACAACTTGTCTAATATTGTAAACAGGTTGGTTAAAAGGTGTAAATCGAAAATGTGGTTTACAGTGTCAATGATATGGAAAGAACCTAAAGACCGTATCAGATATGGCTTTTTTTACCCCATTAATAAAATAGGTACTGGCTCAAAGCGTAAACATACTGTGCACTATCATAATTTATCATCAGCTTTAGACTTGTCGAACTTAGTGATGGAACTTCTTGATCCAAAACCATCAGAATCTTGGGCTTTGAATGAAAAAGAACCTGAAACTGCTGATTCTTCAAATGATCATGCAGAATTTCTACAGGAAATCGAAAACCGCAAAAACATAATGATGTAGTGTAAGATTTAAAACTATGAAAAATTAGATTAAAAAGATGAAATCCCCTTCAAGGTGATGTAAAAATTACTTCCACCAAGACATTTCTGTAATGCAAAAGCAATATCAAGATAAATGGAGTCCCAGTTTACTTTCTGATTATTGTTGCACATTAATACGGGAATCGGCACAAAGCAAATACGATCGTAAAACATCGATAATCTAAGGTGAGATTATGATTAATAATAACAAATGGTCTTGCAAATTGTACGGTTTTTGTTAATTCTTGAATAAAACACAGAATTTACGTTGATTTCAAAAAGCTTTTTATTGATAATAGAAGCATAGTATATGACATTTAAGCACGAAAAACAATATCTGCCAAATGACCAACTCCTGCATCTCTACAGACGCCCACTCTTTTGTCAAGATTTTGGATGACATTTTGTCATAACCGTGGCTCTAACGTAACCCTAAAGAAAATAGTCCAATCGTGTCAAAACACATGATCTTAGTGGCCAATTAACATCACAGTTTCTTGCAATAACTCGTCAAGGAAATTTTTCTATCAATAAATCAATTGTTTCATTAGCAGAGTGAGGTGTAGCGCTATCCTGTTGTAACCACATATCTTCCAGACCAATATTATTCAATTCAGTCCACAGAAAGCCAGGTGTCATCTGAAATAAATACGCCCCAATTACATCTCTTGACCATAATGCACACCAAACAGTGACTTGTTTAGAATGTAAAGGTTACCCATGAATCAATCGTGGATTTTCCTCACCCCAGATGCGGCAATTTTGTTTATTAACATAGCCACCAATTTCAAAATGGGCTTCATCTGAAAAGATGATTTTTTTGAGAACAATTTCTGTTTCTTCTTTGATCCAATTGATAAATGCACGACGTTTGGAATGATCCAGTGGCTTTAGTTCCTGTATTATTTGAACCTTATATGCTTTCAGAGCTAAATACCTTCGTAAAATACGCCATTGTTGTGGATTCACCGAGTTCAAATTGTTGTGAACGTCGACTAATGGAAATTTCTGGGTCTTCAGCAACGCTTTCACGTACCAAACCAATATGCTCTTGTGAACGGCCACTACGACTATATATTGCTCTTCTATCTTCCACCGAACCAGTTTCTTCAAATTTTTGAAAAATTCGATTGATAGGGCGTTCAGATGAACGATTGACATTGTTCACTGAACGCCCAGTTTCATAAAATAATTCAACAATTTTAACGCGTTCTTTTATTGAGTAGGCCTCCAGTTTTATAAATGTCATACATTACACTTCTGAAATACGACTAGACCTAGGCAAATTCACCGCTCCATCGGTGTTTTATTCAAAAATTTAAAAAACCGTTCAATTTGTAAGAGCCATTACGTCTATCGCTAAAATTTGTTAAAATGCAACAATACTTAATAGTGATAGAAAAAAAGCTTAAGTTATTTTCTGTTTTTAGATCAATCTTTGCGAAAGATAAACAATGTTTTGTTCATGTCACAAAAATAACCTCGTTTTTGTTTGCCAGTGTTGTGTAGAGGGCAGGCTCATTAAACAACCTAGCTCCAAGGCAAAATATGCAAAAAAGTAGTGTTCGATCATCCCCAATATTCGCCTGATTTGACTTCGTGCGACTTATGACCACTTTCAAACCGCTGGTGAAAGAAAAGCGCTTCCACACGATTTCGGACATTCGACATGTTTTAAAAAATTCCATACTTTTGGCAAAAATGTAAACAAAATTTTACGACATTTGGTATATCCATACTTAGATTTTTTTCTTATACTAAAAAAATGCTTCAAGAACGACCTTACAGAGAAGATTTTGTTGTTGTTTTATTAGTTGCAATGAAAAAATTCTGTTAAAATTATTTTTCGTGAACAAAAAAATTCCCAAAACATTTTTGTATATATTTTTTTATTTATTAAACTTATTGGAGAAAAAAGTCGTTCAATAACACCAATCAGTAAAAAAACTAATAAATTCATCATGATAACTAAAAACCTTTCTTTAACCAAAAACTTCATAACTACGCACACAAAGCACTTTTACACAAATAATCTTTTAATTCCCATAGTGTACGAATTACATTACACCGTTAATTTGACTCCTGGAGAACAAAGAAAAGGGGATAAAAGTTTTTTTGTCGCAAAAACTAACGCATTATTTCCTGCGAGTATCCCTGAAAACTACAGTTACGACATTCGGCTACCACGTAAACATCTCAGAATCTATTAAATAAACGCGTAAGTCGAGAAAATAAAATAATAAGAAAAAAATAATTCAGCATAACAAGTGGTCTAGCCAAGATCATTGATAAAGGAGTGGCAAACCCACGACATACTTGGCAACAGCGCACATCACGTCGTCAATAAGGACACGTTGCAGACATCATTTTCATTTAATATTCACGAAGTTTCATGGGGTTTATCGTGTTAATATGGACGGTAATGTATCCGGATACACTGGAGTGTTTAAAAATTAGGGTTAGTTGATGGGTTTTGAAGTAATAAAGGAGGAAAAATTGCAGAAATTGGGGCCAGCGGTACGGTGTCAGGGGCGGGCCAATCAGATCGAAGCACATGCTACGTCACATGCCAGATATCACCCGGGCAATGCTCTTGTTACAGAAACACCCTTTCCGCTTTATGTATCGTGATTTTACTGGAAAGTTGATGTTGTAATAAGGGAAGGGAAAATCCTGGTACTCACCTGATTGTATCGAGGGGGCGGGGTTGAAATGTCGTTGCCTGTCCGGTCACTTTCACTTGTTTCAATGTCTCGAAAGTCGAAGCCTTGGCCAGGGGGGAAACGAAAGACGGGATGGGCGCTGAACCGATTTTCCGCAAAACTTCCACGGCACAATGCGAAAAAATTAAAACGTCACGTGCGTACCTAGCTGTATCGACCAATGAATGGGACGCGAGAGATTACTCGATTGACGAACGTCGCTGCATATACCGTTAGCGAAATCGCACCGCGGATTTCTTTTGTTTCTTTTCGGTATTTTTTAAGCGCGACGACGATGATTCACGGGTCCTGTCCCCCGCCCGAGCTCTCTACGGCCTCTTACTGGAAGCCCATGAAGAAACCACCAAGTTGTCCGGATCCAAGCCCCCGCAATTGATATTTCCGCGACGGAAAACGGGCTTGAACTGACTCAACGATCAACATTTGGCGTGGCTCGCACGCAAACCGGCGCAGGGACAAGGGGGAGATACCGCGTGTCCAGGTCTGGTGGTGCGTAGTTGGTTATGCGCGGAAATTATCGTCAATGCGGTATTGCCGGGTCCACGTGAAAGTCAGAGAAACTGAAGAATAACATAGGAGGACACTGCATGAAATACCGGGTCTGTATGCGATTGATTAAACTCGCACACCTATTCCCGACGGATAGGATTATACGGGGTGTGTACAACTTATATTCTTAACGAGATAAGACTTTTTTTGTTCGACAACATACACTCTCCGACAAAAATATAGAGGCAGTAAATTAATATGAATTATTTATTCTTATTTATTTGTTTATTCCTATGTCTATTAATATATATCTTCTGGTGTAAGGATTTTTATTTAAACAGATTGTAACCTGTGTAATCGCTTAATAACGTTCCACTCCATTCCTTTACTTTTTACTCCTTCTTCAATCCCTTTAATCCGCCTTTTTCTCAGTTTTCCTCAATATTTTTTCCGGTTGTTTTTGTTTCGTACACTGCGTTTGTGAACCTGCTGTATAACATTCAGAACATGGATCCGAACAATCTTTTTACATTTATTGACTCCATTTGTAGGTTCTGTCTGTTATTTCATTTCTTATTTTTACACTCAAACTTTTATTTACTTTTTATTTTTTATACTTTTATAATCAAACTTTTGGTAGCAATCGTATTTCTGTTACATCAGTTCGAATTCTTTCTTTATTGCTTTCTTTATTTTTATTTGTTCCAATCAGTATGTATACAAAACTTTACAGAACCAAGAGGTATGGAACATTGTAAAATAATTAAATTAAACTTAATCTAAATTAACACAAACCAAAAAGGAAACGATTTATGGTTAGAGGCGCATCAGCATATTTAGCGACTTGACCTACGGATTAACGTGGGTTCCGAACCACGGTCATCAGCTAACGACAAACCCAGGCTAGCACCCCCCTCATTTTATCAACCTTTGGTTATGTGCCTACTACCTATAAGTCTATCAGGAAGCCTACCAACTGGCGAGTGACCAACGTAGAACACTTCTCAGAAGGCACCTGGACTTACCCAGCCTTTATTAACTGCCGTGACTGGGGGGTAATTTATTGTCGGATTTTACACTCTTGCTTAGAAACAATGACAGACATTTAGGTGTGGATATGTGTGAGCTTGTGTATGTATATGTAAGTGTGTATATATATATATATATATATATATATATATATATATATATATATATATATATATATATATATATGTGTGTGTGTGTGTGTGTGTGTGTGTGTGTGTGTGTGTGTGTGTGTGTGTGTGTGTGTGTGTGTGTGTGTGTGTGTGCGGAGTAGAAAGTAAGATGAACGGAAGAATTAAAGAAAAACAACCATCCGAGCGCTGGAATCCAACCAGCTATCATTGGATTGCCAGGCGGGCGACTAACCCACCAGACCACCGCGGTCGGCATAACACAAACCAACAAACTGAAATAAATTAAACCAAATACAAAGCACTATACAAAAATGGAAAAGAATAAAAAATACCTTTGATACATGTAATTATGACAATTCACAAATTATTACCAATTACAGAAAACGCTAAGATATCTTATATCAACTCAGATCTGCGGGTGTCATTAAAAAATTATTCAATGAGTAAAATGCATTTTTTAATAAACACTCCTTTAAAACATGCTGTACTTTATTCTTGAGTAGAGTTCGGACAATATCCGAAAAACTATTGTATTTATAATAATAAAATTCGCAGTTTTTTACAGTCGCCAACAATCTCTCAGAATTCTTCTCACTAAATATCAGGGCAAATATACATAATTTTGCATTTCGGCCCCTGAGAGATCGCTGTGGAACACCCTTTTTAATAATTTTTGTTTTTTGATAAAATAACCCTGCCACAAGCATCCTTCTCTACAACTTGTTGAGTTCGATTTTCCAAATATGATTTTATTAAATGTAAGGCATTAACTCTTACACCATAATAATTTTGTACATAAAATCTGATGTTTCACGCTATCAAAAACCTTTGGAAACAATCTATGCATATGGTTAAAGTTATTTTTTTATCATTTAGAGAATTTGAGATGTTATTGCTTGAAATACAGCCCTAATTGTGGATTTTCTTTTCCTAAAACCATTCTGGTTATCACCAATTATATTATATTTCTCTAAGAAGTCTATCAATCTGCCGTAAATTATTTTCTCAAAAATTATATTAATGTTAGATAACAATTATATCGGTCTATAGGTATTTTCGCCCTCCATTTTCCCCTTTTATAAATTGGCATTAAAAGTGTATTCTTTAGTAATTCCGGATATGCCAGTTGAAAAACAGAGATTCACAATAAACGATAATGGGTTAGATATATAATTTAAAATATTTTTAATTGCGTTGGCAGATTGTGTTCACCGACTGATTTTTTATTATTTAATCCATTTATTATTTTGCATATCACAAACCTTTAAATTATAAATATTTGTTATTATTCTTATTCTAAATCTTAAATGCGTCAATTCTTAATCCATGCAAACTAAATGTTTTTTAAGGAATAGCCTGCTGTCGACTTTCAATTAATTCTATCTACGACAAAAAGATAAAGGCGAACTATCTTTATATACAATACATTTTAGTGCGCAGTTGTATACTTTTTACACTAATAAACTAGTTTTCAAGGTGTTTATTATTGTTTTGGGTCTTATTTTAACTAGGGGTCGTGGTGCGAAACTTAGAGAACAAGAAAAGAAAGAATTTTTGAATTGAAAGAACAGGGATTTTGCAATCTTGAAATTGCGAGGAATATTTCACGTAGTGCCTCAAAAGTCGACTATTTTGCCAATAAAGTTAAAAACTATAAAGTTAAAATAAAGAGTCCTAGACTACCACCAGCAATTACAAAGCAAGAAAAGTCGCTAATTTAGAGACTCCTTTCAAATTCTGCTTTATCTGCGCGCGCCATCATGCTGGAAGTAGCCATCCAAACAAATGTCTGTAATGTCCAACGTGTACACGGGAAAAGTCAGTGGATTCAAAGGAAAAAAAAAATCAAAAATCTTTACCGTTTATACCGTTTATACGCGTTTGCTAAGCGCAACTTGTCTTGTACTTCTGAGTGGCAAAAAAATTATTTTTAGCGATGAGAACAAGTTCAACTTCGTTGCTCCAGATGGATATCAGTATTATTACTATGACTTAAGAAAAGAATAAAGAAAACTGCCTCGACAACAAATGTGGGGTGGTTCGGTTATGGTTTGGACATCCATCGGATTTTTCAAAAAAATCTCTTATAGTTTTTATGGAAAATCTGGTGAAAGCCGAAAAATAGAATAATCTAACAAGTCAGTACAAGTAACAACAATAATCTAAGTCCACATTTTGAAGATTTAGCAGGACCAGAATTTGTTTTTCAACTGGACAACGCTCAAATCCAAAATGCAAAACTTGTTAAAGGTTGGTTTCGAATCAAAAATATAGCTGTTTTGGAATAGTCAGTCCGTTCTCCAGATAAGAATGTAATAGAAAATGTTTGGGGTCTTCTCTAAAGAAAGCGCCAGGGACGAAATTGACCCAAAAGCAGATGCAGTCCTTATTTCAAACGATTGCTGGAAGAACTTTTGAAGTTCAACAAACTATTAATGAAGGTAAAAATGTATAAGTATTAATAGGTTTTTTTCTCTTTTAATTGTTTTTAATTTTTTTTAAAAGCCTTTCACTTTTTGCAATAGTACGAAGTAACAAAAATTTTTAAAAGCTCTTCAAATCCGGGAACCATAACTTTCTCATGCTAATCAACTTGTGTAATGAATAATTAATGTTACAAAGCTCTACTTAAAACTCAGCCTAGGCTGGTCTCTACTACTCAGCCTAGGCTAGGAGCATTTCAGCTCCTCTCACTTAGCATAAGATAGGTAAATTATTATTATTATTATTATTATGTTTGTTCTGAATTCTGCATCTCAGCCTTGGGCTGTTCGATATTATAATGTCAAAATGAGAAAGCAGTTCAGCTTCTCTCACTTAGCATAAGATTTTACGAACAATGTGGCATGTCTGCAAGAGTACTGCACGTTGTCAGACTATGGCAATCGATTTCGAGATACCAACGTTCTTCAAGTTTTTTGAAAAGGTCTTACTTATTAGTTCTTCGGCGAATATAACGAAAGACACTATCTCTACCTTATGTAATTTCCACTGGTTTTTCAAATCGTATGCCAGGTTTTTATACTTAGTGGTCTTCTCCAACTCGGTTTTCCTGATATTATGAGAGAGCGACACTGCGATGTCAATTATAAACGCCCTTTTCTCCTTTTTATTAATCAGAACAATGTCTAGTCTATTATAATCGACCGTTCGATCTGTTATGATTGGTCTATCCCAGTATATAATTGAATCGGATGATTCCAGTACGGGAGAAGGTGAGTACTTATAATATGGAGGAGGTCCGTGATTTTCTGCTACCATTTGTGTTAAACAGTAAATGTATGGGATATATTCCCAGTGATCACAATGTGCTTCACAATCTGCTATTGTTTCCGATCCGTTCTAGAGACCAGGCTTGTTATAAAATATATTGGAGTACAGTAGTTCCTCGCCAACGGCGAAGGTTCCATTCCAGATAGAGAGCCGCGGTTGGCGAGGGTTTTTTGGGGGTTACACTTGAAAACAGAAAAATTAAAAATAGCTACATACTTATGTACCTAGTATGTAATAGTGTATGATTAATTAAAATGTACGAATTCTATATTATTAATATGTAGGTTCATATTAATTTTGTTATAAAGGTAATACTAATTTTCGAAAATAATGCAAAATTTCATTTTTTTTGTGAATTCCTTTTGAATCTCCCTATAAGGTTGTAGTAGCCGATTCAAACAAATTGAAAACTTTAAGCTGCTTTCTAGTGTAGGGTCTTCATCATAGACCAAATCTTGCAACTGTTGTGCGGTTAATAAATTTTTTTGTAAACTTCTTAACATTAGGGATGTAGTAGTCATCTTAGTAGTCGTTGTTTCGTCGAGGATTTCATCATCTATACTGCATCCGATGTATTTTCCCGAATTTCAAGCACTTCTGATAGTTCATTATCGTGAGAAACTATAACTTTTTCAACGTTACTTGGTTGCAACTCGTCGAAATCATCGCAATCAATTTGTTGTAAGAATTTGCGTTGAATTGTTGTTGAATTTTGAGTGAGAATTAGGTGCATAAATTTGGTGATTGCCATGAAACTGCTTACGTATCGGTCAAAACCTCTGGCTATAACTTTCTCCAACAGGAATTCAGTGTTGATGAACATAACCCATCCACTGCTTCTTTGATAAATGTTAAGCAATGTGCGATATTAAAAGCTTTCCAACTCTCAGTAACAGAACATTATTTTGTTCCATTCTCTTCAATGCATAACTGAAAGTATGTTTGACATCATATCTTTTAAACGCTGCTATTATTCCCTGATCTAATGGTTGTATCAGTGATGTAGTGTAGTGTTTGGATCAGCAAACTTTAGGGATTCTCAATGGTCGGGAGTATTATCAATAAGAAGCAAAGCTTTGAATGGCAACTATTTTGAGGCTAAATATTGCCTAACACTGGGTACGAAGCTGTTCAGAAGTCAGTCTGTATATAATGTTGCAGTTACCCATCCTTTTTGATGTGTTCTCCAAAAGACCGGCATATCATTATTGTTTTTATTTTCTAGAGCAAGTGGGTTAAGAGATTTGTATACAAGCAGTGTCTTTATCATGTGGTTACCTGAAGCATTAAAGGAAAAAAGAAGACTAATCCTATCCTTTGCAGCTTTAAATCCTGGTGCGGATTTTTCGGTTTGAGACACAAATGTTCTAGCAGGCTTCCTCTTCAGTAATTTTTACGTTGTGTAGCCGAAAGAGCTTTTTTTTCAAACCCACCCTTACTGTTTTTATTTACTGTTTCCTCATCTGACTTTAGATTTTCAAAAATACGCCTAGCTTTTTCTTGAATAGTTCGCCTGCTAAGATGCATTCTTCTTGTTTGTTCTTCGATCCAAATTTCGAGCGCTCTTTCCATCTTTTCCATCGTTAGAGGTCGCGAGAAACACCTAAATTTATTGCTGGTACTAGTACCGCACGAAACACTGGCCCGAATGGATTGCTCACTTTTTTTATTGTTTTACTGTGGATTCATTCACTTTAAACTTTTTCGCGGTACTCGCATACGTGCAAGATAGCAATGATCATTACATTTCGTTTCCTTTTAATAAAATCTTGGCCTGTGCAAATTACTTGCGAAAATGACAAGATTTTCCCTAATCACCAACTTCATTTGAATAATGATATGTATATACAAACTATGTAAATGCGTAACCTACGGCCGTGCGTTGTGCGAAAAAGGCAATCAAACAATTCCTGGAAAATTAGAGTAGTAGCATGGTTACAGAGTAACACTACGAAGTAAATACAACGATAAAGCTAAAGTTAGAAGTAATCCATTTTTCTATAGAACGAGCCAGTAGTGTACGACTGAACACTGACTTAATACACTGATAAACAGTTATCCGCTCCCTAGTCTATAACCTTGATCATAACCTAGTTATAACCTTGATTTCAATTTTTTAATTATTTAGATTAACATTTTTAGATGATTCAAACTCAAATTGAATTATCTCCTGATTATTCTAACATGGTTAGCGAAGCATACGTCCAGAAGATTTAAAAAATGGGATTTGGTGTTTAGTGGTAAATATCTTCGAGTTTAGTGTTTCACACGGGAGGTTCCAATAGAAACATTGATATATTGAAGGTGTTTATTATTACATTCTGTTTACAATGTGGCTTTTTATATAAACATTCAAGAAATCCGATTGACTGAAAAACGTTCGGTTCTTTAGTTATCGAGACCCGAGTGCCAGTGGACAATCAGCAATTTATATTATTTGCAACTCGAATCGAAATAATTTAATGATGAGGTAGGCTTTTTGTATAATATGTTCGATAAATAAACAAGTTTGCAGATAAAATGGACCGATGATTGTTATAATATATCGAGAATATGCCATTGTTAAAAATTTAATAAAGTACTGAGTGTAAATTTAAGTTTTAATGATATGGTACCATTAGCTTACAGTAGGTATTACCTCAATTCTAGCAAATATAGTGAGACAGAGTAGTACCATACTATATGCCGAAGAAGAAAATTTAACTGAGGTAGCCGATATTTGATGGAAATTAATTTAAAATAAACAAACCAAAATTTATGTCCAAATTTTCACTCTATTTAAAACTTGTATGGCATGTATTACAATTATTTTGACACACATGTCTTGCGAACTTATGAATATGAACTATATTAAACCGCAATTTAATATAGTTCTTATATGAAAAAGGCTCTATGTGTCGAAAGAAATGTAATACAAACAAGTTTTAAATATAGTGGATTTTTAGATATAAATCTTAGTTTGTTCAACAATAGATTACTTGTTAACGGTCTGTCATATAATGGAGAAAACAACACAATTTGATGCTCATGTACTCCAAATGTTTATATACTTCAGACAGGCATACGATCGCATATAAAGAGCAGTAGTATACGAGGCTATGACGAAAATGGGAATATCTTCCAAGTTTATTAGATTAATTCGAATAACGATATTTAACTCTAAGGCAGTAGTAAAAATCCAACACACCATAGTAGAATTTGAGATCGGATGAGAAAGTTTGCAACAAGGGAATTAATTGTTGCTAATCCTATTTAACATAGTATTGAAGTAGACGCAAATATTTAAGACAGTGATAATTAAAGAAAAATATACAGCAGGAGATGCTTGCATATGACCTAAACATAAATAAAGGTGAAAACCAAAAGAGCTAGTCTAGAAACAAATATAAACAAAATAAAATATAAAAAACTGGATAATCAGAAATTTTAACATCAAAGTTTTGAATTTATTTATTTATCAGGGAAGTAAACGAGAAGAAAATGACATCACATGAGCTCTGAGCGAACTTTAAATTCAAATATAACAACCGAATTAGATGCCTTGAAATATGTCCGCAATTGCCCCAGTTATGTTGGCTTCCAAGGCGTCAATAGTTGCTGGTTTATTAGCCAAACCAAAGATTTAGCATAATCCCAAAGAAAATAATCTAAACGCATTGAATCACATGACCTTGGTGGCCAATTAACAGGTGCTTTCCGCAAAATAATTTTCTACCCGAATTGTTCCCTCAATAAATCGATTATTGCGTTGGCTGTATGACATATGGAGCCGTCCTGTTGGAACCACATCTCCTCCAGATTAAATCTTTTACGTAGTCGAACAACAAAGCCCAACTTCGTGCGAACGCCAACGAATTGATAAATTTCGATCTTTATCAACTCTGCCAGCAACGGCGGCGATTTTTTTGGACCGCACAGTTTTTGTCTCGTTTTGTTTTAATATCGAGCAGCGTGAAATATGTTTGGAATTTGTTGATAATTCAGCCAATACATCGCTCGGTTGAGTGGGTTGAGTCGGCGAGTCCATAAAAGGGTGCACCATAAAATTCACGAAGTGCTATAGGTTTGGCACACAGAACACTTATTTTCATAATAGATTTCGACAGTTTGCAAGCGTTGCTCTGATGTTAAACGTTCCATGATGATTTACCAGACTATACTGAATAAATTTGACACTAGAGGTCTTTAAAGCCATTTTCAAGAGAATCTAGTTGATTTACTCTGGGTAGGTAGGTTGAGGCATCGGAGAAAATCAACTAGATTCTCTTGAAAATGGCTTCAAAGTGGAAGTCGAACGTCGCGATTTTACAAATCTAAAACGCTCTTCTACCCGAGAACCTAGTAATTCTAATATATATATACGACGCCAAAATCTCATATGGCATTTTCAAGTGTTGTCCGTTTCGACTGAAGAATCCAACTGGATTGTTGTCCAAGTTGGATTCTTCAGTCGAAGCGGACAACATCTGAGAATGCCAAATGAGATTTTGGCGAAACGTCGTGACTCTTCACAGAATGAACGGATCGACACCCGGAATGATTTAGAAACATTATCTACCATATATATATATATATATATATATATATATATATATATATATATATATATATATATATATATATATATATATATATCATCATCATCATCATCATCAGCCCGCATCGATCCACTGCAGGATGAAGGCCTCTTCAGCTTGCTTCCAAACTTCACGGTCCTGGGCTTTCCTCTGCCACTCGGGTCCAATATACTTAACGATGTCATCAATCCATCGTGCTTTCGGTCTTCTTCGCGGACGTTTGCGATCAAGCGGTATCCACTCCAGGATTGCCTTGGTCCATCTGTCGTCCCATCGCCTCGCTATATGGCCTGCCCATCTCCATTTCAACTGTTTTACTCTTCCAATGATGTCACAGACTTTTGTTTGTTTCCTGATCCATGGGCAGGACTTTCTGTCTCGTCTTGTAATGCCAAGCATACATCTTTCCATTCCCCTCTGTGCCACCCGAAGTTTTTGAATTGATTGCGATGTGAGTGTCCAGGTTTCACTTCCGTATGTCATAACGGGTAGAACGCACTGATCGAATACTTTTCTTTTCAGGCAAAGTGGGAGTCTGCTCTTAAACACTATGTTGAGCCTACCAAATGCCTGCCAGCCACATTTAACACGCCGTTCCACCTCCCGGGCGGTATTCCCCTCCATGGAAATCCTCTGCCCAAGATATATAAAGCTGTCAACAATCTCTAAATCCCTTCCTAGAACTGAAATTCTTCTGTTCTGAGCGAAGTTATTGAACATAACCTGACTCTTTTTCAGGTTTATTTTCAAGCCATATGGTTCGCCAGCCCTTTGCAGTTCTTGTATGCGTCTTTGCAGCTCCTCTGGGTCTTGTGAAATGAGAATAATATCATCTGCAAATCTAAGATGGTTTAAATTTGCACCATTGATCTTTACACCATCCTGTTCCCAATCCAGTTTACGGAATACTTCTTCAAGGCCAGCCGAGAAAAGAATAGGCGATATTGCGTCACTCTGCCGTACACCTCGTTCTATATTAATTCCCACTTCAAGATCATCAAGGTGAATTGTGGCTGTAGCTCCATCATATATCGATCCTAATAGGTTTACATAGGCTCTCTCTACACCTTGGCTAAGCAGTGCATCCATTATCGCATGCTTTGAGATGGAATCAAATGCTTTTTCGTAGTCGATAAAAGCCAAGCACAGTGGCATGGTGTATTCGTTGTGCCTTTCTATGACCTGCTGTACAACCTGGATGTGATCCATTGTACTGAATCCACTTCTGAATCCTGCTTGTTCTCTTGGTCATTCAGTTTTTTTAATATTCTTTTAGAAATTATCTTAGTGAAAACTTTGTACATCACTGATAGGAGGCTTATTGGACGGTAGTTCTTTAAATCTTCCTGTGCTCCTTTTTTATGTAAAAGGATCACTTCTGCATTTTTCCATAAGTCCGGTATTTTTTGTTCTTTGAGGCATTTTGAGTATAATTTTGCCAGTGTTTTATGTAACGTCCGACCACCAGCTTTTAGCATTTCGACAGTTACACTATCCTTTCCTGGAGCCTTGCCGTTCTTCATCAATTCTATAGCATTTGTTACTTCCTCCACTAGGATATCTGGCATTATATATTGTTCTTGCGTGGGTATTGCTGTCCCTGACTGGTTCTGATCTTCATATAACTGGGAATAAAACCTTCTGACAATCTCTAACATTTGGGTACGCGTCCTGCACACTGTGCCATCCTCACGCTTTAAAGCATATATTTGCGTTCTTTTGTTTCTCAGCTTCTGTTTAGCTTTGTTAATTCCTTTGTTTTCTTCCAGGGTTTTTTGCACTAGCTGCATATTGAATCGGCGCGTGTCCTCTCTGATACGTTTTCTTATAGTTTTGCAGAGCTCAGTGTACTTGACCCTGCCAAAAGGACTGCCTGCATTTCTCATTGCTCGCCGTTTCTTCATTAAATCAATGGTCTCACTGGAGATTTTTGTTTGTTTGAGACATTTTTCCTCTGGTGCTATTGAAGCAGCCGTTTGAAGTACATTGTTGGCGATTTCATCATATTGAACTGATGTTTCCACATCCTCTGGATCTTGTAACGCAGCAAACCGGTTTGACAAAGCAATCTCAAAATCGTTTCCTCTCTCCAGCAGTTTTCCAGAATCCACCTTGCCCTTCTTTGATCTTACCATTCTTTCGCGCTCTTTTCGACAGTCAATCCGAACCCGAACCCGAACGAATATATATATATATATATATATATATATATATATATATATATATATATATATATATATATATATATATATATATATATATATATATGGTAGATATATATACATGGTACCTATATACTTATGGATATTTAGGTACCAGATTTTAGGATATTTATTTTAGACCGTTTTTAAATGAAAAGACCAAAAACATTGTTCTGCTGATAACACGAGCTTTTCAATCAACCCATTGAAAAATGTCTTGAAACATGATATCTGATTTTAACAGATCAAGAGTATTTACTTAATTGCTGAAGAAACTATCTGGAATGTATAAGGGGTATATCAAGGGAGCTTGTTAGGCTTGAGGGAGTCAATGTTTCACGACAATCGATAAGACGTAGACTGAAAGCGGTAAATTTGCATCGCAGTATACCTTTACATGATCCCAAACTAACCCTTCAACAAAAATGTAAGATTGCAATGGACTTGAGAAATGGTGGATAGTAATCCTAATGGAATGACGTAATGTTCTCCGGTGAGGCATCTTCTCCATGAGAAGAACATTAATTTGGAGAGCCCCAGGTCGATAAGCCCGACTAGAATTAGCTTAACCACCTATCCCATATGAAGGTGGGAGCGTGATGTTTTGGGGGTGGTATTATGAGGGGTACACGGACTCACTCTACTGCTCTTCAAGAGAAGAGTCACCGGTGCTATGTAAATCGAGGAAGTTTTAAATCATATTGTGCGTCTGTTCCGATGCGCAGTGGGCGACGGATTTGTTTTCATGGATGACAACGCACTTCCTCATGGAACAGCACCAGTACAACATTTCCTTGAAGAGGAGGGAATAACCAAGTTAGGGTTGCCAGCAAATTACCCTGATATGAATGTCATTGAAGATACTTGGGACAGTCTGAAAACTCGTATCAAGAAACGAAACAATCCTCCTCTTAATCTGCGAGAAATAAAAGATGCTGCTTGTGAAGAACGGGAGAGAATTCCACAAGCCCATATTGATCATTTAATCGATAGTATGCCAAATCGCCTACAGTCATGCATTCAGACTTATGGAGGAAATACTGCTTATTAGTTTTATTGAAAGTTGTTCTTTTTATTTTTGGTAGGGTATTAGTACATTTTAATTTTTTATCCCAAAATTAAAAAATCAATTTTAGGTACCTTGGTCATTTGATGTCGAGTTTTATTTGGTACCAGTAAGAGTCGTAATAAAATGATGATTACGTAAACGAGTAAAAGAAACAATTAATATCAATACAAAATTATATGTTTGAATATTTTAAATTTTTGAACATATTTACGCTACCCTAATGCTGTCTAATGCGAATTCGGAATTGCTCGATTTTTGAATTAGACGGCACAGTACCCGTTCCCCCCTCCCGCTTTGCCCTAACTTGTGTTAGGCTTACGACATGCACGATCATGTTTTAACGTAGACTCTACGTACGTTTACAAATTGTTTTGTTGATTATATCATTTAACAACCACTGTCATCTAAGCGAAGTAAAACTGATTCTTCTGCATCAAATAAGAAAAGAAAAACATTATCTTTGGAATGTAAATTAACCATTATCAAGGAATTCGATACAAAACTAAAAGTTTGTGAATTGGTAAAGAAATTTGATCTACCAGAATCGACAGTTAGAAGAACTATAAAAAATAAAGAAAAAATTGTCAAAGCTGTGAAAAATGCTCATTCTTTGAATTCAAGCATTATTCGTAAACGTCTTGGTTATTGTTGAGATGGAAACAATGCTGAAATTATGGTATGATAATTAAGTAAGTAAGTAAGTAAGTAAATTAAGTAAGTAAAAAAACTGAATGACGCACAACCAAGAGAACAAGCAGGATTCAGAAGTGGATTTAGTACAATGGATCACATCCAGGTTGTACAGCAGGTCATAGAAAGGCACAACGAATACACCATGCCACTGTGCTTGGCTTTTATCGACTACGAAAAAGCATTTGATTCCATCTTAAAGCATGCGATAATGGATGCACTGCTTGGCCAAGGTGTAGAGAGAGCCTATGTAAACCTATTAGAATCGATATATGATGGAGCTACAGCCACAATTCACCTTGATGATCTTGAAGTGGGAATTAATATAGAACGAGGTGTACGGCAGGGTGACGCAATATCGCCTATTCTTTTCTCGGTTGGCCTTGAAGAAGTATTCCGTAAACTGGATTGGGAACAGGATGGGGTAAAGATCAATGGTGCAAACTTAAACCATCTTAGATTTGCAGATGATATTATTCTCATTTCACAAGACCCAGAGGAGCTGCAAAGACGCATACAAGAACTGCAAAGGGCTGGCGAACCATATGGCTTGAAAATAAACCTGAAAAAGAGTCAGGTTATGTTCAATAACTTCGCTCAGGACAGAAGAATTTCAGTTTTAGGAAGGGATTTAGAGATTGTGGACAGCTTTGTATATCTTGGGCAGAGGATTTCCATGGAGGGGAATACCGCCCGGGAGGTGGAACGGCGTGTTAAATGTGGCTGGCAGGCATTTGGTAGGCTCAACATAGTGTTTAAGAGCAGACTCCCACTTTGCCTGAAAAGAAAAGTATTCGATCAGTGCGTTCTACCCGTTATGACATACGGAAGTGAAACCTGGACACTCACATCGCAATCAATTCAAAAACTTCGGGTGGCACAGTATGTATGCTTGGCATTACAAGACGAGACAGAAAGTCCTGCGCATGGATCAGGGAACAAACAAAAGTCTGTGACATCATTGGAAGAGTAAAACAGTTGAAATGGAGATGGGCAGGCCATATAGCGAGGCGATGGGACGACAGATGGACCAAGGCAATCCTGGAGTGGATACCGCTTGATCGCAAACGTCCGCGAAGAAGACCGAAAGCACGATGGACTGATGACATCGTTAAGTATATTGGACCCGAGTGGCAGAGGAAAGCCCAGGACCGTGAAGGTTGGAAGCATGCTGAAGAGGCCTTCATCCTGCAGTGGATCGATACGGGCTGATGATGATGATGATGATGATGAATTAAGTAAGAGCGAAAACCAGTCTTGTTGATCAGAACACGGTAAGCTCTCAATGTATGCTCTCAAGCTAAGCTGATTTTTGAGAGATTAAATGATGAAGCTAGGGAGGCGGCCAAAAATAAAACATTTAAAGCTAATAACGGGTGTTTTAACCGATTCAAACGGCGCTGTAACTGGCTGCGTCTCTCTATCCAGAGAAGCTCAAGGTTAAGATAAAAGAAGGTGGCTATAGCAACCAAACCGTATTCAATGTGGATGAGACTGGATTGTTCTGGAAAAAACTGTGTCCATTTTTTTTCACTAGTGAAACTCCGGCGGAATCAGCGCCAAAGCCTGATCAAATTGATCAAGTTATTGAAGACGTTGTCGATTTTGCTAGACAATTAAATTTAGAATTGGGTGGTGAGGACGTACAATAACTGCTAGATTCACATAATCAGGAGCTGATAGTTAATGAGCTCGTAGAACTATGTGAGCAAAACAGTTCAGATCAGAGCAGCTCAATCTGAAGATCAAATTGCGATTGCAAACTTGACGGAAGCCCTTAGTTCAATTAAAAATGGGTTAGAAATTTTAAAAAATATAGACTTCAATGAAGAACGCGTTTCACTTACAAAACAGGCAGTAAAAAATTATTAACGTGCAATGGAGAAATTTTGTTTGACCGTCAGACGACTTTGTTTAACTTTATGAAGTCAAACATCTACATCAAAATAACTTCGGTTTATGTTTTTGCATTGAAATAATATAATAATTTGTTTAATTATCTAAGATTTGAATACACAATGTTCTTCTAAATTATTGTTTTCTTTAATTGTTGGTCCCAATTAAAAAAAAATATGTATGCATTTATATTCGAAATTGTACCCCGACTTCCGCAAATTCAACTTACACGGTATTCTTCAGTATAATTTTCATTTGTAAACTATCATTAAATACATTTCTAATTTGGCTGATTCCTTTAATGGCTAATGCTTTATTGGCAGTTTCGGTAAGATGTTTGCCCATTATCGTTATTTTTTTTTAATTTTAAATAAATCCTATGCGGAAAGCTACGCTTCTGGCAAAGTTAACTCATAGGGAGCTGATAGGATCATTTCTTCAGCTGCTTTCCGAACGTTCAGCTTGAGCCCGACTAATGAAAGCCAGAAACCGGTTTTGGCGTCTTAAGAAATGAACAGTTTTACGTGGAGCACGGAAGAAAAAATTCATATTTTTGAATATTTGTTTTTAAATATATTAAATGTGTTACCTTTGTACTGTATTATTGTTCAAAGAAATAATATTGCGTCAGCTATATACGGTACAGTTATTTCTATATCAATAGTGTATGCAATTTCCCGATTTAGCAATCGGTAACAATGATAATCGTTCCTTGTTATCTTGTTTGGATGCTATTGAAGTTAGTTTTTCCGATCTAAAAAAGTGTTTGAAAATAAGATAAATCCTTATCTTTTTTATCGGCATAAACTTTTGTCATGTGCTCATTTCGTTATATTTTTTTTTTTGACTGAGTTCAAATATTCAATATTGCGAGGGACCTTCAAAAAGTTCTCGGCGTTCAATTCAATAAATTTACTCTCAGTATAAGGCGATTTCATCATCTGTAAAATCTGTAAAATAAGTGATGATCTCAGCTTGAATCTCATTATTGGAAGTTAATCTTCCTTAAGCGATCTATTTATTCCAGTTCGAGGCGCTAAAGCATCAATTTGAATTTTTAAAAAATTAATAATGTAAATGTAAATAAGAAACAAAATAAGTATAATTAAATTATTTGTATGATCTTTCCATTTATGAATTTTTTTTTTCAAAACCCCAAGTGTAGTCTTCAACTGATCCACTAGTGAATGTAATACTCCTCAGTAAGGAGTTTTCTTGGAAATTGAATCAATCATTGTTTTGAGTGATGTTTCTTTACTGGTATGTAATGGTGAATTTATTTATTCTCCATGGGCATTCGAAGCATTCAGAGTCTTCAATTGAGGTACGACCACGTTTACATTCTCCAGCACCTTTTTTTTGCCGTCGAAAACGATTAGGAAGAATCCTTTAAAACCATCATATAGAATCATCATCATCATCATCATCAGTCCATGTCGATCCACTACAGGATGAAGGCCTCTTCAGCATGTTTCCAACTTTCACGGCCCTGGGCTTTTCTCTGCCACTCTGCCTATCTCTATTTTAATTGCTTTAATCTTTCAATTATGTCACACACTTTCGTTTGTTCCCCGATCCATGCGCAGGGCTTTCTGTCTCGTCTTGTAATGCCAAGCATACATCTTTCCATTCCTCTCTGTGCTACCCGATGTTTTTGAATTGATTGGGATGTGAGTGTCCAGGTTTCACTTTCGTATGTCATAACGGGTAGGATGCACTGGTCGAAGACTTTTCTTTTCAGGCTAAGTGGGAGTCTGCTTTTAAACACATGTTGAGCCTGCCAAATGCCTGCCAGCCACATTTAACACGACGTTCCACCTCCCGGGCGGTATCCCCCTCCATTGAAATCCTCTGCCCAAGATATATAAAGTGGTCCACAATTTCCAAATCCCTTCCTAAAACTGAAATTCATCTATCCACAGCGAATTTATTGAACATAACCTGACTCTTTTTCAGGTTTATTTTTAAGCCAAATGATTTGCCAGCCCTTTGCAGCTCTTGTATGCGTCTTTGCAGCTTCTCTGGGTCTTGTGAAAGGAGAACGATATCATCTGCAAATCTAAGATGGTTTATTTTTGCACCATTGATCTTTGCACCACCCTGTTCCCAATCCAGTTTACGGAATACTTCTTCAAGGCAAGCCGAGAAAAGAACAGGCGATATTGCGTCATCCTGTAGTAAGCCTCGTTCTACATTAATTTCCACTTCAAGATCATCCAGGTGAATTGTCGCTGTAGCTCCATCATATATATGCCGTATATCTTCCCCCTGGCTAAGCAGTGCATCCATTATGGCATGCTTTGAGATGGAATGAAATGCTTTTTCGTAGTCGATAAAAGCCAAGCACAGTGGCATGGTGTATTCGTTGTGCCTTTCTATGGCCTGCTCTACAACCTTGATGTGATTCATTGTACTGAATCTACTTTTGAATCCTGGTTGTCTTCTTGGTTGTGCGTCATTCAGTTTTCTTAATATTCTTCTAGATATTATCTTAGTAAAAACTTACGTACATAAATTACTGATAGGAGGCTAATTGGACGGTAGTTCTTTAAATCTTCCTGTGCTCCCTTTTTATATAAAAAGATCGCTTCTGCATTTTTCCATAAGTTAGGTACTTTTTGTTCTTTGAGGCATTTTGAGTATAATTTTGCCAGTGTTTTATGTAACGTCCGACCACCAGCTTTTAGCAATTCGACAGTTACACAGTCCTTTCCCGGAGCCTTGCCGTTTTTTATCGCTTCTATAGCATTTGCTACTTCTTCCACTAGGATATCTGGCATTTGTGCTTCCGTGGGTATTGCTGTCTTTGATTGGTTCTGGTCTTCATATAACTGGGAATAATTTTTTTTAAGAACCTCTAATATTTCTGTACACGCCCTGTACACTGAGCCATTCTCACGCATTAAGGCAATCATTTGCATTCTTTTCTTTCTCAGCTTTTGGTTAGCCTTGTTAATTCCTTTGTTTTCTTTCAGGGTTTCTTGCACTAGCTGCATGTTGAATCGGCGCGTGAGTTCTCTGATACGTTCTGCCTTCATATAACTGGGAATAAAATTGTCTGACAACCTCTAACATTTGCGTACTCGCCCTGCATACTGCGCCATCCTCACGCCTTAAAGCATATATTTGCGTTCTTTTGTTTCTCAGCTTCTGTTTAGTCCTGTTTATTCCTTTGTTTACTTCCAGGGTTTTTTGCATTAGCTGCATGTTGAATCGGCGCGTGTCCTCTCTAATACGTTTTCTTATAGTTTTACAGAGCTCAGCGTATTCGACCCTGCCAAAAGAAGTCTCTGCATTTCTCATTGTCCCTCGTTTCTTCATTAAATCAATGGTCTCAATGGAGATTTTTGTCTGTTTGAGACATTTTTTTTTTGGTGCTATTGAAGCAGCCGTTTGAAGCACATTGTTGGTGATTTTTTCATATTGAACTGATATTTCGATCTCCTCTGGATCTTGTAACACAGCAAAGCGGTTCGACAAAGCAATCTCAAAATTGTATAAACGCTGGGCCACATCATCATAAAATTCCTCAATTTCCTCATCCCTATGGCTTATAGTTGATGCATAAGCTCGGATGATTTAAAGCCTAAACTTTTTATTCAGCTGAATGACGCATTGGGCTAGTCGGTCAAATGTACTTTCAAATTGTACTACTCTGTCCTTCAGCTTTCGATTGATGACGAATCCAATTCCCCCACATCGTCTATTTTCCGTACCTCGGGTGTAGAGTACGTTCCCGGTTGGTTCCAGTTTAATTAACTATTCGCCCTTTCTTCATGTTTCACAGAGCCCAATAATATCCCAATGTATGTTGTCAAGTTCGATTAACAGTTATTGCAATCGGGCCTCCGTTTTCATAGTCCGTATATTAAGCGTAGCTATGTCAAAAGTTTAATGGCAGCCTGATCTAACCCGGTGATTCTTAGCACCCTCTGCCTTGGGGCAGGTCTTACCACTGCCGTAAGTAGTTACCCCTTGGCCTCCGGGGAATAAGGGTTATGTTTGAGGTTATACTGTCATATTGAAATACCATGTTGAAATTATGGACCGTAATCTGCCACGCTGGTCCAATGCCGGTTGGCAGATTTTGGATCATGCAGTCTGAGGCTTCTGCCTTGACCTGTCCGCCAGGGGTGACCCCCCCCCCCCCCCCAGGAGCATATACTCCAGAGGGCATAGCTCATAGCTTCATTGCCCTACTCAAACACCTTTACCACGTCAAGGTCTTATCCACAAAGGGATTATATATGTTTATTCGAGGTTAAACCCCCAAAACAAAATACTTACGAGTACTAACACTTTAAGCACTAGAGTGCCAGAACTTTAAAATGCGGCATAATAATAACTACAAGTAATAATCAGGTAATTTTTATTGTATCTTGAAAAACAAATAGTGTTTCGAAATGTTTCGAAAATAATGTGATCATGTATTAGAAACATCTATGCATTCTGGAAACCCAATTTTCAATAACCTTTTCACGCATATGGCATGGTATATTTTCAATGGTGGCCTGAATGTTTCGTTTAAGGTCAATAATTGTTTGGGGTTTATATCTGTAAATTAGGGATTTAACATAACCCCACAGAAAATAATTCAAGTACATGAGATCGCATGACCTTGCTGGCCAGTTGACATTACCATTTCTTAAAATAACGTATCCAGGAAACTTTTTTTACAATAACTCGATTGTATAGCGAGATATCTGTCAAGTCCCACGGTGTTGAAAGAAATCATTATTTATATACACATTTATCAGTCCAGGTCAAAAATATTCTATTAAAAATAATTCCTATAGCTTTATCATTAACAGTAACTCGATTTCCATCATCGCCTTAAAAATAAATAAGGCCGTATAAAGAGGTAACTCCTGAATCATTTGAAGCTTTTTATCGGCCCAAATTCTGTAATTATGTTTGTTCACAAACCCATTAAGCCAGATCTGCGCTTCGTCGGAAAAAAAATTCGCAAAGTACGGGTCGCCTTCCAACTGCTTTAGAGCACAATTCGTGTAGCTTTGGATAGTAAATTGACACAATGTACTTACTGAACACAGCCGTTTATTAGTGACAGTTACGTTTTAAACAGTGTTGCCACTATTTCGTTTCATAGTTCTAACACTCTTATTGAAAACACTTTATCATAGTCATTTAGCCATACTCGCTGCATGACTGTGTCAGGCCTAGAAGTTTTGTAATAACCCTCGTATATTCAGCAGTCTACATTTTTTATATTCAGCAGTGGAAAAAAATAGTGCTGATTTATTTGTTATTCCTAATAAGGTTATAAAATTATCAACTGGTATAACAATTTATAACAATTTTAACAAAATTTATAACAATGAAAAAATTAATTGTGTGTAAGGCTGAAGTACAATGAAACTAATAAAATGGGTGTCGTTGTTTGTTTGGCACTCGATATAATATACGCTTGATATTAGGCTTTCAAATAAACTGAAATCATAGAATAATTAACTTAAGAAATACATCAATATGCAATTTAAAATAAGTTAGTCACAATTTTTATTTTGTTTCCGCTTAATTTTTTTTTTACTAACACACGCCTTATTTACTAATTAACATAGATAATTCGCCTGATATAAATTATAAATATATCTTATTGGCAAACTTATTTTTTTACTATTTCGTTCCTCTTTGTTCCTGTTTTCGTTAATACTACCATCAAAAAAGTTGACAAAAATATCAATTACAACTCTATTATAAGTCAATACTAGAAAGTACGAAATGTATCGTAGGAATATAAGAAAATGAATATATTGAAGAAAAAAAACACTACGACAAATATACTTTAATGGATTCATTTTATTTTTTGGTGGTATTATGTAATGGCAAAAAAATCAAGAAATTCAAACCTCATTTGATGCAAAAAAAATATTAATGAATAAGTTCAACACGGTGATTATAACACTTTATAACTGTATCAGGCAAAGATCGACTTACAGTAGGTAAAAAAAGTATTTGAACAAGAAGTTTTTTGACAATAACTTATTTATAAATAAACGGAGATAAAAAACTAGTCTTTTTAATTAATTAACAAAATATTTTCACATAAATTTGTAGTGTTTTTTCTAACATTTTTAAATATTTTAATTTTCGAATGAACAATTAATTTTTTAGTAAAAATATTACGCAAAACAAGTATTTGAATATAACTTAAATTGAAATAAATTGCACAATTAACGACAATAAAGTAAATTCACACACTTCTAATATTTGGTATGCATACCATAGGCATCTATAATTGCTTTTAGTTTCCAGTATATAGAATAAATAAGTTGTCTCTTCCGATGATATTTTCTCCCATTCTTCCATTAACACTTGGACTAAGTAATTTTTATTCGAAAATTTGTTTTTTCTGATCTGAGTTTAACAAGTGCCATAGATTTCCTATAAGGTTACCGTTAGGCGGTAAGGTACCACTTTTTCATCTTCTTGGGCATATGCTTTGGATCATTGTCCTATTGAAAATAAAAACATTATTCCAGACAAAGTTTTATAGTTCTGTCGAACAAATTACCGCGCAACACGTTCACATGCTTTTCTACATTAATGTTCTAACAACCCAGTTTCTGCAATACATACCGAAACCAATACCATTTGGACTTTCGCCAAACGAAATGCTTCCTATTTGATTCGAATATATTGAATTTACTTTCATCACTGAAAATAATAGCTTTCCCAAAATCCTGCTTCTCTAACTTATAAAGGATTTGTTTCTTGTTGATTTCCCTTTCAGTGAGTTTTTATGAATAACACTTAGTATAGTTTGAACACAAACAATCTTACTAGAAGTTGTTGCCAGATCAATATTTAAAAATTCTGCATTTGTACTTGATCGACGATATTTCGTCGCCGTCGGGGAGTTAACTTCCTCAGACGTCCAGAACGGCTTTCACTTTCCACAGTACCCGTTTCATCCCTTCTGAAGATGACGTAGTGCACCGTAGAAATATTCAACTTTAAATTAATAACAATTTTCCTATAATTTAAACCCTTTTCTCGAAGTTCACAAATTGTTTTTCATACTAATAAAGGTAATTCATTCTCTTTCCATAAATTGCTTTTAGCCAGTCAACGAAAGCAAGTTCACCATCGAAATCAATAGTACTTATCTATAATGACTATTTCTACTATAAGGATGAGAAGATAATGCAATTTATAAGCAAGAATCTTTAAAACCTTATTGTTTAATAGGTGTTTCGGTTAATAATATAAATTTTGTTGCAAAATTTGAGCGTTTATTTCCATAATAAAATAAGCCACCTTAATAATCAAAGTATTGATAATCGTCAGCTATTACTTTTTCGCATCTTTCTATCAAAGAATTGATTCCGAGCCAAAAGAACTTGTGGTTTTTTGAGGCCAACCATTCATCAAGCCAAATTTTCATTTCTTCGTAAGAATGAAAGTGTTGTTCTGAAAGTCCGTGTTGCATCGACCGAAATAAATGGTATTCCGAAGGGGCTAAGTTTGGTGAATATCGATGAGGGTGGGGTAGGAGGTCCCATTTTACGATTTCCAGTTTTTACACATTTTGCAACATGGGGCTGAGCATTGTCATATTGAAAAATGACTTTATCATATCTTTGGGCGTATTCTGACTGTTGTTTCTTCAATGCTCGGTTCAATTTTATAAATTGGGGTTTTGAAAAAAAATGTCATAAATGGGAAGATCATATATAAGTTTTATAATAAAAAAATTTTTATTTTTATATTTTCCTTATAATTAACAAGTTATATCAAATTAAATATACATTTTTAAACCTAGTACCGATGACGCTCCGACAGTTCCCGAAAAAACTCGAGCCCTTGTGACGTCAGAATGTTTTGCTTCCCCTCAACATTATAGACATCTGATAAGATTAATCAACTTATTCTTGTTATTATTATCAGTGTATTGATCAATTTATTGAAAATGTCACATCAAATTAGTTATCGTGCCTGTTTCGTATCATTTTGTACGAATACTACAAAAGCAATTCCCGAAAAAATGTTTATAATGTACCAAAAAATGTTAAGCGTCGAAGTCAATAGTTCGAAGCAGCACAACGTGTTAATAGTAAAACATCAAATGTTTACAACCACCTGTCATCAAATATATACAAAATATTAGTATTTATAACATTATATATTTTTTTTGTTTGAGAATTTATTACTTGCTGAAGCTATACAATCGTGACATTTAGTGACATTAGTTTTTCATTCATAATTAAGGCAACTGTATAAGCTTTATTCATAACTTTATGTTCTGGACATACATGTCCTTTCACCGTGCAAATACAATTTTTGCGGTTAAATTGAATGTAATATATAGCCTTGTCATCGTGATTTTCGCGTTTCACCCTACAAATCATTTAATAATATTTAATAGACATATTTTGTTTCTTATTTACATTTAAATTATTATTTTTTTAAAAGCTCAAATTGATGCTTTAACACCTCGAACTTCATCCGAATTGTACCGAATGTCATTTTTTGAGAAAATCTGTGACTACAAAAATATCCACACCAAGTATATTATCAGAACTGGATATTATGAACCATTTATCACACATTACTAAATTAAATTAGTAACCAACAATTTTTTTGCACTAAACTTCAATAATTTTTACAGCATATACACAGGTAAAAGCCGTTGACAACACTTACGTGAAAACATTTTAATATAATGACGTTTCAAACATGGCACTCAATCATGGAGCTTTCATAGCCACGTGATTTTAAATATTTAATGAAAGACTGTTTTGTCTATATGTCCACTTAATTATTAATATTTGACGCGCTTCGCTAACACTGTAGCTTCTTCAGAACTGAACTTCAGTTCTGAAGAAGCTATAGTGTTAGCGAAACGCGTCAAATATTAATAATAAAGTGGAAATATAGACAAAACAGTCTTTCATTAAATATATATAATGAATGTCCATTAAGTAGAAGCCAACACAATCCAAAAAAAAAACACGTGATTTTATTTTAAATTTTATAAATTTTTGCAAACAATTTTGCTTTAATTAATCGCAAACAATTTTTTAAGTAAGTTTTAAGTTTTTTGCATCGATTATCAATATGATTTATGATAAAGTTTTAAAATAAAGTAAAAAAAATCGATAATTATTTTACATTTAAAAACCCATTTGTTGTCGGTATCGACTGTCTATAATCGTTTCATCAGGTTTCAGCAGTTCGTAATATACAGCTCCCCTACTATCCTACCAGATACACAGCGAAGCCTTCTTTTCATGTATATTACGTACTAGTTGTAGTGTAAAAGGCTGGCTTGGGTCTACCCATGATTTTGTGCGCTTTGGGTTGTCAAAATAAATACACTTTTTATTATCTATCACAACTCGATGTAAAAAAGCTTTTCTTCTTTTGTCTGGCAAGAAAAAATTCAAAAGTGGGTTTTCAACATCTCTTACCTTCAATTCATATGAAACCCATTTTTCTTTATTTTGGATCTTTCCCAATGCGTATAGACGTTGGGAAATGGTGGATTGGGCAACATTCAATGCTTCTGCCAATTGTGTCAACGTATGAGTTGAGTTTTCATCCGATAATGCGTGCAAATCTGCATCTTCCAACCTTTTCGGTTGCCATGGACGCTCCTTGTCTCATATATCAAAATCACCACTTTTAAAGCGTTTAAACCATCGTTTATAAGTTTTTTTGGGTTAGAGCATATTCACCATAAGCTTCAACCGACAATCGATAACATTCAGCAGCCATTTTCTTCAAATGAAAGAAGGATATTAAAATTCCACGCAAAACGTGGTAAACGTGGTTTTTTCTGGTACTTAATTCAACATATTTAAAGCTATGAAAAACTATGTTTTTTGAACAATGATAATTAATAACCAACTAGCTTTTGATAGCGTATGTTTATCATCCGAAACATCATAGGCGTCATTAGTCTGTACCAACAAACGTATTAGTAACGGCATCTCTTAGCAAAATCGACATTATTAACCGAAACACCCAGTAATTTTTTTGTTAAACAATACATTTTTAGACGAAAATTTAAAAATATTACATTGATAATTTATGTGAAAATATTTTAATTAATTAAAGTAGACTGTCTCTCTCTCTCATTCCATTAATAAATAACGTTTATTAGCGTTTTTTCAGAATGTCCCATGCATGTTCAATGACATTCATGTCAGGGGAATTTGCTGGCCACCCTAACTTGGTTATTGTTTCCTTTTCAAGAAAATTTTGTACTGCTGCTGTTCGATGAGGAGGTGCGCTGTCATCCATGAAACAAAGCCGTCGCCCATTGTGCCTCGGAACAGACGCACAGCAGGATTTAAAACTTTTTGGATGTACACGGCACCAGTGACTCTTCTCTCCAGGACCAGTAGAAGTGACTTGTACCCCTCATAATACCACTCCAAAACATCACGCTCCCAGTTTCAAATGGGATATGAGGTTGAGCTGTTTCTAGTCGGGCTTGTCCACCTGGAGCTCTGCAAACTAATGTTCTTTGTGAATCAAAAATTAAGCCAATTCTCGTCTCATCGGAGAATATCACGCTATTCCAGTTAGGATTATAATCCACCATTTCTTGAGCCCATTGAAACCTTACATTTTTTTGTTTAAGGGTTAGTTTGGGAATACGTAAAGGTCTTCTGCGATGCAAATTTATCATTTTGAACAATGACAATTAATAACCAACTGGCTTTTGTATATATTTGAAAATGTTACATTGATGATTTATGTGAAAATACTTTAATTAATTAAAACAGACTAGTCTGTCTCAGTTCATTAATAAATAAATTATTGACAAAAATTTTCTTGTTCAAATACCTTCTTTACCCTCTGTAGATGATCTATCTATTCTTGTTGCAAGATAGTTTCATTCCGTCCACCAGTTTATCAATGATATCGAATTAAATCTGGGAATCTGGCTGATTAGTCGATTGTCACTACCGTAGAGTTTTAAAAATGTCAGTATTTGACAAACTATTATGCGGTCTAGTGTTATGTTGTTAAAAGATGAGATTTGGATGAGCTTGCAGATTCGGACTAATGATGAGCTGCAATATTTCGGTTATATAATGCGATGCATTTAAATTTACGGTTATTAGATATGACCTACTTCCCAAGCATATAGCCTCCATTGTCATAATTCCTCTACGGATAGCTGTGTACCGTTCTAATATGAAAGTTAAAATTCGCATCATGACCACTTAAACAAAATCCAAACTGATCGCTAAAATAAATTCCAGGTTCCATTGAATTCTAGGATGGCACTATTCTAGCCATGTGTTTTTAGGGCGCTGATAAAGGAAGCACCCGATAAGGACGATAAGCATGCATCACCATTGCATGTATTAATATTGGCAAAATGGTGACTTAAAATTAAACAAACATTATTTATTTATTCATGAAAATGTATTTTGTCTCCATCAAAGTAATTCTCTCTCACTATAATACAACTATTCCAATGATTTAGTTTGGTTCCAGTTCCAATATGACAATCTTATTAATCCTAACTTTAAAAATATTGATCTTATAACTCCACCTACAATTTATCTCGAACAAACATTTTTTATGAGTAGTGAGTACCAATTTTTTGACACACTCTATATCTGAGAATGTTTATCAACACTGAATCGACAGACTACCGAATGTTAGAAACGGAGATTCCAATCCGGCAATGCTGCAATTGGCGAACATGTGAGAACGAGGATCATACGATCCCTGTTGCCAACTTAGACCATTTTAATAATATTTTAACGATTTTTCAATCATGGAGGAAAGAAAAGCTTTTTTTGTTGCCATGCTCATACGTAACACGTTGGCGTGAATCAATGAAAATAAACTATAGATTTGTATTATTTAATGTGGCATTTTTGAAATATTACGAAAGACGTAATTTTCCATTATTCAGTAAACATTCGAATGGTTTCTATTTTGGGGAATTTCGCACAGAATAACAAATTTAAACTTCTTTGAAGTAACATTGAAGAAAATAGGTGTATATGAAGTATTTTGTAGTCCTAAATCCGAAAATGGTAAGCTAATTACTGTAACACGTACAGTTTTTTGTTACGGGGGGGTCGGTAGTGGGGAAAAAAAAGGAGACAACATATTTTTACAAACTAATATTTATTTAATATAAACATGTAAAACGCGTTAAATCTATGCAAATACATTACTGAGAATTATATGAATAAACTTTCACTTTTTTCTCTTGTGTTCTGTAGCAACTTTGTAAAAAGCAGCAGTAGTTGCCCAAAATAGATGGGTTTCAACGTCCCTGGTATCTTGCTTCCATTATCCTGAAATCCTGGTGAAACCTCTCTTCTTGTTCGTCGCTTACTGCACCGAAATTTTCCGAAAAAAGTCCAAATGGAAATGCATTTTTAAGGACATGCGACACCCTAGTATTTTATAGGCTTTCAAGAGTTCGTCTATGAGCTTTTTATAGTTTTTATATTGTTTTTTTTTATAGTTTTATAGCATTTTTCTTGAAAACGGAAATCACCTAGAAGCTTCCTTATTTGAGGTTCAATTATTATATTGCTTTCTTTTAGTTTTGCAGCATCTAATTGAGAAAATATTTCTTTTAGGTACTTGAAACCATTATCTTCTTTGTCCATGGCTTTAACAAAGTTTTTCATTAGTCCAAGCTTAATATGGAGAGGTGGAAGAAGCACCTTTTTGGGTTAACAAGGGGGCATATTTTGTTTGAAGTACCAGGTTCCAAAGAAGTTCTATGAGGCCAATTTTTCTTGTAATGGTCTTTTGTTATCCTACTGTCTCATAGACACAAAAAAACAACAATACTTTGGAAAACCCCCTTGAGGTCCTAGCAATATACCTGTCACTTTGAAATCCCCACAAATATCTCACTGATACTGTTAATTTTAACGTGATTTAGTATAGTCGCTAAGTTGTTATAGGTTTCTTTCATTGTCACTGAATGGGCTAAAGGAATAGATGGGTTTTTGTTTGCATTATGAATCGAGTCTGCTTTTAGACTGTATTTCGACGAATCTATGAAAATACGCCACTCTGAAAGTACCTGTTCCATATTATGCTCATTCGTTAAACCATCAATATCACAACGGACACACAGCGATCTTTTTATTTTATAAAAACTTGAAAATGTTACATTCCATTTTCTGCAAAATGAAACACTTGCATTTTTATCTAACATGTTCCACTATTGTTGCCAGGAACCAAGAAGTTTCAATTTTTGTGTTGGCAATCCCAGGTCACGTACCATTTAATTAATTCTGAGTTATTAAGTGAGATCACTGGTAGTTATGAATTTTGGGTCAGAACTGGTGTTCTCAAGAAGTTGTGGGTCAGATCGTGATGAAGAGTTAGAATCACCGAGAGACATGTTGTCCAGGTTTAAAGGCGCAATCGGTAATGGTAGTTCCTGACTATGAGAAACTAGTCTAAGTACAGAAGCAAATTTGGATACGGAATTTTGTCCCTTTGCTTTTTTTGAAATCCCTTCTGTTTTGGTGATGCAAAAGTAGCAAACAGTAGTAGGTTCTCTCCACACCCTAGGAACAGCAAACGACATAGAATTTTTCTTGCAATGCATTCACTGCACTAAATTTACGCGACAACTCACACAGTAAACATGAGGAACTTCTATCTTGATCTCCAATTTGGCACTTAAAATATAAAAGATAGGCTTTTTTGACTTCATTGACTCAATTTCAATGGTTCCATGATATAAAGGAGAACTGGTATTTGAAAACGGAACGTGCTAGACCATTTCTGTGAAACGGTGTTTTAATAAATACCTAAATGAAACGTAAAAAGATAATTCTCATCAATGTTACAAAAATTATGCCGACCTGTGCAATGAATGAAAATTTGTATTATCGTTTTAAAATATAAAATTATATTTGCCAAAATCATTAAGCTAGCGTTTCTTTTGAATCTAAACTATTTTCGTACTCTGGCAGGAAAAAAACTCATTATCTGTGTTTTTTTTCAGATATTTAAAAAGCCTCTTATGTAAGTTTTACACAATTATTAACTATAAATACATGATGTTTTACGAGGGTGATTCCGAAAGGTTTAAGTTGAATAAGGCAAAAATTACTTTATTTTAATTTTATAACTTATCGAGGGCGTCATATCAGAAGGGCGTATGAACCAAAAAGTAACTTTTACAGAAGATGCAAAAAATGTTTTAAAAATCAAAATGTTTAATGAAACTGTTCTTTTTGCTATTATAGTAAGATGAAAACATTACAATTTATTGGAACATTTTGCATCTAGTCTCATGCTAATATGTAAGTGTTTATTGGTTCATACGCCTGATATTAGGAGGATATACGAGAAATGTCTATTCAACTGGTTTAAATAAAAGGCCTATCTATAAAGTCCTCTTTATAAGTTGTTCCCTTACTTGTTGCAGATACATCTCGTATTAGATTCTTCTTCATCAGAACTATGGGAACTATTTATTACTGGTATAGAAATAGAGAAATTCTTATATTCTGAAGGGATTACAGCATCTTTACACTTACAGCAAGTTTTTCAGAATATAGGGATATTGGAATATTGACCGGAGTGTTTTTAGCTTTTTGACCCTTTAGAAGATGTTGTAATACTGGAAAATTCTTCTTCTTAATATTCGCTTCTCTACAACAATATGTTAGATTTGGATTTTTCTACTCGAACCCATTTTATTTGCATCCAATTTAAAGTATATCCTTTAGGGGAATGGGCTTTAATAATCATTGTTTTTTGCTACAGTTCTTTATAAATTGTGAAATAAGTATAAGCCAGGACAGTGACAGTATAGTACGCGTATAAACAGGAGTAATAGAAGAGAACATACGCCTTTCTAATATTACAATTTTGCAATTGGTTCATACGCCAAAGTAAAACTACTTAGAATGGGGTGTTAATATTTATAAAACCATACGCCCTTCTAATTTATGAAGGGGATTGATTAAATAAACCTATACGCCTGAAAATCTCAAAAACGACCATGCTGGCTCATACGTCTTTCTGATATGACACCCGCGATATGATATGTTGAGATGCTTAAAAAATAAAAATGCACTCTAACAACTACGCATTTTTATATGTAGTTTTCCGAAATATGTGGTGCCAAGAAGTTATATATTTTGCAATTAGATGGTAAGTGGGAACTATGGTAAGTGGGAATAAAATGTATGTTTTTTCTCTCAGAAGTTTATAAGAAATTGTCCAATAAGAATATCAGACTTTTAAAATGAGATACAAGTGATAATCCGATAATTTTAATATTATCTTGAGGAACAAATAAGGACGTTATGTTTTGAAAATAATGTTCAAATGTCCCTCTCGGCTTCGTCTGACGGACTGCATTCTGTAGACCCAATAATCGATTGCTCTTTCATATATATTTTCAATGGTGACCTGAATATTTTGTTTATGTTCAAAAATTATTTGGTTTAGTTTATTTATGTAAACCAGATATTTAACATAACCCCACAAGAATTAATCCAATCGCATCAAATCCCATAATCTTAGTGGGCAGTTGACATTACTATTTCGCGAAATATAGCGTCAATGATACTTTTCTTGCAAAAAATCGATTGTCTGGCGAGATGTGTGACAAGTCGCACCGTCCTGTTGAAACAAAACATTGTTTATGCGGATGCTACGGTATTGCAGTCCCTTTCTTGATGTATATATAGTTAATATAATTAATAGTTGCATAGAGCAAAACTACTTTCCTATAATTTGGAAGCAAGCTGTAGGGATTCCTCTTCCGAAACATGATAAACCTTCTTCGTTTTCTGACCATTAGCATATTTAGATTTTTGAGACAATTTTATTTAAAGATGTACGAGTTTTTCGTCTCCAATAAAATAATATCCGATTCGCAATGTGGAATTCGCTTTAGAATTGTTTTTTCAACGTCTACAGCTCTGGCTTCTGTGTTCTAGAGTAGTTCATTATTTAACAGCTATGACAGGGTCTTAGCTAGCGTGCTTACATTACTGGACTTTTCTAAGCCTTTCGATACATTAAACCACAGCCACTTGTGCGCAAAATTGTCATACTATGGGTTTGACGAATCATCCGTTAATCTGGTAAAATTAGATTGTAGATTGTAGAACACAATTTATTTCCGTTAATAATATCACCTCGTCTAAAGGGAAT
This sequence comes from Cosmopolites sordidus, assembly GCA_031761425.1. Taxonomy (NCBI): domain Eukaryota; kingdom Metazoa; phylum Arthropoda; class Insecta; order Coleoptera; family Curculionidae; genus Cosmopolites; species Cosmopolites sordidus. The sequence continues at coordinate 118,258 of JARFXV010000997.1, forward strand.
TTCTATTCGTTCAACAGCTATTATTGCTAATATATATATTATAATTTTTTAAGATTATTGTTTCATGGTCATTTGAGGTTCTGGCGGTGACTGGATGGTTGGGTAATAGTATTGTGTTTTAGACTATATGTATGAGACATGAGAGGAAATGTTTATGGTTTTATAGGTGAGTTTTTTTTCTATCTAGGGATTAACATCGGTAGGTTGGTTAAGTGGAATAGCAAATTATGCTAGACTTCGTCAACTTGATGATCAACAAATTGAGAATTCTCTTTTATTTTGTTTGTATACTTTTGTTTATTTCTTTTTTTTTGTCATTAATATGATGCAATAAAAGCCATTTATTATTATTATCACAAACATGATTCATCCTTCATCTTAGCCTAGGCTGGTCGTGTTTACAATGCCAATGTGAGAAAGCAGTTCAGTTCCTTCCATTCAGCTCAGTATCTTACGAACAATGTGTCAAGTTTGTAAGAGAACAACACGGATATAACCAATGATAACACCTCCACTTTCTGGAGTTTCCAGTGATTTTTCAGATCAAATGCAAGATTTTCATACTTTGTGACTTTTTCCATTTCAGTTTTTGTGAGAGAGTGCTATCGTAATGTCAATTATGAAAACTTTCTTCTGCTTTTTGCTAATTAGAACTATATCCGGCCTATTATAGTTAACCGTCCGATCTGTTGTAATCTATCCCAGGTCTATCCCAGTAAAGAATGGTATCGGCTGACTCAAGTACAAGCGAAGGCCTACACTTGTAATATGGTGGAGGTGTCTTATCAAAGAGCGAGTGCTTTAAAGTGATTTGTGCGACAAGTGCAGGAAGTGCGACACACCACCGCACTTCCTGCACTTGTCGACAACATCCATGTGTAGTAATATGTCTTTCATAATTTTTTGGTGTTACTACCCTATCTTGAATAGCTGTCGCGAAGCTCTTTGTTTCTGGATATAATAGTCCATCGGTAAGCCACTTTAGAGACAAATGTTGAGTAAATGACATAAAACTTCTTCTGGCTATTTTGATACATCGCATTTTGGTGCTTCTTTCGTTTTAGCTTTCTCGAACTAATAATTTCTCGCGAAAGTTTGAATCTTCAAATCTAATGCCAGATTTTTTAGCGATTATTGTCGTTTTTTCGTCGTCACTTTGCTAGATGTATTTCCAGCAAAATACTCGGAAATAATGTCAACTTTCGTCCGAAAATCATTGATATCATTTTCAAGGCGCTTTTTCCAGGCAGGTGTATCTTTTTGGATATTACGCCTTGTCGCATTGAGGGTGTAAGTTTTTTGACCTGAAAGCTCGATTACAGTTACTGCTGCACAATACAGCGCAAGATGTATGTCGCAGATTTATTATCTCCGATAAATGCGATTCCAAAACTTTATTGACCTGCATTATAGTAAGGCGGGATTTTTCAATGTTGCGCAGTATCGGTATTTTTGGTTTATTTAATGGAGTTGAGTAAAATGGGTCAAGAGACTGTAAAACCGTTCTCGTAGGTTAGAAAAGTTTCCATTTATGGCTGTTTTTTCATTTTCTGCCAACTTTTGTTCCGATGACTGTGTTTCAGCAAACCTCTTCTTATATTCTTGGTGAAGTGCACTTCTTCATCCAGGTAGCGGTTTAACTGCCCACTGGTTCACGTAATAATAGGCACTCATTACTTCAATATTCATTTCACGTGTCTGTCTAATACGTGGAGTGCGCTCGGTCCTACTAACAGCCCTCCTTATAGGAGGCGAGCCAGCCGGTACCTGATTATTAGCTCCTGCTTTTTGTGTTTGTATTGAAGTCTCTGGTGTTGATTGACTTTTATATTCTAATTGTGGTTGGATTTTTTCAGTTGTCTTGTTCATTACCATTCTTGTGGTGCAATAGAGCTGGGAGTTGCCACTCGCTCCATACTCACCATCCTCTAGACTCACTATTATTATAATTATTCTGCTCATCCTTACTGTAGAATCTCAGCTCATGCTGGCCGATATTCCAATGCTAAGATGAAAAAGCAATTCAGCTCCTCTCACCCTAGCAAAATATTTTACGAACAATGTGACACGTCTGCAAGAGCATGGCACGCTGTCCCACTATGGCAATCGATCTCGAGATACCGAGGCTCTCGAGGTTCTTTGAAAATCTCTTACTTATCCGGCCTTCGGCGGATATAACGAAGGGCACTACATCTACCTTACTCAGTTTCCACTGGTTCTTCAAGTCGTTTGCCAGATTTTCATACTTTTGTTGATTTTTTTATCTCAGATTTTCTAATGTTGTGAGATAGCGGCACTGCTATGTCAATTATAAAAGCCCTCTTGTCCTTTTTGTTGATTGGTACAATATCTGGCCTGTTATAATCAACCGTTCGATCAATAGTGATTGGTCTGTCCCAGTAAAGAATGGTATCGGATGATTCAAGTAATAAGTGAGTATTTTTTAATAGTGAGTATTTTTTTGTAATTTGTTGATGTATAACTTTTGCCAGCTGACTATGCCGTCCTAAATAAGCATTAGGAGCAAGGGCCGGGCAACCGACAATAAGGTGCTCAATTGTTTCCCCCAAAGTACCGCATTTCCTGCACCTATCGACTACGTTCAAATGCAGTATGTGCTTTTCATAGTTTTTTGTTCTTGTTACCCTATCTTGAATAGATATCGCGAAACAAGGGGTACAAGGGTACAAGGGTTCATCGGTCAGCTACTTCAGAGGCAATTGTTCGTCAATGGTGTCATCTTCGAGTGACTTAGGAAACCTTCCGTGCAATGTTTGTCTGCTTCTGCTATCAATATGATTTTGTCTATTTAAGTTCAGTGGGGTGAAACCACGGTCTTCATTTGCAACCAATTTCATTAACGTACTATTTGAATCAATTCTATTTTCTTGATTGAGACAGAGATTTTTTACGTTTACAAGGCTTCTACCCCCCAACTTTCTTGGGATGTATAGTCTTTTCGTAGATGAGTTTGGATGCAGGCATCGGAACTTTGTTAATGTTCGGCGTGTCAACCTATCAAGTTCATCAAGGTCAGTTTCTGACCATTTAACAATGCCAAAAGAATATGTCAGAGTTGGCACTGCCCAACCGTTGATCGCTCTAATGAGGTTTCCACTGTTCAGTTTGGTGTTTAAAAGTTTTGTAAATTTCTTTTGGTATAGAGTGGAAAAGTCCTTCTTTAACTGGTTATGATCAAGTTTATGCTTTTGGGGTATTCCTAAATATTTGTAGGATTCTCGTGTGGTGCTAGTTGTTGTATGTTACAAAGTGTTGAATGTTGACTCTGAACCTTTCCCCTCTGTATACTAATGGTAGAACATTTGAACAGTCCGAATGCTATTCTGATATCCCTACTGAATGTTTCAACCCTTTTTTATCAATGAGCTTAATTTTTCTCTAGTTTCTCCATATAATTTAAGGTCATCCATATATAGTAGATGAAAGAGCTTTCTTGGATTCCTCATGTTAAGTTTATATCCAATATTGCTTTTGTTGAGTAGTGTGGACAAAGGGTTCAATGCTAGACATAATCAAATTGGAGAAAGGGAATCTCCCTGAAAAATTCCCCTCTCGATATTAGTAGCAACAATGCATTGTTGGCCGACAAAAAGATTCATTTTCCACTTCTCCATCAGGCACTTTAAAGAATTAATAATCTGGGGGCTAATTTTATAGAAATTCAGAACCTCAACCAGCCAATCGTGAGGGACACTATTGAATGCTTTCTTGTAGTCTGTATAGCAGATATTTAAGTTGCGTTTTCTTTTTCGAGCTTGCTCAAGAACTACAGCATCGATCGTCAATTGTTCCTTGCAGCCTATACTTGCTCTTATACATCCTTTCTGTTCTTCTTCAAAAATGTTGTTTTTATCACCATGTTGGTAGATTTTTTCATTAAGTAGGGCTGTAAACAGTTTATATAACACTGACAGACATGTGATTGGTCTGTAGTTATTAGGTTGCTTAACGTCCCCTTTTTTGAACAGTAGGTATGTATTGCCCTCCATTAGGAAGTCGGGGAAAGTGTCTGGATTTATTAAAACCTCTTTAAATGCATTTGCAAGTACGGGATAGGCGGCTGTAAAGCTTTTAATCCAGAAGTTATGCAATCCATCTGGTCCAGGCTCCTTCCTGTTGTGAAACTTCCTGACAGCAGTGCAAATCTCAATCTCTGTGAAATCGTTAGACACCATATCTGGGAGAGCATTTGTCTGTTCTTGAATGGTTTTAACCTAAGGAGCCAGTTTTTCGTAGCCGTCTGATTTTTTCCAAACCGATCTCCAATATTCCACAAAGGAAGACACATCCATATTCTTAAGTTCTGACTTGCTGTTACCTTCTGCTTCGAGCTCTCTATAACATTTCTTTTGGTTATTTGCAAATACTGAATTTTGATGTTTTCGCTTTTCTAGTTCATTATATCTTGCTAGCCTGGCTCCTTTCGATTTAGCTTTTTGCCTAAACCGATCTTTTAGATCCAACAATTTTTCTGTCAGGTTTGAATCATCGAAGTCAATGCCGGATTTATTGGCAATTATTTTTGCTTTTCTTGCTACTTTATTTGAGTGATTACCAGAAAGATACTCTGAGATAATGTCAACTTTCCTCCGGAACTCATTGATATTGTTTTCAAGGCGCGTTTTCCAGACAGGTATATTTTTCTGGATACTACGGCCAGCTGCATTATGGGTGTAAGTCTTTTGACCTGAAATTACGATGGCAGTCACTGCTGTATAATATAATGCAAGATGTATATCGCTTAGATTTATCATCCCAGATAGATGTGATTCCCAAACTCTATTAATCTGCATTAGAGTAATACGTGATTTTGCAATATTACGCAGTACTGGAATTTTTGGTCTATTCAATGGGTTTGAGCCAGCAAAACTGGCCAAATTGCTGTAAAACCTCTCTCGTATGTTAGAAAAGTTACGTTGCGAGATTGATTCTTCATTTTTAGACGATGATTCTTCTGGTGATACATTTCGAGTTTGTTCTACTTGTTGCTTCTCTGTATTCGAGTTAATAACGTCCATAGTATCTTCTTGATGTTGTTGATATGTAATGTTTTGATGTAATTCATTACTGATTTCTCTCTTGATGTTCATTAATTCCGATTCGGTTAGATAGTTTTTCCTTAGAATTACATTTTTACGGTCGGCTAAGTTTTGCTCGGACACCTGAGTTTCAGGGAACCTCTTTCTATATTCTTGATGGAATGCATGCCTCCATCCAGGTAGCGGGTTATCTCTGCACTGGTTTACGAAATAATAGGCACGCATTACATCAATATTCATTTCGCGTGTCCATCTGATACGTGGAGTGCGTTCGGTCCTAGTGACAGCCCTCCTTATTAGGGGCGAGCCAGCAAGTACCGGGGTATTTTGATGTTCTACTCCATTATTAAGTCTTTGGTGTTGCTACACTTAGATGATCTAATTGTTGTTCAAGTGCCTCTTTCATTGCCATTCTTGTGGTGCCATAGAGTTGGGAACCGCCACTCGCTCCGGTGAATCTGGAGCGAGTGGAACCCCGGATAAATCCTCCCGACGGTTCCGAAGGGTTCTTGACCGCAAAACCCTACCGCCTTGTATAATATTATGTATTTTATTCTCCATAAATATATTTGGGTTCAAGGGAAAAACGGCCACCCAAGGCAGATTAACGATTTACCATGGGAGAGCTATTTACTACAGGAGGGCGCTAGGTATCCGGAGACATCGTTAGAGACACTTTAACCCTGTGCCATTCAGCTTCTCGGCACGATGGATTTCCACCTTAAGTTTGGGGATTTTTTTTTCAGAGGTTTATTCCTCTTATTATTATTATTATGTTCATCTTATATTTTATTCATATCCACGGTAGCCGGAGTTTGTAACCTAAGACTACAATATTTGCACTAAACAAGGGGGTTCAGCCGAGGCTCAATGCAAGCTTAAAATTTTTCTGACTATATTTGCTGTACCCAGTAAAGCAGCCTTCTGCATGACTGCCATATGTCTATCATGTAATTCAAGCTTATCTTTGGCGGTTTTCCAGTCATTTGTTATCAGCCCATTTGTAGATATTACTACTGTTATAATGTCGACATTTCTGAGTTTGTACATGTCTGTTAGTTCTACAGCTAACGGTTGATATTTTCGTTTTTTCTCGGCAATGGTCTTGATCAAATTGTGGTCCAACGGTACCTCCACATCGATAATAAGTCCTTTGCGAGCCTTTGTGTCGATTATAATAATATCAGGCCGATTAGCCTCCACCGTCCGATCAGTAATCATTGCCGTATCCCACAAAATCTTTACAGTTTCACTTATATACACCTGTTCTGGTTTCCACTTACAATAAGGTATCTCTACGTCCAACAGACCATATTTTTTCAATAATGCTTGATGTATCACCTTAGCAATGTTGTTATGCCTCTGCATATAGTCTGTTTGAGCCAACGCAGGACACCCACCGCTTATATGCTGTATTGATTCTAAATCATGTTTACATAAGCGACATTTTGGATCGATATTTTGTCCTAATATATGTTTTTTATATGCCCTGGTACTTACGACCTGATCTTGGATAGCACATAGGAAACTTTCTGTCTCTCCATAAAGTCCCGATGTTCGGAGCCATTCTGTAGAGTATTTTTTATTAATGTGTTCAGAATCGAGGAGAGCTGCAAAGCGACCATGGAGCTCCTTTCCTTTCCAAACTGAAATACGCCCCTGGGAAGTTATATGGCTTGCCTCATTAGTTGCTTGTGCCAGACGGAGGGGACTATAATTACTATCCAGTGTACAGGCAGCTCTATGAAGATGACTATTTTGGCTGAGAAAATAGGATCTTAGCCGATCCTCCTGTTGACGGCACATTACTTCTACGTTCTGTAAGCCTCTTCCTCCCATATGTCGAGACAAATACAGCCGCTCGATGGAACTTCTTGGGTGATGCATACGATGTTTTGTTAATTTGGTTCTTATTTTCTGATCAAATGCTTTCAGAGAGGTGTCAGACCACTTTATTACACCAAACATATAAGCAGCCACAGGCAAAGCCCAGGTGTTGATTGCCAATATTTTATTTCTGGCGCTGATCAAAGATTTACATATTCTTTCAACTCTAGTTATGACTCTATTCATAATCATTTCCCTAGCTGTTATATGAGATATTCCTAACAACTGCATCATACCAAGATACTTATAATTTTCTCCACTATTGAGACTACGAATAATAATATCTCCATTTAATTGCATGTTTTCTGTATGTTCCAATAGCTGCCCGTTGCGGACATGGACAATTGCACACTTATCAAGGCCAAACTCCATGCAGATGGTATCGCTAAAACTTTTGACAAGCTCTATTTCACTTTGAAGATTATTAGAGTTTGATGCATATAATTTTAGATCGTCCATATAGAATTGATGTGATACCTGAATGTTTGGATTTCTCTTCATCATATAGCCCATGCTGGACTCTCTCAACATTCTACTTAACGGTGTTAAAGCCATACAGAACCATAGATGACTTAAACTATCCCCCTGAAACATTCCCCTGCGTATTCGTATCTCTCCAGTGGTGTATGAGGTATTATTATTATTATTTACATATAGGCGGGTTTTCCATTTATTCATACAAGGGGAAAGAAATTTTACTAGAGTTGGATGAATCCCATATAATGAAAGGACATACCGGAGCCACGAGTGTCGCACAGAGTCGAACGCTTTTTTATAATCAATCCACGCCATTGATACATTGTGGGATTTTTTTCGTACTTGCTCTGTTATTACCTCATCAATTACAAGTAACTCCTTACAACCTTGGCTACTTTTACGGCTCCCATTTTGCTCAGGCGGTAAAACACTATTTTCTAATAGATGTTCATTTATTTTGGATGAAATAATAGAGGTAAGGATCTTATAGAGTTGGTAGACAAGTTATTGGTCTATAATTTTTTGAATTCAAACTGTCCTGTCCCTTTGATAACATATATGTCATTCCCATAGTCATATATTCAGGTATGTCATGTTGCTCTTTTATTAACTCTTGAAAAAACTTTGCCAGCGTCCCATGACTACTAACAAGATACTTCCACCACACATTTTGGATGCCATCGATACCTGGCGCTTTCCAGTTAAGCGTTTTTTGGACTGCCTTTTTTACATCGCCTCTCGTTATTATAACTTCTGGCATTTCCTTTATGTTTTGTCTCGCTTCCTCTTCTTCATGTATCCAATAAGCCTGTTCATTGTGGGTTTTTAGAACTGACCAACTTATTATTATTAGCTTTTTGCTTAAGTTCACACAATTTGTTATCAGTGCTGGACTCTTTTGGTGTTATAGTGTCAGTGTGTTTTAGATTTAATATGGAATATCCTTTATTCACCTCACGTATAACTTTATGGAGGGGATTTTCTTTGCTTTCAAAGTATTGCTTTAAGTTACCCGTTTGTCTATGACATGTTTTTTCTAAGTTAATTAGACCTCTGCCTCCACTAGTTCTGGGTAGGTATAATCTTATTGTTGACAAGAGGTGGTGCATTCTGCATTTTGTTAATATTCTCCGGGTTGATCTTATTATTCTGCTCATCCTTACTATAGAATCTCAGCTTATGCTGGCCGATATTCCAATGCCAAGATGAAAAAGCAATTCAGCTCCTCTCACCCTAGCATAATATCTTACGAACAATGTGACACGTCTGCAAGAGCACGGCACGCTGTCCCACTATGGCAATCGATCTCGAGATACCGAGGCTCTCGAGGTTCTTTGAAAATCTCTTACTTATCAGGCCATCGGCGGATATAACGAAGGGCAATACATCTACCTTACTCAGTTTCCACTGGTTCTTCAAGTCGTATGCCAGATTTTCATACTTTGTGGATTTTTCTATCTCAGTTTTTCTAATGTTGTGAGATAGTGGCACTGCGATGTCAATTATAAAAGCCCTCTTGTCCTTTTTGTTGATTAGAACAATATCCGACCTGTTATAATCAACCGTTCGATCAGTAGTGCTTGGTCTGTCCCAGTAAAGAATGACTTCGGTATCGGATGATTCAAGTACAGGAGAAGGCGAGTACTTATAATACGGAGGAGGTGCGCTTTCTAATAGCGAGAATTTCCAGATTTTTGGAAAAGGTTTTGCTTACTAGGCCTTCGGCGGATATAACAAAAGGTAACACCTCCACTTTCTGGAGTTTCCATTGATTTTTCAGATCAATTGCAAGATTTTCGTACTTGGTGACCTTTTCCATTTCAGTTATTCTGATGTTATGAGAGAGTGGTATCGCAATGTCAATTATGAATTGTTAATTAGAACAATATCCGGCCTATTATAGTCAACCGTCCGATCTGTTGTAATTGGTCTATCCCAGTAAAGAATTGTATCGGCTGACTCAAGTACGGGGGAAGGCGTGTACTTGTAATATGGTGGAGGCATCTTGTCAAATAGCGAGTGCTTTAAAGCGATTTGCTGGTGTATAATTTTCGCCAGCTGCTTATGCCTGCCTAGGTAAGCATTAGGGGCAAGGACTGGACACCCTCCAACAAGGTGTTCAATTGTTTCTCCTACACCACCGCACTTCCTGCACTTGTCGACAAGATCCATGTGTAGAATATGTCTTTCATAATTTTTTGTCCTTACTACCTTATCTTGAATAGCTGTCGTGAAGCCTTCTGTTTCTGGATATAATAGTCAATCGGTAAGCCAGTTTAGAGACAAATATTTGTCAATGGAGTCATCCTGAAGTAATTTAGGAAATCTCCCATGTAATGTCTTGTTTCCATTCTTGAACGATATCCTTCAGTGCTGTTCTACTATCAACACGATTTTGTTTATTTAGATTTAGTGGGGTGAAACCCTGGTCCTTCTTAACAACCAGTTTCATTAGTGTGCTATGTGAACTAATGAAGCGCTCTCTCATCCTCTTCTTCTTATTGAGACAAAGATTCTTGACATTCACAAGCCCTCTGCCTCCCAACTTTCTTGGAATATATAGCCTTTTTGTGGACGAATTGGGATGTAAACATCGGAACTTTGTCAATGTTCTTCGTGTCAATCTATCCATTTAACAATGCCAAAAGAAGATGTCAGAGTTGGCACCGCCCAGCCATTGATCGCTTTAATGAGGTTTCCACCGTTCAGTTTGGTGTTTAAAAGTTTTGTCAGTCGTTTTTGGTACAAAGTGGAAAAATTCTTCTTTAATAGGCTATGATCAAATTTATGATTTTGAAGCATTCCTAAATATTTGTGTGAGTCTTCTGATGCTAGTTCTTGTATACCGCAGACTGTTGAATGTTGTTCTTTTATTATTCCCTTTTGTATGCTGATAGTGGAGCATTTCTAGAGTCGAATGACATTTTGATATCCTTACTAAATATTTCGACTGTTTTTATTAATGAATTTAGTTTCTCTCTTGTTTCTCCATTATTATTATTATTATTATTATTATTATTATTTCTACTACCGTCTTCAAAAAATAAGGCCCAATCACATTTTAAGGTCAAAACACGCACCAGACAGTGACTTTCTGAGGATGAAAAGGTAACTCCTGAATTATTTGTGCATTTTCATCGGCATTTTCATCGGCCAAGTCGAAAAATAATATTTTTCTCCAAAGTGGGTGGTTGTCTATCAATTTTTACGGGCTGTTGAATCGTGTATCTTCCCATGGCAGATTGACACAATATACTGACCAAAGCAGTCCATGACTGATATTTACATTTCAAACAGTGTTAGCACTACGTTTAAAAGTTACGTTACGTGTAAAAGTTCTGACACTTTTACTGGAAATTTTTTTATAAAGCGGTCCAAGGGAAAAGAACATTTTAAAAAAAAAATATTAAAAAAATATTAATCCATTAGTTCTGACGTTTTCATAATTTTTGTAATTGGTAAGTTGGTCAGAGTCGGTCAAGTTGATCAGTGTTTTTATTCGGTAAAAATAAAGTTCGAGCTATTATAAATTACATGATTTTAGGGGGTTTTACACCAGCGTCCGCTGGTGTACATAGACACAAAGAGTTAGATTCCACTTTAAAGGATTTATCCCCTTCGTCTTCTACGGTTAAAAAATGAATTGCGGAATATTTACACAGTTAGACATTATTTGAAGATTATGTCCTAAAATCGTTACGACCGATAAAATCGTTACAAAAATCCGCAATGTCATATTAAATGATCGTCAACTAAAAGTGGACATTTTAAACTTTCTGGATCTTGTCCACTACATTTTATACGATGTTTTGGATATGAAAAAAAAATTCATACGAGTGGTGCCGCGTTTGTTATCAGTCGTCAAAACACTCATTGAAATGAATACATGTTAAAATTATTTGGATTTATTTAAACACAATGCTGCTGAGTTTCTCTGATTCGATGCCCAATGGAGCACATTCAAATGTACACGTCTCAACAGTGTTTAGTTTTATTTTAAAGCGATTAGTTAGTTTTATTTTAAAGTGATTCTGGTGAGTTTCTTCGATGTTTTACAAGTATATGAAACATTGATTCACTATTATACGCCAAAGATGAAGCAATTGGTAAGAGTGCGTGAATGATAACAAAAACGATTTAATCTACAGAAAAAGTCATAACTATGGTTTTCTCAGATTTTAGTAATGTTATGTTCATAGGCTAATGGATAAATGGTACGATCATTATCAGGAAGTCTTGCGCTTCACTACTGGACCAACGGAATGTAACTGAAAGGTGCTGCTCAGAATAAACGTACACGTTTCTCCGAAACAAGAAAGTATTCTTTCACGATAAAAATGTGTTTGCACATACTTTTCGGGTTGTCGATGCAAAACTCTATAATGTGCGCTTCGAAGTGTTTCCACGTGAGTCGTATTCGCCGAATTTGTCACCCGACAGTTAATTCCTTTTCTCAATCTGAAAAAAGGCTTACTGGAGGAAGATTCTCTTCAAATGAGATCAAAAATCTTTATATTTAGATTTGGCAAGCCGAGAACTTTTTGAGCGACCTTTGTATCATGTCAACTGTCAGTATACTAAACACAAATTATTGCTCATGACATTTATATCATATTAGTTATGGCTGCCATAACACTTCGTCATATTACCGTTACTACTATCAAATTCTTTAGTTTATTGTGTCGTAAAAAATATCCATGAGTTTACACTAAATATTAGATACAAGCATTTGAATTAGTTAGTTATCAGTTGTATGTAGTTTTTTTTTACTAGTAACATGTATTTTTGATTACTTAGATGTAATTATTATTTTGAATTATTAAGTGTGGTGAATGACATACAAATATTTGTTTTCTCTAATTTTATCATTTAATTATTTCTATACGTCGACTTAAGTGATATTTACACTTTTAATATAAGTATAACACGTGTTGGTGCCCTTTTTTAAGTTCTAGCGTAAATTACTAAGGGTTTTCCAAAAAAAATGTGTCGAAACATTAAATGAGGCAGAATGAAAACTACAAGCGACAATCTGGTAGTTTTTATTTTGTCTTGAAGAACAAATAATGACATTATGTTTTGAAAATAATGTCGTTCAAATGTCTATCTCGGCTTCGTTTGGTAGGATGCATTCTGAAGACCCAATTTTCGATTACTCTTTTACACATATCGCTTGCTATATTTTCAATTGTAGCCTGAATGTTTTGTTTAAGGTTAAGAATTGTCCAAGGGTGTGAGATGATCTTGGTGCTAGTTGCCATTACCATTTCGGAACATAACGCGGCCATGAAATTTTTCTTGCAATAAATCCCTTGTCTGGGGAGATGTGTGACAAGTGACACCGTCTTGTTGAAAGGAAACATTGTTCATATCCACATTTATCAGTTCAGGTCTAATATATTCATTCATTTTAGTAATTTAAGACTAATTAAAAGTGTTAATAATAATATGGCTTTGGATGCATATGAAAGCATTCAAATAGAAAAATGTAAAACAATCATGAACCGAGATAAAGTATCGATTCCTTTCAGTCCACTTTTTCAATTATTAATGTAAGGCTTAGTACACTTCACGGTTCATGATTTTTACACGCTTCGTTAGGTATGGTTTTCATATAAATAGAACATAGTTTAGTTTTAGAATTAGATTAAATCATCTCCTGATGATGTTAACATGGTTAGCGAAACGTGCGTAGAGCAATTCAAAAAAGAGTTTAGTGGTAAATCTCTTCAAGTTTACTAATATATTCTGTTAATATACAATTAAAGCTCCTTATACACGGTTCGGTTATTCGCGGTTTCAGTATTTGCGGATTAAAAAATTGTGACCACTTATTGTATTCGCGGATGTAAATTTCTAGTGCCCAGAAATATCGTTCATATTTAATTACTTGTTTGCTCCTATGTAGCACAGAACGCACTGGTCTTGTTAACTTTGCATCGAACCTTGCTTCAGGAAAAATTACTTGCCGTGGAGCGTTTCACTGACAACAACGTGCTTTTAGTGTTCGCGCGTATTGTCAAAACAACAACGGCTTATTACGGCTTGTCGTCTTTATACGGCCGAGTATAATTTACACAACATAAACGAGGCAAAGTGTTAATTTAATAAAGAAATAGATACAATGTAGATACGATGTAGAAACTACAGGATCAACTCTAAATTGACCGTCAACGGATCGTCCACGGTCAAGCAGAGGTACAAACAACATTGAACATGTGCGTGAGTCGGTTAGAGAAAATTCATCCCAATCTGTACGGAAACGAAGTAGCCAGGTACACATTAAGAAATCTTCACTGCATGTCATTTTAAAAAAAGGTCTTTAACTTCATCAAAGCCCCTTTAGGCCCCACTCAAACTACTTTCACCTAAGAAGAGGAAGAAAAACTCGTTGCCTATTTAAATCAGATGGAGAGTTGTCTGTTTGGTTTGACAACTTTGGAACTACAGTCGTTGGCATATCAGTTAGCTGTCTGCAACAACAAACACCACAAATTCAATGAAGAACAAGGTAGATCTGGTAAAGACTGGATAAGAGGTTTTTTGCATCGTCATCCTGATTTGAGTCTCAGAAAACCGGAAAATACTTCCACAGCTCGAGCTACTGGTTTCAACAAGGTCTCTGTAGGAAAATTATTTGAATTATTAGAGAAAATACTTGATGAGTTTTACTATTTACTCCCGACAAAATATATCAATGTCACCAAGCCGGGGTATCTGTTGTACCTACCCAAAACATAATCAAAAGTGATTGCTCCTGCGGGGAATAAACAAGTACGAGTTTTGAGGTCTGCTGAGTGAAGCACAATTGTGACCATTGAAATTTGCGTTAATGTTGCAGGTACTTACATGCCTCCGATGTTCATTTCTCCAAGAAAAAGAATGAAATATGAACTTTTTACTCTGCCAAATGCTGGGCTGAATGTTGAAATTCTGGATAACTGCGGATATTTTCTTGAATTGGCTAACTGCAGATATTTTCTTAATTGGCTAAAACGGTTTATTGCATTCACAAAAGCTTCAAAAGAGAGTCCTGTGTTGCTTCTTTTAGACGGTCATGTCACGCACGCACAGAATTTAGAACTTATAGATGAAGCTCGTAAAAATGGAGTGATAATAATAAGGTTTTTTTCCTCGCACAACCCACAAAGTGCAACTTGGAGACGTGGGACGTATGCGACCACTTTTTACGATCAGTCTGTTATGGCGTGCTTAAGATTGCATCCAGGACAAGTGGTAACACAGTTTCAAATAACAGAGCTCTATGGAGAAGCTTTTATTCGATCAGCGACAATGACAACAGCTTTGAAAGCTTGAACAAAGAAAGCTTTGAAAGCTTTGACAAGCTTGAAAACCGGAACAAGTTTGAAAGCTTGTGGGATTTGACCTTACAACACTAATATTTTCACTGACGGTGATTTGATTGCTGCTGAAGCTACATATATCGAAATAAGTCAAGTATAACCACAGACTGGTAAAACTCACCATACACAATCTTTACCAATCACCAAAATCTGCAACCACTAATATTCCACAGTCACCTCCGATTTTGGATTTGCCAATAGCTAGTACATCTACCTCAACAAATTTTCTGGAACCAAGCACTTTACTTACAATATCAAATATAATACAATACAATTTTTAGAATCACAATTACAATTTTTAGAATCGCAATAGATAATTTTCAAGAACCGCTCCAGCCTTCCAAATCACTATCTGGACACACTTCTGGAGAACAAGGAGCTTTAAACGATTCCTCATTTCACCTTGTATCTTCGAAACAATTAATGCCTTACCCACGTACGGCACAAGATACAAAACATAGGTTCGTAAGAGAGGGAAAACTGCAGTTATTACTTCATCTCCGTATAAACAGGAACTTGTTGAAGCTCTGTCCATAAAAAAAATTAAAAGAACTTAGTTGAGAATACATAGAATAGAACACGGTAAGAAAATCAGTTTTCAACACTTTAAAAATATTCTTGTGATTATGTGTGTTATGAAAGTGATTATGAAAGTTTGTGGGTATTTTTATGGTATATATAAATTATAGTATATATAAATAAAAAATACATATTTCCTGTTTAAAATATTTTAATTTTTGTTTTATGAAAAACTAAGTATTCTGGTGGATATTAGAAACTGCGCCAAGGTATAAACACTTTCTTTAGAAGCTTTCATTACCTTATTTCGAACGAAAATGCCGCTAGTTGATTTCATAAGGTGATACAGGTCAGCGCAAAACTAAAATAGATATATTGGTTAACGCATCAGCAGGTACAGTTATTTTTTTATTGTTTTTACAGCAAAAGGCATACGATACAACTATAATATAATTTGGTTTAATATTATTACTACTTTAATATACCTGGTTTGTCCATAAAAAATATGATTGATGCAAAATAAAATACAAGGTGTTAAGTTAAAATGGTATTACCTTAATTACTTATACACTCAATTCCGTAATGTTAATATTATGCAACACACAGGAAGATTCTTTTTAAAGTTAAATTAATTTTGTATTGATTATAATATCAATAATAGTACCAATTTAAAGGCCGCGGTAGTCTGGTGGGTTAGTTCCTCGCCTGGCAATCGAATGGTCTTGGGTTCGGATCCCCTGGTACAGGTATTCTATTTTTCTATAGTCTACTTGACTTTAACGGGGCATATTGTAAAGTTATGGATTGGTTAGTCACTAAAGAACGGTAGATCGTTGATGTGACTTGAAAAAAAGTACAAATTAGATGAAAGAACAGCTATTCCACTCGGTAGATGGTTCCGACGTAAATCTGGTAACTGGTAACTGGTAGTAGAGTGCAAAAGACAACGTTGTGAGATACCTATGATGATAAAGGTGAAAGCCGAAAGAAGAAGAACTATTTATGGTTAGACCGCGTCGGCAACATTGGCCATTTGGCGGCTTGGCAAATACTGCACGTTTGTCAAAACGTGTCTAAATTATGACCTTTTGTGGCGCGTTCCTATATGAGTCGAGCATACTGAGTATGTAGATTTAAGGATATGTTAAAATTTAGATAATCACAGGACCTATATATATATATATATATATATATATATATATATATATATATATATATATATATATATATATATATATATATATATATATAGATCGATATATGGAAGTGGTGAGTGGGACAATAGAGGTGACAGACTGGTTGATTTTGCTGAAGGATAAGAAATATCAGTAGAAAATGGACATGGAAAGTCAATCTGGTCTCAGAAGTGAAATTGACTACATCATATCAAACGATCAAAACAATATTTTGCAATTGTACTGCCCTTAACCGTTTTAATGTTGGAAGTGACCATAAAATGCTACGAGCAAAGGTTAGGATAAACTGTACGGAGAGCGTAAGATCGAAGAAGGGCAAAGTGAATTCTGGGAAGCTGCTGTAGAGGAGCAGCGATTTTGAGATTGCTTTGTCGACCCTCTTTGCTGTGTTGCAAGACCCAGAACCAGAGTTGGAAATAACAGATCATTACGAGAAAATCATTGACAATGTGCTTGAAGCGGCTGCTGCAATAACACCAACAGAAAAAAGTTTTAAACAGTCAAAAATGTTCAATGAGACCATGGATTTAATGAAGAAACGGCGGAAAATGGAGAATGCAGGCAGTCCTTTTGGTAGGGTTGAGTACGTTGAGTACGTTGAGCTTTACAAAACTATAAGAAAACGTATTCGAGAAGAAGCGCGCCGGTTCAACATGCAGCTAGTGGAAAAAACACTAGAAGAAAACAAGGGAATAAACAAAGCTAAACACAAGCTGATAAATAAGTGGACACAAATGTTTGCCTTAATGGGTGAGGTTGGCATAGTGACTATGAAAAGGCATTTGATTCAATAACAACGCAAGCCATAATATGCCTATGTGTCCATCTGCGATCCATGTATGAGGAAGCAATACCTACAGTGCACATGGATGACCTTGAAGTCAAAATCAACGTAGAACAATGTGTACGGCAAGATGACTCAATATCGTTTGTTCTTTTCTCAGCCTGCTTGGAAGATGTATTCCGTAATCTGGATTGGGAACAGGAGGAGGGAATAAAAATCAATGGTGCCTACCTAAGTCATCTTAGATTCGCAGATGATATTGTTCTGTTCTCACAAGACCCAGATGAGCTACAAAAACACATACAAGAACTGCAAAGGGCAGGAGAACCATTTGGTTTGAAAATAAAGCTAAAAAAGAGTCAGGTTATGTTCAACAAATTTGCTGTCAACAGAAGAACTTCTATTTTAGGAAGCGATTTGGAGGTTGTGGATCACCACATATATCTTGGGCAAAGGATTTCAATGGAGGGTGATACTGGCTGGGAAGTAGAACGGCGTGTTAAGTGTGGCTGGCATGCTCAATATAGTGTTTAAGAGCAAACTCCCACTTTGTCTGAAGAGAAAGGTCTTTAATCAGTGCGTGCTACCTGTTTTGACATACGGGACCGAAACATGGACACTCGCATCACAGTCAGTTCAAAAGCTTCGGATACCACAGATGGGAATGGAAAGGTGTATGCTTGGTATTACAAAGCGCTACAGAAAGACCTGCATATGGATCAGAGAACAAACGAGGGTTTGTGACATCATTGGAAGGGTGACGGAATTGAAATGGAAGTGGGCAGGCCATATAGCGAGGCGATGCGACGACAGATGGACCAATCCTGGAATGGATACCGCTTGATCATAAACGCCCACGAAGAAGACCGAAAACACGATGGATGGATGACATCATCAAGTATATTGGACCCGAGTGGCAGAGGGAAGTTCAGGACCGTGCGACCATAAGATAGATAAGTTGAAGAGTATAACAAAATATTAGTCATAATAAAGCAGTATAACACCATCAAGGTGTATAATTAAAGCATCAGATGAATCTATTAAACGACATGCTCTTGGATAGGCCTTTTCAAGTAATAGCTGGAAAGAGCAAGGGTAAAATGAGACGGACACCTTATTATAACGGGTTTCCTCAAGGCTCGGTACTCGCATTTGTCCTTTTTAATTTTTGTATGCCAGATATGCCACACACAATGTCAACAAAATTTGGGTATGCCGATGACCAGGCTTTTGCTGTCTGCCGTAAAACCATAGAAGAAGCTAGTAACATATAATCAGAAGTCTTTTCGGTAATAAATATTGTATGTAAAATATATGTGTATATATATATATATATATATATATATATATATATATATATATATATATATATAAAATATTTCGCTGACTGGAAACTAATCCTAAACATGAATAAAACTGAAATGTTGTGCTTCCACCTCAATAACAAACAAGCGCGACTGGAGCTCCAAGTATACTTCAATAACAACTCGCTACGTTACAATCCTTATACAAAATGCCTAAGAGTAACAATGGATCGAACATTTCGTATAAAAATCATCTGGAGAATACAGCTAAAATAAATAATATAATTCACAAACTTTGTGGTACCACGTGGCGCGCAAATGCACCTACCCTTAAAACATGAGATAATCAATGGCTGTTTAAAAAGCACACCTCTACCTTGGCTTCTCTCTTTGAGCAATGCTCCTCCCACTATCCGCAGACAGGAAATACAGTTAGTGAATGCAATAAAATACTATCAAATATCCGCCTCCCTAAATCCCACCCTCTGCTGTTTGTAGAACAACTTTTGGGAGCAAATTTCAACCTTAATGCCAAATGGAGGGAATTCTGCGACTTTCGGGTCCGGATCAGGCGGCTCATGTCATCGACCCTACCGCACCCTTACTAGAAATGGAGTTGCCCTGCCTCAAGTGGAAGATACTGAACATAATTAGAACGTCCCATGGCATATGCTGTGATTCTTTCTACCAATGAGACCGTCTGGGTGGCCGACTTGTGACCGTGTAGAACCTTGACAAACCCTTAATTACATCGTGGCTGAGTGCCCCCTTACAGCATATGGTGGAGAAATGAAAAATTTCTTTGAAGCCACGGATTCTGTGTTGGACTGGATTAATGGCCTCGATTTTAAAATTTAATGGTCAAATTGTGAGGTGTCTTCGGGCCTGTATATGTATTTTTGTTTTACAATTTAATCTGTTTATGTGTTATAATTTAATGTATATGTTTATGTTGAACTTAAATTCATGTAAGCCTTACGCTAAATAAATAAATCAGATGAATGATTAGACTTGTGTAAAAGTCATCGAATATTTTAGAAATTTCATCAGTGGTCTGATAGAGTTCTCAAAAAGGTCCTGTGATAGGTTATATATTAATCTATATTTTTGTCCGATGTGTCCAACTGATGAAAGTTTTCTTCCCAAGACATAGTCTATGTGCAATGAATGCTCAACTGTGCCAAAAATTGGATAAGGATCTGAATGGGACCGGAATAATAGAGATAACTCCAAGGATTCTATCCATCATATTTTTTATAATTGTTAGTCGAAAAGTAAGGTCTGTTCTCGTTTTTTCCCATATTTGCTCGGCAAGTTCAATGAAAAACCAGAATGACTTGCTGCAACGCGCAAACAACTTGCAAACAACAAATTTGATCGAAAACATCGTCTCAGATAAATAAGCATTCTGAGCAATACTGTCCTTTAACGAAATACCAAAATTACATGTCAAAATCTTATGTATCTCTAGTGAGTTGTAGAAATTAGATTGGGATATGATCCCATTCAACATAATACCTGTTTTTTTGATTTTTCGGAACCATTTCAATACAATATCATTAAAATTCAGTTTTCAGTTTTCATGTGTATTTTACCTTTAGTGGTTCCAGTTCTTTATCTGAAAAAGTCTGACTGACTTCAGTACAATCAACAAATGCAGCTTTTAACGGTGTCACCAAAAGCATTTGATGATTTTTCTGAAATCCAGATATTATTAAGCCTTCTCTTTAACAATGTTTTCTAGACATCACCTGTTTTCCCTTTTCAGGTAAATATTGTCTCATTTGTAAAACAATTTTCCTTCTGCCAGCTTGTAAGTTCCATCTCGACCATGAAAAATTGAAACTATTTGCCATTTGGGCCATGTTGTAGTATAGATGTTTTTCCATAGGCCATTGTTTTTCGCACGTACCTAGAATTATGCAACATCATATACCGTGCAAGATATACAGTTGCATATTACATATATATATATATATATATATATATATATATATATATATATATATATATATATATATATATATATATATATATATATATATATAAATTTTGAAGTATAACAATGAGAAGTTTACCGTTCACATAGCAAAATGCATCAAAGGCTGGAAATATATCTATACCCACTTCTTTCATCATCTGAAAAAAAATGAAATAATCTCTGGTTATAATACCGAATAAAACAATTGTTTTACTTTGTTATCTATCACTTTCATTTTTAACTTTGTGTGACTATAGTTTCGTAAAACAATGTTACATTCTTAAAAACTACTTTAAAACTATAGTCACATATTCACATAATTTAAGGACCATAGTTAGTTATTCAATAAACGATTAAGGGGTAACACCACTGGGGATTTTTCAAAAAATTGTTTTGTATTCGCTTAAAAAAGTCTTTGAACATATGCGCGTCGAATTTTTTTTCTTTCCTGAGCGCGTCGAATTATTCCAAACCGACACCGGCATCAAATAAATACTTGCTGTGAAGGTACAATCTAGGCACAGCCTAATGTTTTACCGTATGATTTCTAACTTCTCTAGTACACAACAGATGTCGTTAAAGTATGTTTATGCTTAGTCAGAAGCATTTACAAACAAAAGTACGTTAGTATAACGCCATTGCACGTGCAAAAAAGACAATTTCCCCGCTTGAAATCACGCTTTCTGTGCGTAGTGGCGATTTTTAACAGTTTATTTTTAGTCTCAGATTGATGGTTGACGCAAAATTGTATCAGGGCAGGAAAGGTACAAGAAAATCGTATCCAACGCGGCGTCGGAGCAATGCGTCATCGAGAAGACCGTTGAATAAATTTGAGCCTGAGAGCGATTCGAAAGGAGTTAAACCGATTTTTGAGGATTATGAGGACCTGAGCCGAGACGAGTTGCTAAATCACTGCTTGGAAGGCTACACGCAAAATAGCAACGAAAGTTTCATTGCTACTATTTGGATATTGGCTGCAAAATCTTATACAAGTGGCAAAAAAGTCTTGAATATAGCGACTGATATTACCGTGTGCACTTTTAATGATGGCCTGACTAATATTCTTCGAATTAGCGAAAGGCACGCTCTAACATAAAATGTTCGAAGAAAGAGAATGAGGAAAGCTTTTTAAATACAGAAGGACTGCTTTGTGGTTCTGCGATAGCAGATTAATGGTAAAAATGTTTTAAACAATTGGATTTTTTATTTTTTCATGTCTATAACACATATCAAATCTTTAAACGCGTTTTCCTCGAAACATAACTTTTTAAAAGGACAAGCGGTATTACTCCAACAGTTTTCATTCTTTTCATGCGAATTTTGAACAATATCTTTAAAATAACATTTTGAAGTGAAATACGCACGGAATTTTCCATAAGTTAATTTAAACATTATTTATTAACAAATAATTGCCTTTTTTTGTTGAAAATGTAACGTTTTTTTATTTAGATATTTGCTAATCACACAAAAATCAATATTTCCAAAATCTCCTACATATTTCACTAGCTATAAACATGTAGATTAAGTGATTTTTTCCCGATTCAAATTTGCACCAGTTACACTGCGTAGCACAGAGCACCTTAAATTCGATATGTCTTGCGAGAATAGCTTCAGAGTCGCCATTTTTGAATATGTTTTTATATTATACTAAATATATGCCTAATAATAGTAATATTCGCCTTCCTTAAGTAATACTATCTTATTATCTTTTCTTCCAACCAAAAAAAAAATGTTAAAAAAGCCCTTCTATTTCTATTTTGTTTGCCTGGTTTTTAAGTTAGCTATTTTGGCCCTTACTTATTTGGAATAGGTTTAACCCACGATGGGGTTTCTAAGATTTTTGGGGGTCTCTAGTTGACCCAGGGAAAAAAATCCGTTTTATAGCTTATTATAGTGGTATTACCCCTTAATGCACTCTGCATTTTATGACATTTTCAGAAGAACGGTGTCATAAGTTCTTGGATTTGTAGCAACGTGTTTGTGGATGTGTTGTCTTTCTGAACCTGTGAATAGTATATGGAATTTTGTTATAATACAATTAGAATTTTTTTTTCTTAGATCTGAATCATTTCACTAATTCAAAAGTATATCAGATACTGATACATATAGGGAAGAGACCAGTCAGAAGCTGCAAAGAAGTGGTTGATGTCTAACAGAACAAAAGGAAACAAATTATTTTATAATGTATACTATCATAAATATGAGTAGTGATTTACCCTCTTTAGTTTATGTAATTTGAAATATTTTCCAATTACATCTTGCATTGTCATATTTGGACTGTTTTGCAGTTGAGTGATGCATATGAGTCCATCCTTAACATTAAACTCTAACATCAGGATGGCCGCTGTCAATTGGACAGTCACAGACCCACTACAAACCACAATTATAGATGTGCATTTGGAAATATTGCAGTGCTCAAAATATATCGGGACAAATTAATTCAGGGTTGCCCAATGAGAGTGTCAGAACTTTAAAATGACGCTACACGTGATAATCAGTTGATATTTATTCTATTTTGAAGAACAAATAATGGCATTATGTTTTGAAAATAATGCCCCTCTCGGCTTCGTTTGGTGGAATGTAATCTGGAAAGCCAATTTTTGGAAAAAAAAGATTGGGTCGATTAAACTATTAATGTCGAAGAATATTTTTGGCCTGACCTGATAAATGTAGATATAAACAGTGTTTTCTTTCAATAAGACATTGCGACTTGTCACATATCTCATCAGGCAATCGATTTAATGTAAGAAAAGTTTCCTAGGAGCGAAATGGTCATGTCAATGACCACCAAGATGATGATATTTCGCGACATTAATTATTTTTTGTGGGGTTATATTAAATCTCTGGTTTACAGAAATTAACCCTCAACAATTGACCTTAAAGGAAATATTCATTGAAAATATACCACGCCATGTATGAAAGAGTAATCTAAAATTGAGTTTCCAGAATGCATTCCACCAAACGAAGCCGAGGGGGACATTGTGTCTCATTTTAAAGTTCTGATACTGATAACTCATTTTAGTTATGCCAAAACATATATATCCTGCTTTAGAAAATTCTTCAGTATTTTGGGATAATACCGGGTTATTTTAAGGGAATGGACATAATATTGGATGAATACAGAATCAATCCTGATATTTTTGATTCTAGAATCTTGTAGTTAGATTGATTCTAATCGAAACACATCAGCTTACTCTACTTCTGGTTTAATATCATATGCTTGAAATGGTAAGTTGGCGTATCGGTACGTGGCCAAGCCGTATATACCAAACACTCCAGTTCTGAAACTGATGATGCATTTTTCTTCGTTGTGTCTAACATCTACAATTTCTTCTTTGGACCAAAGTTGATTTTCTTCATCCCATCGACATACCACTGGCAACTCTAAGAAGATTACATGTTGAGGCCACCTAAATTAATAGTAGGTGTAAGTATTACAAATAAAGGCTGTTCCAATAGATACTTGAGGATTTCCTTTTTAAATAAACTACCAATTTTAGAAAAATAACACGCTTGTTTATTTTATTAAAAATTAGAGGAATTGTAGTTACGCCTTAAAAATATTCTTCTAATATCCCCCTCGGCTTGGACTGTTTTGCAGTTGAGTGATGCATATGAGTCCATCCTTAACATTAAACTCTAACATCAGGAAGGTCGCTGTCAATTGGACAGTCACAGACCCACTACAAACCACAATTACAGATGTGCATTTGGAAATATTGCTCTCGGCTGTTTTCACCTAATGGGTTATGCGAACAAGCAATATTGTAGGATTTGGTGAAGTGAAAATCGTCGATCGATTTTATAATAATCTTCACACCCATTTTGAGTAACAATGTGGTCTGCAATGTAGGCAATATGCCCTTTTTTCTTGAAAATGACGATGGTGAAACGGTCAATGCTAATGGCGAAGGCTACCGCAATATGTTAAGAAACTTTTTATTGGATAATATGCTTCTTAACAGTAAGTTCTTTCAACAAAATGGCGCCACGTGTCATACAGCGATGGAAACTTTGGATTTGTTATGGATACATTTTCCTGATCGCGATATTTCTGGAGATGGTGTAGTGATATTCAGTGCAAATCATGCAATTCACTGCAAAATCATGCGATTTAACCGACCTCCTTTTCCCTGTGGAGCTTTCTCAATGACAAACTTATTATTATCAAGACTGATTGATGAAATGGAACCGCAATTGTGCCAAATTATTGTTAACAATTTTATGTAAAGAATGGCGATCTGTAGTAACAGCCGAAGTGAACATTTAGAGCATATTATTTTTAAAACATAACTACCATTCCTCTACTTTTTGATAAAATAAACAAGCATGCTATTTTTCTAAAATTGTTGGTTTTATTTAAAAAGGAAATCCCGACGTATCAATTGGGACACCCTTTTACAATTATCTACTCTTACAACTGCAATAATTGAAATTAAATGAATTATGTTATATGATTTTTTTTTAATATCTTGATTTGAAAAAAAACCTTTGGCACTGTTGGTAGTATCAGTTTGAGGTAAATGGTTTTCTTAATAAAGAAGGCTATCGAATTTGAGACAATTTTTATAACATGTTGTTTATGTTGCTTATGACATGACATGTTGACATGGTGTTTAGTCTGAAGGCATAATTAGACCATGCCTTTTTAAAAGGTCTGTTTCTAGTAAGGCTAACTTGTGTTTTGGATAATAAAATGAGTACCAAGAGTTCTTGATTAGATATATTTTAACTTTCTATGGATTTACCAGGTATGAAAATATGAAACCGATTTTTTTTGTAAAGAAAATACACGTTTATTGTATGGAAATGAAAATATTTTATTCGAAGTCTTGCCCATCGCTAGCTATACATTTTTCCTGTTTGTCAATTTGTGGATGCCACGCCAAAAAAACTGTTGCTCTTTTGAGATAAATCAGTCATCGAGCCATTTTCGTAAGAAGTGAAGCGCCGCTCAGCAAGTGCTTATTCTACGAGAGCAAATAAGTAGTAATCGAACGGAGCCAAGTCTGGTGAGTAAGTAGCATGCGAAAGTATTTCCCAACTAAACGTTTCAATCGTTTCTTTGACCAGTTTTGCTGTGTATGATGGTGCATTATCACGAAGCAAAATCACTTTGTGTTGTTTTTTTTTTGATATTCTGGTCGTTGTTCACGCAAAGCTTGATTCAATCGCTTATTTGTTATCGATAGCGTTCAATATTTTGCCAGGTTTTAGCAGCTCATAATAGGTCACATCTTTCTGATCCCACCAAACACAGAGCATTGTCTTCCGTCCATAGCGATTTGGCCTTGCAATCGATGTCGATGGTTTGCCAGGAGTTACCCATGATATTTTACGCTTAGGATTCTCAAAATATATCTCATTTCCATCGCTAGTAATAATTCGATGGGGAAATGACTTTTTTTGTACCTGGCAAGCAGCATTTGGCAAGTGATTTTTCGGTTTTCCTGCTCTCTTTCATTTAGTTCATGTGGAACCCAATTTCCCTGGAAGATCTTTTGTATCTTTTCCATGGCTTTCAAACGTATAGAGACGGCTTTTCGTGTCACCGCTAATTGATCCGCGAGTTGTTGTTGTGTTGTTGGGATAGCATCATCCGCATCCAATAGCGCTTGCAATTTGCTATCTGGTGGTTTTCCACGTTCTTCGTTCCTCACGTCAAAATCGCCACTTTCGAATTTCTTTAAACCACTCAAACCACTGTGATTTACCAAGAGCATGCTGATTTGACAAGCATTCGAAGGGATTTTGCAGCAGTTTCCTTCAAATGGTAACAGAAAATCAATGCTATTCGCAAATAGTAGTTTCAAGGCACAAAATTCGACATGTTCAACATTTTGTTTGAACTTTTTTTTTATATTTTTAGTTCATAACAGACCTGGTATAATTTATTGAGTTTATACCAAATTCGAACACGATCAAGTTGTTTCTGTAGTACCACACAGGCATGTTGGTTTGAAATAATTGAAAAAAAATCTTTAGATCATGCAAAAAAAACCTTTCCCAGCCAAGATATGCAGTAAGGTCATTAATAAATAACAGAAATAACAGATGACCAATCTTTGATTCTTGTTGCAATGACGCGGTTTGACGGTAACTACATTGACAGCTAGGGCCATCTATGGGCAAATTCTGGCTTCATATTTGCAGACCTGGTATATCAGATAACCAATAAATTCAGATGTATACTAATTGATACAGAAAATTGAGAAGGAGAGAACTGAGACTTGAGAAGACTCAAGAATAACTTTCAGGAATTCCTTTTTGGAGATTTTGCCATGTGATAAAATTAAGGAAAACATCAAAAGAGTTCATATTCGTATCCAGGCTTAGACATGTATATGTTCAACATTATATTTCACCCATAATTTATTTTATTTAATAAAATACTAATATAAAAATGATTAGAGTTAATGAATATACCACTGAGCGATACAGAATATATGAAAGAAATTGAGCAATATTACCTATATAAAGAAATACAATGCTAATGAACTTGTAACTAAAAAGTGAGTTAGGTCAGGCCAGGTGTATTGATCCCATTAATATTCACAGTTTGTAATGAATGAGATAGTGACGTCAATGAGTAGCAAGATTATAAGAAATACTGGCAGGATACAGGAAAATGAAACTGGTAATAGTTAAGCAGCTGTGGGAGCTGATGATCTTATTAATATAAGATCATTAGCTATCACACACTACAGCATAATTGCTCACAATCAAGGAAGAGTTCAAGGAGAGAAAAATATAACAATCTGGAAAAATTAATTAATGAAATATCAAATGATCAAAATGAAAAGAAATCGGAAATAATGATTATGGGCAAAGAAAATCATTAAGACATAATTGCGAATTGGAAATGGCGAAATGCAGCAAGTCGAAAAAAATATATTTGGGCTTAATGATTACAGTGGCCGAAAAAATGGATGCCGAAATCAATAATAGAATAAATGCGGCAAACAAAATCTGTTATGCCTTATTTATACCATTCGCATATAAAAAAGAAATCAACAGAAAACCAAAATTAAGGCTTATTCAATGGCATTTCTGCCAGTATCGCAGACATAGAAGTATGTTGGGAGCATGCAAAATAACGTTTCTGAGAAAGATAATGGAGACATTAAAAAGGAACATACAAAAGAATGAGATAATTAGAAAGGAACTGGAAATTAAAGTATTGGAATAAATTATAGAGGAGAAGCAGATTGGTTGATTTGGTGAGAATGGACGGAACAAGAAAAGCAAAATAAGTGTGGGTGACCAAATTAAAATCAGAGAGGAAGAGGGCCACCTGGATGGATATGGTATGAACACGTGGTTAGAATTCGAGGAGTAGTAGACTTACGAGTAGAATAGTTCAGTGAAATTGGTTAAAGATAAGATAAAGTGAAAAGTTTTTTATTATTTCAAAAAGGAATAAAACAATTTTTTATTTTGTTATCTATCACTTTTATTATAAAAGTCTTTTTATTATTATTATTTATTATTTATTTATTATTAAAAGTATTTTTATTATAAAAGTCACTTTTATTATAAAAGTGATAGATAACAAAGTAAAAAATTGTTTTTTTCCTTTTTGAATCAATAAGTTTTTATATTTAACTGACCAATTCTTGATGGAAAACAAAATAAAATTTATATCTGAATTTCCATTGGATTTAAAACTTTTATATATTACAATTGTTTGGGCAGACAGTGCCCTGCTAGTGATTATAGTTCGCATTTGAAAAAGCCACTGTGTCGAAGCAATTATAATACATACAAGTTTTAAATATAGTGTATATATAGATATACATCTTGTTATTTGGAATGATTTTATTAAAGGAGGAGAAAACTTGACTCAAATACACTTCAACACTGAAAGGTAGATGAAGACCGGATAAGTAAGTGAAAATTATTTTCGAAATGAAAATAAGATGGGACATTTTGCCAATTTTAACTACTGTATTATTATTTTAAAACTAATAAATGTATTAAATAATCATAATTTTAATGAATTGTATTTTTAAACTTATTCATAGATCTATCATTTATCGTTTAATGACAAAACATCACATTTTAATGATAAATTACTTAATATTGATGAAGATTAACTTATCCAAAGCCTCTTCTTGTTTTTTCATTTCGTCTTCTATTTCTTCGGGCATTTTTCGAGAACTGCCGATGGCTGCAACTACGGATTCAGCTTTTGGAAGTGAGGCTTCTGGTGGTTCATATGGTTTGTATACGACCTTGAAGGGTAACACTTCTAGCTTCTTGGGCAAATATACTATAATTTAAAAAGGCGTAGGGTATTTAAAAAAAAACAGTGAAATAAAAGAAAAAGTCAAAGAAATAAATCTCATCAAAATCTCTTCACATACGAGGTTTTTTTCTTTCAGCCATACAAGGTGTATAAATAAAGTAATGGGACTAGTAGTGTAGCGTTCGATCTAGAAAGACTATTGGCTTTCCATTTGGAGATGATACATGCCAATACCTGATGCGCCTTCAGTGCTACTTTGAACCTCCTAGAATCACTTAGTGGTCCGTAACAATCCTTGTTGAGAACCAATTTTTCTAGTGCGTTCTGAAAATCGCAGCACCTAGGTATTCTTAATGTTCGGTTTTGAAGTCTTTCAAGGACGTCGCGGTAAAAATGCTGATTTACCGTTTGGCCCCGAGGTACAAATTCCTTACGGACGATCACTTGGCTATCAAAAAAGCAAAGCAAGCTGGCTCTTCGTTTCAGAGTCGTATTTAAGAATCCAAGGCACGTCAACATTAATAACACTTTCGAGAAAAAAAGGGTTATTTTCAATTCGCCCCAAAAGGTGAAAATATATTTCTCTTCTGTTATTCTTTTGGACTGCGAAAGGATTTTCGGAACAATTTTTACGCAGATTTCCTTCATATTTAATTTATTGGTCAGGACCTGATAAATGGTTGTGTGAATGAACTTCAACGATCAGAACCTTCACCAACGATAAAAATGCATAAAATGCCGGATTCTTTGGACATTTTCTTTATTTCTTGCAGTTGATCTTCCTGCACTAGGTTCATCTACAATTCAGTTTTGGCCTTCTGAGAATTCTTTAAACTACCTGAAACCTGGGCGTTTGACGAAACACTGTTTCCATAAACCTGTTGAAGTTTTACAAAAATTTCCGTCGCACTGTGCCCAACTCGGAAACAAAACTCGACAGCGTACCATTGCTTGAAATTGCCACTAATTTTTTGAATGCACTAGAAGAATCCTATTCACGAAAAGAATTGCTAGGGTTCACCAAGTGACTCTAGGAAGTTTATACTCGAGCTGAAGGCGCATATGATGCGCATTGGATGCATTAAATGTTGGTCTGCCACCCATTTAAAGGGAAAATCAACAGTGCTGTCAGATCGAACGTTACACCACTAGTCTTACTACTATATTTAAACACCACTCGTATTAAACATTTCGCTTTTTTGTTTTCAGATATATCTCGACAAAATGGTGAAGGATAACATCTATTTCTTAGTCCCTTATGTTTCTGATTAATTAAATTCTAATTAAAAAAATTGGAAAAAGAAACCAACTAAAGTTACACTTTCGATTATAATCTCAATATATAGAAAATGTATACATAGAAAAGTGTAACATAAGAGAGAATACTAACTATATAGTATTATCTTATGTTTTTTACACAATTTTTTATTGCGAAAATGTAATTAGATTATACCATATCATCAAATAATTATACAACATTTTCCAGATAGCCTATACAGATATGTTAAAACAACTTACACCCCGTTAGAGTCATATCCATAGTAATAAAATCCTGAGGTTGTGGTGGTTGAGCTAGTAAATTGAAATTATACACGCCACCTAAGATTACAAACTTTCTTAAGTTGATAATATTTTCTGGCATGTCTATAAGCAGTTTTGTTCTTGTTTCTGTATAAATTTCGTCTAAAATAAATGACGCAATTTTAGAAATGTCACTAATTAGTATATATATATATATATATATATATATATATATATATATATATATATATATATATATATATATATATATATATATATATATATATATATATATATATATATGTATATCAAAATGCCTCAAAGACCAAAAAGTACCTGACTTATTGAAAAAATGCAGCAGCCAAAAGAATAAGCAGGATTCAGGAGTGGATTCAGTACAATGGATCACATCCAGGTTGTACAGCAGGTCATAGAAAGGCATAACGAATATACTAGGCCACTGTGCCTTTTTTATCGACTACGAAAAAGTATTTTACTCTATCTCAAAGCAGACCACAATTGATGCACTGCTTAGCCAGGGGGTAGACAAAGCATATGTACACCTTTTATGATGAAGCTACAGCGATAATTCACCTTGATGATCTTGAAGTGGGAATTAATATAGAACGAGGTGTATGGCAAGGTGTCGCCTATTCTATTCTCTGCTTGCCTTGAAGAATTATGCCGAAAACTGGATTCGGATCAGGATGGTGTAAAGATCAATGCTGCAAACTTAAACCATATTAGATTTGCAAATGATATCGTTCTCCTTTCACAAGACCCAGAGGAGCTGCGAAGACGCATACAGGAGCTGCAAAGGGCTGGTGAACCATTTGGCTTAAGAATAAAGCTGAGAATGAGTCAGGTTATGTTCAATAAATTTACCGAGGACAGAAAAAATTCAGTTTTTGGAAAAGATTTCGAGATGGTGGACCACTTTATATATCTTGAGCAGAGGATTTCAATTGAGGAGGATACAGTCCGGGAGGTGGAACGGCGTGTTAAATATGGCTGGCAGGCATTTGGCAGGCTCAACATAGTGTTTAAGAGCAGACTCCCACTTTGCCTGAAAAGAAAAGTCTTCGATCAGTCCGTTCTACCCGTTATGACATACGGAAATGAAACCTGGACACTCACATCGCAATCAATTCAAAAACTTCGGGTAGCACAGAGGGGAATGGAAAGATGTATGCTTGGCATTACAAGACGAGACAGAAAGTCCTTCGCGTGGATCAGGGAACAAACGAAAGTGTGTGACATTCTTGGAAGAGTAAAGCAATTGATATGAAGATGGGCAGGCCATATAGCGAGGCGATGGGACGACTGATGGACCAGGGCAATCCTGAAGTGGATACCGCTTGATCGCAAACGTCTGCGAAGAAGACCGTGAACACGATGGACTGATGACATCGTTAAGTACATTGGAACCGACTGGCAGAGGAAAGCCAAGGACCGTGAATGTTGGAAACATGCTGAAGGGGCCTTCATCCTGCATCACATATAAACCGGAATTTTACAATTTTTTTCCTCGGCCAGTCATCGTAGATCGTTGCAGTGCAATGTATTAAGAGAGGAGGAAATGCTCGGTGACCTGTTTTACTCAGTTTCTTTGTCAGTACAGCCATGAGTGAGCAACAGGTTCCACCATCCGTTGGGCAACGGGTTATAATAAAGTTTTTAACCAAGGAAGGTATTGAACCATCTGAACCCGGTTGAAGATTCAGTATGGGGACGATACCCTGTCTAAGACTCAAGTGTTTGGTTGGGCTAAAGAGTGGACGAGAAAATGTGGTAAATGTAAGTCATAATCGACGTCCCAGGTCAAGTGTCACTGCTAACAACATTTCACATGCAGTTCGCGACCTTATTGAAGGTGACCGGCGGCTCACTGTTCTTGAAGAAATTGTTTTAAAGATGGGTATTAGCTTTGGAAGTGCTCAAACAATCATCAGAGATCATCTTGGCTTCAGTAACATCTGTGCCCGATGGTTTCGATTTTGATGAAGGAAAACCTAGAGAATATAGATTGGGAAACCCTTGAACACCTTCCATACAGTCAAGATTTGTCACCTTGTGATTATTTTTTGTTTACACCCTTGAAAGATGCACTAACAGTAACATCTGTGCCCGATGGTTTCGATTTTGATGAAGGAAAACCTAGAGAATATAGATTGGGAAACCCTTGAACACCTTCCATACAGTCAAGATTTGTCACCTTGTGATTATTTTTTGTTTACACCCTTGAAAGATGCACTTGGAGGGGTACGATTCGATAACGATCAAGATGTTGAGGACTTCGTGCGTAATTGGCTGATAACCCAGACTCAAAGTTTCTACGAGCAAGAAATTCACAAGCTTTCAAACCGCTGGAAAATGGCCAGTTGACATGGCCTGGCCCCGATTGTCTCTCCCAGCTGCTTTCCTTGCTTTCATCTGCAGCTCGGTTGACGACCGGTTGAAGTATTCCAAAAATATTATAAATAAAAAATTATGTATAAGATTAAGGCACACCAAAAATGAATTTATCAAAAGAAATGTTTAGTGCTGGATGGCACTAGAAAGAAGTTCTTGAGTTTTATTAAACAACAAACGATTGCAGCAAGAAAAAATCGTTTATAGGTGTAGTGTCTCTTTGCATTAGCATCGTCCATCAAATAGTTATGACACCTTAAGGAAACGGTTAGAATTGTTTGAACTGTACATCTAATATATTTCGGAGATTCATATGTTTGGACTTTGATTTTTTATTATTGAATGTTATATCTTCAAATTAAGGTATAAAAAGTCTTTCATATTATTTGATATCAATAGCAAGGCATTATACAATTAGTTGGAAATAATAAGAGGTAATAGAATAAATTGTCGTGTTGGTTAAAAATTCTATTGCATATGATTTTTTTAATGTCAGAAGGATCAAGACGAAGAAAACAATTCGACACTGATTATTGAATCTTAAATGATTTGATTAATTCGTTAAATGTGTGTACCTTCTTGCATGATTGCATATTCGCTAGCTGTTGGTTTTAATTGTTTAAAAGCCACCGCTGGTATTTCATCTTCAGAATCGAATTCTTCCGGTTCTGGAGAATCATCAACTTTTTCACTTTCTGGTAATTTTTCCGGGCTTTCTGTCAATTGTTCGGGGTTTTCTGGTTCGGTTTCAGTTTCTTCGGGTGGTATTTCTACTAGAGGTTTTTGAATTTTCTTATCTCTATTATCATATTTATATTTTAAGTTTTTACGCCATTCTTTCCTTGAAGCCTCTAATAGATCTGCAGAAATAAATTGGGCTTAGTATTTAATTAGAGTATATATACGAAAAATATAAAATAATCTGTAACTGAAATTGTATTTTACATTTACTAAACATTTTTGTAATACCTCTCTAAGAAAATTGTGTACACTGTAAGTTTGCAATAAAAAATTCGAAATAATTATATCTATTTCATTAACCCTATGTCGAATAGTATTTTTTAGCCATCCCGGTTCTGTGGTTTACCTACTGGAATGATAATCCAAGATAAAAGATTGACCGGGATGGAAATCATTTTCATATCGATTTCGTGTAACAAAATGTCCAAAATGCCATTTTTCACATAAATAATTATAATGGTAATCAAGGAGTATATTAGGTTTCTTGTTCAGGAAATGTTATATAGGGTGTTGCACTTTTTTGTTCCGTCGTATAATTTATTATTTGTTTCAGAATGTATGGTGCCTGTTCATACAATATTTTATATGCTTATTACATTAACGTTATTAGCAGCTCTTTATAAAATAATAATAAACTAAATAATATATTGAATACGTACCCATATAATAGTCCTTTGGTACTTCCGGCATATAAAATGTTTCACTAAGGTCACTTAGATGATCATACTTTAAATACATCGCTCTAATAGCCGAATTTACACAATCAATTATTATGGGAAATAATATACTAACGTCCATCATATTAAAAGATATGTCTATGCGAGGTCTACAAAATAATCCGATTACAGCTAATAATATATGTTTGAGTAAAATATAGGGTTTTGCAACAGAGAGTTTTCTTTTATAAAAATTCAACTGCTCAATTATTAAGTTAGTTAGATTTTGAAAAAAACCCAAAATATAGTTTTTGATTTTAATCCCATCCTATAAACATCACTATTTTCTATAGTGGTATGGCTAGAAGGAAGTGTTTTCTTTTCGAAGATGTTAACAACGTTGTTACCATTCCAGTAATTAAATGATGCTGAACGCACAGGACAGCCAAAAAAGGGGAGAAGGAAGAATTGGAAGCACTGCTGGAACAAAATCCGTGCCATACACTACTGAAGCTTGGAGAGGAACTCGGATTAACCCCGTAAGCCATTTCCGCCGAGTCGTTGTTTTCTTGCAAATTCGCAGCTGAGATTAAGAGTAGATGTTCTCAAGTTGTATAATTGCTTTCTATATTTAAGTAAAATAACTTTTTACATAAGATTGTGACGTGTGCCGAAAAGTGGCATCTTCTACAATAATCCAAGGAGGTGAAAATCATAGGTTAATCTTGATGAACCATCAACCGGTGCTATATCCATGCTAAAAAGGTCTTGCTGTGTATATGGTATGGTGAATGTATCTGTTAGCTTTAATAATAAAAGCTATTTGCATTAATCAAAATAAAAAAAAACTGCTTTGTTTAAAGACCCTATATAAGCTGTGTACTTTGGTGGTCTTCTCGGATTCGGTAATGGTATAGGAAGCATAACTCTTAGCCACAAGCACAGAGTAACGTAGTCATCCTTGAAATTGAAATCGGCAGTGGGGATGTTGATCCTGTTGAGGTTATGTTCGACGTTACGGAGAAGTCGGTATGTGGTGACGTCAAGACTAACTGATTGATGCTCTCTAAACAGTTGCCTTATCTGCAAAACAATGTTTATGCTTCTGTAAAAAAGTTAATCAACTAAATTAAAAAAATAAATATTTTATATGTATGTTTGATAAAATACACGAAATAAAAAAATAGGTTTTAGGGCTTAAGATGCATCAGCAACTAAAGCTAATTAGCGACTGGACCTATAGCATAATGTGAGTTCCAATCATCAGCTACGGCCACCCTCAAGCTATCGACCCTGGGTTTTGTACTTTGTAAACTATAGTCCATCGAGAAGCCTATCGACTGGCGAGTGACCAACGTAGAATACCTCTCAGAAGGCACCCGGCATAGACGAAATAACGAAGAACGATTTCTATAGAGGAGCATCATCAGAATGGAACCATTACTTGGTAGTAACAAAAAAACGGCAAACGATCTATTCAACAACAAAGAAATAGGAACCAAGACCAAAAATATCAAAGACATCAAAATATTATCACCAACAATTAGGATGAAGTACCAACTGAAAATGAAGCAAGAGTTAAAAAAACCGGAGACTTATAGAACGGTGGTAGAGTCGGTAGGTGATGGATGAGTAATCAAATAAAAATCTGTAGTAGAAAAAGTTACAGCATAGACAAGTGAGGATCGAAAAGACGGGAAAATCAAAGAAGTAAATGGTTCGACGATGAATGCAAAAATGCCACGCAGAAGAGAAACTCTGCCCGACTGAAGTTCGTACAAAAACCTACAAGACGAAAAGAGAAGAATACGAGAGACTGAGAAAGAAGGCTAAACGTTTATTTAAGAAAGAAAAAATTAGAGTTATTAAAACTGCAAATAGAGAAAATACAAAAGACAGTAAAAAGCTTTCACCCTAGAGCGACGATGATAAGGGACGCAGATGGCGAACTATTTGCCAACATGAATAGCGTATTAAAGCCAACGACGGCATATTTTGAAACACTTTTAAATATAGTCACCAGAGAAGATCAAAGTGGTAAGCTACAATAGTGTAGCTCAGCCGTTTGTGGAAATACCATCGTTGCAGAAGGTGGACAAAAGTTTAATGAAACTTAAAAGCAATAAATAATTCAGGATAGACAACATATCTTCGGAACTCCTGAAGCTTGGACGCAAATAATTATTTCAATCCGTTCTTCAGTTAATAGCAAACGTCTGAAATATTGAACAGATACATGCAGAGTGGCAGAAGTATATGCTCGATTCATAAAAAAGGAGATTTATAAAAAAGAGAGAAAAAGGAGAGTGAACTTGTAGAATAATAAATATATGTAATACTTGATACATAGATAAAGGCTATACATAGATAAAGGCATATATACACTTTTACTGCTATATTTTTTTTGTACATACCCATTTCCAATTGGTTAACTTTCTTTCTTCATCATCAGCTGTATCTATAAGCTCATCCACAGCACCGATTAGCTGCAAAAATTAAATCAAAACAGAACATTAAATATAAATATTGTATTATGTACTGTACAGGATGGGTCAATCATCTATATTAATTAAATCCACTTCCTTTGTAAACCAATGGTGAGTGGACGTACAGGGGGTCCCTATTTGTAGGATCGCTTCTCCGAACTATTATAGTATAAATCGCTTTACTTCACCTTGATGCGCGTTCTGCTTAAAACAGTTTTACAAAAATAAAGTCTTGCACGTTATTGTTCAACGTCTTTTCCGTCTAGTATACGACTAGCATAATATCAACCATCAGTGTCCCAGTAAAAAATTAATTTAGATATGGATAAGAAGATTAGATGAAACTGGTTTCACCGTAAACAAGGACACAACTACGGAACGTGCTAGTCAAGTCAAGCGATTTACTTTCTATGTAAAACATTTCTCGGTGATGTACAGGAACTTAAAAAAAAATATCCTACTCTATTCTTAGTAAAAATTCATTGTCTGTGCACTATAATCTAAACAATATAGTTAATACTAACAGTAATAACGTCCTGCGATCTCTTAGATGCATCTTCAATACTGGTAGTATCCAAGACTTGTTCCCAAAGATGCAGATACGTATTCATTTGATCGCACATCGCAGCATTCGGTAATTTTCCACAAGCTACATATTTTTCCCACTATAAAACAGAAAATAATATGAAATATATATATATATATATATATATATATATATATATATATAAAAATATATATATTAGGGTGGTCGTTACACAACAGTAGCTGAGTATATATAGATATATAAGGGTCGTCTCTAAAAATTAATTTTTTTCGAGGCCCCAAAAAATACCTTCCTTTTAAAATTACAAAAAAAGTTGACAGGTCTTAAAATGTTGGCTATATAGAGTTAATGAATTTATTATCGGGAATATCTCCAAGATTTGAATTTTATGAAGAAAATGGAAAGAACTTTTTTTGCAGAGAATTTAATTGCCTACTTCCATATTTTAAGCCATATACTTTAAGAGATTCTTACAAAAAACTACGATTTTATCAAAAAATTAAGTTAGATCGTCTTGGGACACGTGTTATTTTTGTTTAAAAAAAATCACCCGTATTTTTTCATCAAAAGGAAGGTTTTTTTGGGGCGTCGGAAAAAAGATTCATTTTTAACGACCACCCTTGGTCATTGTGATGCAGTCCAAAGGATTCTAACACTGCATATATACGCCATCTGACGGAAAGTTGGCGAAAGTATGGGTTGTTGATTGTGGATAGGTTTTCCTTATTTTTGACGAGAGAGCATATGTCGGTATACGCATAACAGAATGTTAAAATTGCGAATTGTAAAAATCCTAAACGTAATTTTTTTCAACATATGAAGAATTTTTTGAAAAGTACACCGACCTCCTCAACGTGGATATACTTAGAATGTGAACTTTGTTAGGATTATTATGAATAACGACCACTACCCGAAGCATCCGGTTTGGTTACTGGCGTGACAATAGGTCAAAAAGTATTTAAATTCTTCGAATTGGAATTACGCGCCACTACCTTTTCGTTTCTCTCCTAATAAGTTGTTGATATTAAAAAAAAAACTTTGAAAAGCATGCGAAAAAGATTCAAGTGCGAGTAAATTCACATTTGAATCTTCCACATATGTTTATAACAGATGTTTTAGTTAATAATGCCGATTTTGCTAGGAGATGGCGTTACTGATACATTTGTTGGCATAGACTAATGACGTCTGTGACTATTTGAAGGGTAAACATACGCCATCAAAAGCCAGTGTGTTATTAATAGTCATTGTGCAAAAAAACAGTTTTTCATAGCTTCGAATGTGTCGAATTATATACCAAAAAAAGGCGTTTGGCTGGGAATTTTAATAACCTTCTCTTATTTGAAGAAAACGGTTGTTGAAAGTTATCGATTGTTAGTTGAAGTTTATGATGAACATGCTCTAATCCAAAAAACTTGTGAACGATGGTTTAAGAGCTTTAAAAGTTGTGATTTTGATAATATAAAAAATCCAAAATTGCTATTTAGATATAATACGTATGTTTTTATACTTCTCATATATGTTCTTCTATACTTATGTTCAATACTCTACAAACCTCGATCAACTCATTTTCTTCTTTTGTTTTTTCCGCCATAATTGTCGTAAGATCGTGAATTAAATATATAGATTCATTTAATTGTTCCAATCTAAGGCTTT
The DNA here is from genome assembly GCA_031761425.1 of Cosmopolites sordidus. NCBI lineage: Eukaryota > Metazoa > Arthropoda > Insecta > Coleoptera > Curculionidae > Cosmopolites > Cosmopolites sordidus. Next base: position 157,094 of record JARFXV010000997.1, read on the forward strand.
GCTCGTATGTTTCTCTTCTATCTTTTTCTATAGCTGCTAAACGTGCTTCCTCTTCTTTTTTTTTGATCATTTCCTCCAACCTGTAAGTAAAGAAATAATGGGTTTGGTACTTATATCGATGGTACTTATCCTTTTTTGAATATAAGAATTTATATATGATACCTTCTCATTTGAGCTTCCATTTCTTGTTTTGCTTTTTCGGCCATCTCCGCTGTTAATTTGGCTCTTTCTTTCTTTGATATCTTCTTCTTGGGTCCCTTGAAAAAAAATCTAATGTTAATATCATATATATATATATATATATATATATATATATATATATATATATATATATATATATATATATATATATATATATGTATATATATATATATATATATATATATATATATATATATATATATATATATATATATATATATATATATATATATATATATTTATATATATATATATATATATATATATATATATATATATATATATATATATATATATATATATATATATATATATATATATATCAGGTGTCCCATTAAGGATGGATCGCGGCCGTATCTTGAAAACTATTTATCCCACAGCTTTGGGGAAAAAAAAATTGTACTAAAAATGATCATGAGAAATTAAGCTTCTAAAACGACCGCAAGAGGGCGTAACGAGCTAAACATTTTTAAAAATAATTTTTTTGTGTGTATTTTCAAGTGTTAACCGAGTAAGAAAAATTCTCAGTTATAATTAGCAAACTGTCTCCTACAACTTTGTTTTATGACATCTTGTCGTAATTTCACGAATAGAGGGGTGGGGGGGGAGTTTTACCTATTGAGATAAAAAGTCGTCTAATGTCCGTTTGCCTTAGCCGATTTTCCTCAATTTAGATTCATTTAAAAGGCAATTGCTGGGACAATCAGATAATCTGGGAGATAAATTATTTAGTTTATAAATGAAACCGCGAGGTGGCGTTACATTCAACAATAGTTTTTTTGAAGTTTTGTTCAGTTTTTTCAAATGGAATGGTACAGCTTTTATTACATGGCTAGAAAGGTAATTTAAAGAGGAATCATCCAGTGAAAACCCGAAATCGATATCTCTGACATGTCAAGAGATATTTCGATTTTTCTGAAAAAATCAGTTATTATTTCACTACTACCTGCATTAAGTTAAAAAAATATTAACCTAATGTTTGCCTTCCTTCACACTTTACCCAGGTTTAGGACTGGTCCAAATTCTTCGTGCCATATTAATTTGGAGCGTGTTTAAAGGCCAACGGGCCAACAACGAAGATAATAATAATAACAACAGTCAAATAAAATTAACAGCACAACAGTCTAATAATTAACAGAATCTGAACTTTAACGCCTTTCTAAATGTTCAAAATGCCTTCCATCCTTAGAAATGCAAAGATTTATTTTTCGACGAGCACTAAAAACGGCAGCTTCAATTTCCGCTTTTGAAATGCTGGTTATTGAATTTTGAATTCTTTCAATCATGTTTTCTCGTATGGTAGGAGGAGTTTGAAAAACAAGGTTTTTTTAGTCTTCCCCACAAGTAAAAATCGAGGACTGTCAAATCCGGTGAGCGCGCTGGCCACGAAAATAAACTACCCCGTCCTATCCAACGATTTGGAAACGAAGCATCCAAGAAGTTTCGAACCACCTGCGAGAAGTGGACAGGGCATCCATCATGCTGGGTACCACATTTGTCTTCTTGTTTCCAACGAAACATCTTGCATTAGTTCTGGCGGTCCATTTTATAAAAAATTTAAATATGTTTCACTATTCAAATATCCATTAAAAATAAAGGGACCAATAATTTTGTCTCCCAAAACACCACACCATACGTTCACACTCCATCTATTTTGGTGGTTGATTTCTGTGGTTAGGCTTAGGTTAATATTTTTTTAACTTATTGCAGGTAGTGGTGAAATAATAACTGATTTTTTTCAGAAAAATCGAGATATCTCTTGACGTGTCCGAGATATAGATTTCGGGTTTTCACTGGATGATTCCTCTTTAAATTACCTTTCGAGCCATGTAATAAAAGCTGTGCCATTCTATTTGAAAAAACTGAACAAAACTTCAAAAACACTATTGTTGAATGTAACGCCACCTCGCGGTTTAATTTATAAACCAAATAATTTATTAACTAAATCAGCTAAAAATCAAC
>JARFXV010000998.1:0-5000 GCA_031761425.1 Cosmopolites sordidus
CAGAATCCGAAAGTCCGGTTGGTAGAGGATTGTCTACCTCCTGGGGTAATTTTGTAATTACTAGAACGATTCATCTTGTACTTTGAATTAAAGGTTTGAACCATGACGGTTCAGAGGTTAAGACTGGAGGGGGTTAGTTCCAGAATTTAAATATCAGCCGCACCACTGGTGAACAGACGCTGACCATTCAACCGCTTGATACAAGTCAGACGCTAAGTGGATTTTGTTTTTTTTTTTTTTGTGCCTTGGTTCGGGGCTGCTTATTTTGAGATATTCGCAGCTGTCCATTAATATCTAATGGAACTTTCACTATCCACCACCCGTGACCCGTCCAGTATCTTAGGCTGGATATATATATATATATATATATATATATATATATATATATATATATATATATATATATATATATATATATATATGTATATATATATATATATTTGTATATATATATATATATATATATATATATATATATATATATATATATATATATATATATATATATATAAATATATATATATATATATATATATATATATATATATATATATATATATATATATATATATATATATATATATATATATATATATATATGTATATATATACGTATATACATACGTATATATATATATATATATATATATATATATATATATATATATATATATATATATATATATATATATATATATATATATATGTATATATATATATATACATATATACATATATTATATTTACACACTTTTTTTATATATATATGTATAAACACATAAATATACAAACACATTCAAATATATATAATTACAAAAACTCACATATATGATGTATCGATCGTTTTTGCCGAACGTTTTCCAATCGGTCGGTGTTGCTTGTAAATCAGGGTCGTGCCGTCGTTCGCGGATCGACGCCGGATTTATGTTTCCGCCGCCTCATGTGGTGATCCGAGGTTCGAGCGGCGAGTCAAGTCGTCTGTTCGGATACACAATCGGGGTCCCTCTAATGTGGTGATTTTTACTACACACAGCGAGATCGTGAATTCGGCGGACCGTTAAATTTTTACGTGTCACGATTCATATGCGATCGGTTGTATTTTGTGTTGACATTTTCGCATGTTCCTTATATAATAATGTGTTCAGGCAAAAATTCTGTAACAATAACGTACACGTGCGGTAACTCTCAGCTTTCCGAGCGAGTTTTCTAACACGAAACGCTTCTCGTACGAGTTTCCCTTGTCGCTTTCAATCTAGCGAAGTGGTTCGGAGAGAATGTTTCGAGGTTTTATTGATGCCGAACGACGATATATCTTATGTATGGTCGTATCGGTTGTGCTCAGTTGGTCGTTTGCATCGATTTTTTTTTTGATTTATTATACAAACTACGTTTTTGATATTATTTCGTTCTACGAGTACGACGACGGGGAGTAGTGCTGTTGTCTTCGAACGTACCTTTGTCGTTGCTGCCGCCGCCGCCGCCCGATGTAATAAATCGTGTGACGGCATGACGCGCGGTGACGCAGACGATAAAATTAATGACGATCGATAGCGCAGCAGCAATACACTCCGACGGCTACATCACACACGAATAAATATATAAAAACGGTGGTAGTTGTTTAAGACAAATAATAATAGTAATAATAATAATTAAAAAAAAGAACCGATGATACGACTCAAGACACTAATTATAATGCAAGAGCGTGGCGTCTTGACCGGTTTTTCCGTCGTCTCGACGCACACTCGTCGTCATCGAGAAAGTCGTCACGTTTCTCGTACCTACGCACGCACGCACGCAATCGCCCACCGATCCATACAGACCACGACGCACCGTTGTGCGCCGCCTGCCTGGAGGAGGAGGAGGGTGGTAAACGAACGAGCGAGCGACGGCGAAACGAACGACACTCGACGTGCGGACAACAGCAGCAGCAGCAGCAGCAATTGCAGCTCGCGCGCACAGTTCCCTGGTTGATCCTGCCAGTAGTCATATGCTTGTCTCAAAGATTAAGCCATGCATGTCTCAGTACAAGCCGAATTAAGGTGAAACCGCGAAAGGCTCATTAAATCAGTTATGGTTCCTTAGATCGTACCCACAATTACTTGGATAACTGTGGTAATTCTAGAGCTAATACATGCAAACAGAGCTCCGACCAGAGATGGAAGGAGTGCTTTTATTAGATCAAAACCAATCGGTGGCGGGTTCGCGCTCGTCATCGTACAACTTGGTGACTCTGAATAACTTTACGCTGATCGCACGGTCTCGCACCGGCGACGCATCTTTCAAATGTCTGCCTTATCAACTGTCGATGGTAGGTTCTGCGCCTACCATGGTCGTAACGGGTAACGGGGAATCAGGGTTCGATTCCGGAGAGGGAGCCTGAGAAACGGCTACCACATCCAAGGAAGGCAGCAGGCGCGCAAATTACCCACTCCCGGCACGGGGAGGTAGTGACGAAAAATAACGATACGGGACTCATCCGAGGCCCCGTAATCGGAATGAGTACACTCTAAACCCTTTAACGAGGATCAATTGGAGGGCCAGTCTGGTGCCAGCAGCCGCGGTAATTCCAGCTCCAATAGCGTATATTAAAGTTGTTGCGGTTAAAAAGCTCGTAGTCGAATTTGTGTCTCGCGCCGCCGGTTCATCGTCCGCGGTGTTAACTGGCGTTTCGCGAGACGTCCTGCCGGTGGGCTTAGTCGGTTGCCGTCTGTTCGGGCGTGCGCCTCGCGGCGTGCGTTCGTTGGCGGTTTAACGGCGGCCCAAATCAATCCTGCCGCGGTGCTCTTCACTGAGTGTCGAGGTGGGCCGGCACGTTTACTTTGAACAAATTAGAGTGCTTAAAGCAGGCTAAAATTTCGCCTGAATACTGTATGCATGGAATAATGGAATAGGACCTCGGTTCTATTTTGTTGGTTTTCGGAACCCCGAGGTAATGATTAATAGGAACGGATGGGGGCATTCGTATTGCGACGTTAGAGGTGAAATTCTTGGATCGTCGCAAGACGAACGGAAGCGAAAGCATTTGCCAAAAACGCTTTCATTGATCAAGAACGAAAGTTAGAGGTTCGAAGGCGATCAGATACCGCCCTAGTTCTAACCTTAAACGATGCCAGCTAGCGATCCGTCGACGTTCCTCCGATGACTCGACGGGCAGCTTCCGGGAAACCAAAGCTTTTGGGTTCCGGGGGAAGTATGGTTGCAAAGCTGAAACTTAAAGGAATTGACGGAAGGGCACCACCAGGAGTGGAGCCTGCGGCTTAATTTGACTCAACACGGGAAACCTCACCAGGCCCGGACACCGGAAGGATTGACAGATTGAGAGCTCTTTCTTGATTCGGTGGGTGGTGGTGCATGGCCGTTCTTAGTTGGTGGAGCGATTTGTCTGGTTAATTCCGATAACGAACGAGACTCTAGCCTGCTAACTAGGCGCTTTTTGACATCGCAAAGGCCCGCCGTACGTGCGGGGTCCTCACGGGCTCCGCCGTTCGCGCGCGGTTTTTACTGTCGGCGTACAAACATTTCTTCTTAGAGGGACAGGCGGCTTCTAGCCGCACGAGATTGAGCAATAACAGGTCTGTGATGCCCTTAGATGTTCTGGGCCGCACGCGCGCTACACTGAAGGAATCAGCGTGTCTTCCCTGGCCGAGCGGCCCGGGTAACCCGCTGAACCTCCTTCGTGCTAGGGATTGGGGCTTGCAATTGTTCCCCATGAACGAGGAATTCCCAGTAAGCGCGAGTCATAAGCTCGCGTTGATTACGTCCCTGCCCTTTGTACACACCGCCCGTCGCTACTACCGATTGAATGATTTAGTGAGGTCTTCGGATCGACACGCGATGGCGCTTCGGTGTCGTCGATGTGTAAGAAAAGATGACCAAACTTGATCATTTAGAGGAAGTAAAAGTCGTAACAAGGTTTCCGTAGGTGAACCTGCGGAAGGATCATTACAGTGATCGATTGCCGTCATCTGACGCGCGATTAAGAACACGTCTGTAATTATTCTCTCGAATAATTCGAACTATCTTTTATTTTATTAAGAGACACAAGGGAACGACAACTTTGACGATCCTCGACGAACGACAGCAGCTCGTATCGCTCGTTGGTGCGTGCAAGACGAAAACGGAAAAAAGAATTTGTATCGGGTACCTAGATTTATGTTTCTACGCTAGCTAGCTAGCTAGCTCGCTCGCTCACTCGCCCACTCACTATCTATCTGGAAAGTGAGTGAGTGAGTGAGTGAGTGAGTGAGTGAGCGAGTCAGCCAGAGTACGAAAAATCTAAGGGATAAAAAATCCTCGTGGATTTTCCTTCCCGACGGTATTTAAACGATATGCGCCCGTACGATCTTTAAGTTTTCACATTTAACGCACACGCACGCACACGTGATCTGTCTGTAACGTCGTTGTGGTTGTCGTGGTCGTTTCTGTGTGATGTGTATGATATGGACCATTAACCATATCTTCATCATAATCGATTCCGTTATGATTTTTAAACATTCGTTGCGGTTTTTGTCGTCGACGCTGTCGACTGACGACGACGACGACGACCGTTACCGTGACGAGAGAAACGTAATATAAAACACCGTTCGTTTGTATTAGTTGTTTGTCGACGACGACGACGACAACGATGTCGACGGTGGATAATATTTCAACGTTTCGTTTAAAAATTTCGGAATCTTGCCATTTACATTTCTTAAAATGAACGTCACCGATACGGAGAAGTATTTTATTTCTCGCATCACAAACGAGTCGGACCATTACTGCCACGCCGCGAAGACGAGGTTCGCCTTGGTCGTCGTCATCGTCGTGGCGATAGTTTCCTTCTCGTTAAATGAATCGATAAAAAAGATTACCCTAAACGGTGGATCACTTGGCTCGTGGGTCGATGAAGAACGCAGCTAATTGCGCGTCAACTTGTGAACTGCAGGACACATGAACATCGACACTTCGAACGCACATTGCGGTCCTGGGATTCCATTCCCGGACCACTCCTGGCTGAGGGT
>JARFXV010000998.1:12500-34132 GCA_031761425.1 Cosmopolites sordidus
CTCATTTTGTTGGTTCTGAAAAGAACCGGTTTTTTGCTATATATAAAATACGCATATATATATATATATATATATATATATATATATATATATATATATATATATATATATATATATATATGTACGGATTTATATAAAATATATTTTAGGCACGTTCGCCTCGAATACGCCTGGCCAGCTGGATGTCTTTGGGCATGATGGTGACACGTTTGGCATGAATGGCACACAGATTTGTATCTTCGAAAAGACCGACCAGATAGGCTTCGCTAGCTTCTTGTAAAGCCATGACTGCAGAACTCTGGAAGCGTAAATCCGTTTTGAAATCTTGTGCGATCTCACGTACCAAACGTTGGAAGGGTAATTTTCTGATCAACAGTTCGGTGCTCTTCTGGTAACGACGGATTTCTCGCAGGGCGACGGTACCTGGCCTGTAACGGTGAGGTTTCTTCACCCCGCCGGTTGCGGGGGCACTCTTTCTTGCCGCCTTGGTCGCCAATTGTTTTCTAGGAGCTTTGCCACCGGTCGATTTGCGTGCGGTTTGCTTCGTACGGGCCATCTCTTCTCGGACTATTACAATTACAGACGGACGTATAAGAACACAACGGTTAAATCACAGAGGTCGACAACGACACGCACCAGCCGAATGACAATTAAAAAAAGATCTCGAATTTGTTATACCCTCTCCTACGTTGCAGGCCATTGGCCCGGTAACGAACGATGGGCGGGGCCTCCCCGGAAACCCATATATAAGTTTAAGAAATTAAATGTGTTTCGTTGATTCGACGCGAAGTGGGACATCCCACCAGTTCAGTCCGAGTCATCGAAGAGACAACATCTCTAAGATAATCGCTCTGCATTTTCTACCTGTCGTTTGTACAGTGTTCGCACGGTCGAACGAAAACCGCCTACCTACCGAGACATCGCCGCAGAGTCTAGACGGTCCGACGCCGCCGGCACCGATGCTGTGGGGACCCGTTTCCACAGTCAGGTAGCCGACAAGCCAAAGACTGCCGACAACAGCTGCCATGTCGTCACAGCCAGACGCCACCATGGCGAGACAACCCGACGCCGCCGAACCCTCCGATGTAAACGTAAAAGTTACGTTTACCGTCGAAGAGCACAACCAGCTGATGAAAGAATTCTCGGAACAAAAAGCCATGATCATGCACCTGAAGGAAGAAAACGCCAAACTGAATGCAATAATAATGGAAACAAGGAAACAAAACCAGCCCGCCGAGGACACCAGCCGCAGCCGGTCCACCTCAAGCCAAGCCCCGCAAACGGAAAGCCGCAGCCGCAGCAATTCAGCAGCCTCGTCCGCAGCGATGGATTGCACGCTCTCGCCCTTAGACAAAAGTGCCGACGACATTGGTTTCACCACTGTCAGGCACAGATCCTCGAAGAAGAGGAAAACAAGCCAACCATCGCCGGCCAACAATCCACCGACGAAAAAACCTTCAGCAGCAGGTGCCAGTGGAAACACCTACGCACCATCCCCGTCCGATACCGACGCGCCGCGTACTAGTGCCGCACCCGCGTCTAAAAACGATTCCGACCCCGCGCCGTCAACCAGTGCCGCGAGTGAAGTGTCAGTGAGTAATTCCGCGCCCGCGAAGAGAAACAATCCCGGCCCCGAGCAATTCGCTCGTCCAGCCGTGCCTCCCGCGTCCGTATCCGCCGACCAGCCAAACGGCGGCCGAAGATTTAAATCGAGACCAATCGTCCTGCGGAGCAAGACCGTTTATTCTGAAGCCTCCAGTTTACTGGCAAAAGACGGTGTGAAATTTCACATCACAAACAAACCCGAGGGGGCAGCATTCCACCCCGAGGCAGAAATTGACTACAGGAAGATAACCAAACTATTCGATGCCAAGAACTACCCTTATCATACCTTCTGCGCGCCAGAAGAAAGAGGCCTCCGAGTTTTACTCCGCGGCCTAGTCGAAACCATCGGAAACGATGAAATCCGCGCCGAGCTGGCGAAACTAAATTTCACCCCCATCCACGTCGAAAGATGGACAAGACCAGCCAAGGACAGGAGAAAGAAACCTATCCCCATAGCAATAGTACAGGTTGTCGTGCCCAGAGAGCAGCACGAAATCTTCAATATTACAAGATTCATGAGGCAATCAATCAGGGTTGAAGCCCAGAAATCCAATGGAAAACCCGTGCAGTGCTTTAACTGCCAACTGTACGGGCACACAGCGAAACAATGCCACGCACCATCCATCTGCGTGAAGTGTGCCGGTCAGCACAACACAAAAGATTGCCAAAAGAGCAAGAAAACTCCAGCAAAATGCAGTAACTGCCAGGGGGCACACACTGCTAACTATTCCGGGTGTCCACGTCGCCCGACCAAAGGCCAAAAAACCACACCAGAGGCCAACCAACAACAACCACCGCCGCCAAAGAAGACCCCCGTAAAGATCCCCCCACCGACTCACGTATGGGGAACACAGAAGATGAACTCGGCTCCCCCGGCAGTCGACCTCAACTCAATCCAACAAATGTTCAAGCAGCTGCTTGAACAACAACACAAGCAGATGAGTGACATGATGACTCATTTCCTCCATGCACTGCAACCCAGCAATGGCCACTAGACCCAGGACGCTGAAGATAATCTCATGGAACGCTAGTTCAGTGCGCGACAAGAAGGAGGATCTTGCCGACACACTGACGTCCTACAACATCGACGTCGCCCTCCTTCAGGAGACGTTCCTAAAAGCCTCCTCTAGATTCAGCATCCCCAACTACACCATCTATCGGAACGATAGAAAAACCGGCCCAGGCGGCGGCACTGCGATCCTGATAAAGAGCAGCATCCGCCACCATGAATTGCTCCCTCCGGCCATGGTCAGTCTGGAAATCACCCAAATCGCCATTGAGCTCGAAGACCAAAGCAACCTGATTCTCGCTTCAGTCTACCAGCGAAATCAGGACACCATCGCTCCAGCCGACTACGAAAAGTTGGCGCAGGGAACCTCCGCCAAAATCATCGGCGGAGACTTCAATGCACACCACGAAGATTGGGGCTGCCAGTCCACAAACACTCGTGGACGCGAACTCAAAAACATCTGCGACACCTGGGGATTCAACATCGATTATCCAGACGAACCAACACACTACGCCGCCGGAGTTCCTCAGCACACCGGATCCGTCATCGACTTCTTTCTGGTGAAAGACTCCAGAAGAGCCACAGCTACGAGAGTTATCCACGAGCTGGACTCCGACCACCTGCCAGTCCTGCTAGAGATGGGTGACAACCACCTGCTGGACGCCCCCTTCAGGCCCCCAATTAAAATCACGGATTGGGCAAAATATAATAATCTTCTTCATCTTACAGATCCCATACCGACGATCAACGACCCCAGGCAACTCGAGCTTGCAGTCAGCAAGCTGTCCAAGGACATTCAGCAGGCCTACAACAGCGCTTCGGAGCCACGGCCAGCCAACCAGTCCAGGCTAACCACAGACCTCCCGCTGGATCTGAAAAACCTTCTCCGAGCGAGAAATCGCCTGTTGAGAAGGGCCAGATCCACCCTCGATCCCGAGGATAAAAGGCGGGCAAACCAGGCGACCAGAGAAGCCAGGCAAGCGATGAAGTCTTTCAGAGAAGTAAAGTGGGGTAACCTGCTCTCCTCTCTGGACTCATCGAACTCCAGGCAGATCTGGCGTCTGGCGAGGTCTTTGGCGGGAAAATCCAGGAGGATTATTCCACCGCTAAAATCGGATGCAGATGGCGCTGTCGCCGTCTCCGATGTGGACAAAGCCGAACTTCTGGCTGAGTCCTTCAAGCTTCAGATGACCTGTCAACGTCATCCCGAAGCAGATCCAAATTTCGATGCGGAGGTCAGCAGGGTTTCGGCCCAGCTACCTATCTTCCCGCAAATCTCCTTCCTGCAAAATCATCTCGCTTCCCCCCGTTCAATCACAGCAATAATCAAAAGCTTCGCCCCCAGAAAAACCCCCGGCTTTGACGGTATCACGGCCAGGCAACTTCAGAAACTTCCGAGCAAGCAGATCGCGGAGATCACAAACATCGTGAACTCCATTCTGCGCCTCCAACATTATCCAAGCTCATGGAAGCACGCCATTCTTGCCGTGATACCCAAAAAATGCAACAGTCCGAGCCCGGCCGACTACAGGCCGATCAGTCTCCTCAGCGCTCTCTCCAAAATCGCTGAAAAAACCATCCTCGAAGCCCTCAACAGCTTCACCGACTCCAAAAAGATCATTCCAGATGAACAATTCGGGTTCAGGAAAGGTCTTTCATCCATTCACCAAGCGGCCAGGTTGGCCAGCAAAGTCCATTCAGCTCTCGAGAAAAAATGGCATCTCGGAGCAGTTCTTCTCGACCTGTCCAAAGCCTTCGACAAAGTCTGGCATGATGGTCTCATCTACAAAACCATCTCTCTCGGATTTCCCCGAGATCTGACCTTGTTAATCCGTTCATTCCTGGAAGACAGAACCTTCCAAGTTCGAATAAACTCTTCCGTCTCCACGAGAAAACAAATAAAAGCGGGCGTCCCGCAAGGTTCCCCCCTGGCACCGGCCTTGTTCAATATCTACTTGGCCGGTATTCCACGCTCACAAGATGTGAAATCCGCATTCTTCGCGGACGACACAGCTTACTTTGTAGCGTCTCCTCAGACTTCTGTGATTCACAACAAACTCCAGAAGCAACTTAATGCAGCTATCCACTGGCTCAAATTCTGGCGCCTGCAAGTCAATCCGAAAAAGACTCAGGCGATCATCTTCACTAATAAACGCTTCATCAGAGAATACAGGCTACTGGTGGACAAAGTTCCGATTCCATGGTTGCAAAAAGCAACCTACTTAGGTCTTCATTTCGACCGACATCTCTCTTGGTCCAGTCAAATCCAGCAAGCCATCTGCAAGGGTTGCGGCATCATCAAAATGCTGTACCCGCTCTCATGCAGAACGAGCAACCTCGCTCCAAAAATCAAAGTCATGATCTACAAAATCCTTGTCAGATCAGTAGTTCTGTACGGCTTCCATACGTACTACCGGTTTCTTGGTCCAACTCTGATCAAGAAACTTCAAATTTTCCAAAATAAATCCTTGCGTGTGGCCCTAGACGCACCTTGGTACGTTAGAAATAACCAAATCCATCGGGAGGCCTGCGTGCCACCGATCTCTCAATTCCATCAAACCACACTCGCCAAGCTGAAGCTCACAGCCTCGCGAGGTAGCAATCCACTGCTACGCGAATTATCGGACCTCCTGCCCTAGCCACAGGGCAATACTCCGATATCATCGTCCCCAATCTCCGGCATCAAGACCCGGTTAACGAAGTTTTCTCGTTTTCCGACTTGTGTAAGTCTCAGCCTCCGCTACCGCCGTCGCACAATCTAGCGTTTCTGTCTGTGCCGGCCCGGCGACTGCACCTATGCGCAGCGTCGGCCCGGCAACGGCAGAAATTAGCACCGCAACGCCGATGACTTCATCGGTTTTCCAAATTAACCTCCTGAAGTTCGCCTGGACTTCATTGAAAAACCACTTCATGAACAGTCGGACCTCCGTCCTTCGGGACCAAACATTCCGACATTTCCTGGGTCAACTAGAGACCCTCAAAATAATTAGAAACCCATTCTGGGTCAATCTCATGCTATATAAGTAAGGGCCGAAAAGGCTAACTTAAAAACCAGGCTAATAAAATAGAAAATAGTTCGACGCGAAGACCGTTTGACTAACAAGTATTTGAGAAAAAAAAAAATGACCGGAAGAGGCAAAGGCGGAAAGGGTTTGGGAAAAGGAGGCGCCAAACGTCATCGTAAAGTGCTACGTGATAATATTCAAGGCATCACCAAACCCGCCATTCGAAGATTAGCCCGACGTGGTGGCGTCAAACGTATATCGGGTTTGATATACGAAGAAACCAGAGGTGTATTGAAAGTGTTCCTCGAGAACGTTATCAGGGATGCCGTAACATATACGGAACACGCCAAGAGGAAAACGGTCACCGCCATGGATGTGGTGTATGCCTTGAAACGTCAAGGACGTACTCTCTACGGTTTCGGCGGTTAAGTTGCAGATAAATTATTTGACGTTTTAAAATATCTAAAAAACGAAATCCAGACACAAAAAAAAAAAACGGTTCTTTTCAGGACCACAAAATAACATTCTAAATTATAAAAAAAAAATAGAGAGAGAACATTGTCGATAACGAAAGTGGAATTCACTTCGTTAATTGCCCGAGAGTCCATAAAACGACAATTAAAAAAAAAATATATAAATAACATAGACAGACATGGAGATTACGGACAACCAAGGTGGAATATCTCCCGTTAATCGGTGGAGAGTCGTTACAATAAACGTGCTTAAAATTAATTGAGGTGACATCGGTGAGAATACGACTGGACTTGGTTCACATACGTTTATTTTTACGTATTTAATCGAAATGATCGGATCGAATAATTCATGTAGCTACTGATAAGTACGGACGCCGTTTTCGCCCAAGAATCGCCATCGAGAGAACTTTCTAGCCTAACTTCTCCAATCGTTGCGATTACGGATATGTCTTTCTTTTAAATGTTCGTTCGATCTCCAGTACGTTTGATAATTGATCCTATCTTATCCGCCAATAATAATCATATTGAAATGTATTATAACGGTACGATAGTTAGCAAGGTGGTGGCCAAGACGAAGGATAAGAACGAGACTAGATTCCCTTCGATGGGAGAGAAGATCGATGGCAGGTCGCCGAAAATAGTTTTTTTTTTCCAGTAAGGTTATCTATTGCTCTACGAATCCGTGTACTTAATCGACCGGTGATATATTGGAGGTATTGGCATCGACGGGGCTATATCTTATTTATCCCATATTTATCCGAAATAATCGAAGCACATAAAATGTTTCTCTTGAAATGTCGAAATCGTAGGTTTGTCGTGGATCTTTTAATTTGATCTTGTCGACAGATCGACACGAACCGAACAGCTGCTGTATCCTGAAGGTAATGACAACGAGTCTGAATGAATTTTGTAATCTGGAATATGGCATTTTTTAACGAAAAATACAAAATTAAAAAAATGTTCCAACCTCGTTAAAGGTCTCGGCTAAGCCGGAAAACGGAGCAGTGTCTACGCGTAGACGTTCAGTCCTCCGTTCGCCCCTTCGGGTAAGATAGGCCATCTGTAGGTACAAAAAAATCATTTAGTAAAACGTAATTGTCGCGCGAGCATCGTTACGGTACCGCACTTCATCGTGAGACTAAAGATTTGTCTGTTATATTTTATCAATCTTTGACGACGACAACGAGAAATGGCAGATGCAGAAGTCGGCGGTCAAGCCACGTCTCCATCTAATCAGTTAGGAACGGGTAGCGGTGGTTCAGGGGCTTCATCTGCACCTACAGCAGCAACAACGGCGGCATCGGCGACGATTTCATCGAAAAAAGAAAAAACTGCAAAAAGAAAAAATCCCAAAGCCAAAGCTACGCATCCACCCACCGCCGAAATGGTAACCAACGCCATTAAGGGTCTGAAAGAAAGGGGAGGTTCGTCGTTGAGAGCGATCAAGAAGTATATCGCCGCCAACTATAAGGTCGATGCCGAGAAAGTATCGCCTTTCATTAAGAAATATTTAAAATCGGCGGTCGTATCAGGCACCTTGGTTCAGACTAAAGGAAAGGGGGCGTCCGGTTCGTTTAAATTGGCAGCAGCGGCGTCGTCTAGTTCGTCGGTTCAAACGAAACAATCGGCGGCAAGTGTTGTTTCATCATCCTCCGTTAGTGGTGGTGGTGGTCAAAGGAAAAGAAACACTACGGCAGCAACCAAAGCAGGCGGTAAAAAGAGTCCGGCGAAGAGAACGACGACGACGACGACGACGACGGCAGAAAAAAAAAAGACAGTCAAAAAGGCCACCGGGAAACCAAAGAAAGTTGCCGCCGCCGAGAAGAAGGTATCGGTGAAGAAGGCCGTCGAAAAGAAAATGGGAAAATCGGCTAGTTCGGGATCTTCGGCGATAACAGTTGGCGCCGCCGCCGCCACGGTGCCATCGAAGGCAAAATCACCGTCGAAAGCGAAGAAATCAAACAAAGCTGGCCCTACCAAGAAACCTAAGGCTCCCAAACCGAAAAGTGCCAAGTCTCCAGCCGCAACCGGAGGCAAAGCGAAGAAAGCAGCTTCCCCAAAAAAGAAGAAGTAAACGGTTCTCTCCTTTGTGGTTTCATCATAATCTCGATCAAGAGGTATGAAGAAATCGAATGTGCACAACACAGATTGTTGACTACAACGACCGTCTCGTATTAACCACCTCCATCATCATCATCATCATCATCCGGAGAAGACGTAGAAAACCTGCACGTTTACAAAAGCTTTACGGTTTTCAAAAATCGGTTCTTTTTAGAACCACAACATTTAATGTCACTGAAAAAAAATTAAGAATAAACATCCCTTAAGTCATGATACTGATATATATATATATATATATATATATATATATATATATATATATATATATATATATATATATATATATATATATATATATATATATATATATATATATATATATATCTATATATAGATATATATATATATATATATATATATATATATATATATATATATATATATATATATATATATATATATATATATATATATATATCTATATATACATATAATATATATATATATATATATATATATATATATATATATATATATATATATATATATATATATATATATATCCGAAAGGTAATATTAAATCGATACTACTAACTATTTGAAAAGGTTACCACCGAACGATGCCCGCGAGGATTTTATGCCGATTTAAGTCCCTCCATTTGTAGCGGTTTTTTTTTGCGTTTCTCAGGTGTTTTTAACGTTTCCCAGTCACGTAATTCTCGATTCATATCGATAAAACGCTAAGGAGATCATGAGGTATTTTTTTTATTGATAATGCTATTGTCTTATGCCTGTCAGGCATTTCATTTAACTTTAATTGATGTACATACTTAAAGTATATCTATAGATCATGCAACTGTATAAGGAATACGTATCGATAGTATTTTTTTTTTTCATTCCAAAGATGTTTTGTTGGTCCTGAAAAGGACCGATATTTCGAATCAGGTAAAGATCCATCGTGCAGGGATGCAGCAATCCGTTTTAATATTTTATTTCGTTTTACTGTCGGTCTTCTTAGGCAATAGCACGGCCTGAATGTTAGGCAAAACACCCCCTTGTGCGATGGTCACGCCGGACAATAGTTTGTTCAATTCTTCGTCATTTCGAATGGCTAATTGTAAATGTCGTGGTATAATCCTCGTCTTTTTGTTATCTCTGGCGGCATTTCCCGCCAATTCCAATACTTCGGCGGCTAGATATTCCATCACCGCGGCCAAATATACCGGTGCTCCGGCACCGACACGTTCCGCGTAATTTCCTTTTCTCAACAATCTGTGAATACGACCGACAGGAAACTGCAATCCGGCACGATTCGAGCGAGACTTTGCTTTCCCTTTAACTTTGCCACCTTTTCCACGTCCGGACATGTTTGGTTATTTTATTTTGTTTTTTTAACTATAACCGTTCAGATTCGTACGACACGAACGTCGCAGAGTCATATGAGATACTGTATTATTTCTATTTCTATTTTATTAGCCTGGTTTTTAAGTTAGCCTTTTCGGCCCTTACTTATATAGCATGAGATTGACCCAGAATGGGTTTCTAATTATTTTGAGGGTCTCTAGTTGACCCAGGAAATGTCGGAATGTTTGGTCCCGAAGGACGGAGGTCCGACTGTTCATGAAGTGGTTTTTCAATGAAGTCCAGGCGAACTTCAGGAGGTTAATTTGGAAAACCGATGAAGTCATCGGCGTTGCGGTGCTAATTTCTGCCGTTGCCGGGCCGACGCTGCGCATAGGTGCAGTCGCCGGGCCGGCACAGACAGAAACGCTAGATTGTGCGACGGCGGTAGCGGAGGCTGAGACTTACACAAGTCGGAAAACGAGAAAACTTCGTTAACCGGGTCTTGATGCCGGAGATTGGGGACGATGATATCGGAGTATTGCCCTGTGGCTAGGGCAGGAGGTCCGATAATTCGCGTAGCAGTGGATTGCTACCTCGCGAGGCTGTGAGCTTCAGCTTGGCGAGTGTGGTTTGATGGAATTGAGAGATCGGTGGCACGCAGGCCTCCCGATGGATTTGGTTATTTCTAACGTACCAAGGTGCGTCTAGGGCCACACGCAAGGATTTATTTTGGAAAATTTGAAGTTTCTTGATCAGAGTTGGACCAAGAAACCGGTAGTACGTATGGAAGCCGTACAGAACTACTGATCTGACAAGGATTTTGTAGATCATGACTTTGATTTTTGGAGCGAGGTTGCTCGTTCTGCATGAGAGCGGGTACAGCATTTTGATGATGCCGCAACCCTTGCAGATGGCTTGCTGGATTTGACTGGACCAAGAGAGATGTCGGTCGAAATGAAGACCTAAGTAGGTTGCTTTTTGCAACCATGGAATCGGAACTTTGTCCACCAGTAGCCTGTATTCTCTGATGAAGCGTTTATTAGTGAAGATGATCGCCTGAGTCTTTTTCGGATTGACTTGCAGGCGCCAGAATTTGAGCCAGTGGATAGCTGCATTAAGTTGCTTCTGGAGTTTGTTGTGAATCACAGAAGTCTGAGGAGACGCTACAAAGTAAGCTGTGTCGTCCGCGAAGAATGCGGATTTCACATCTTGTGAGCGTGGAATACCGGCCAAGTAGATATTGAACAAGGCCGGTGCCAGGGGGGAACCTTGCGGGACGCCCGCTTTTATTTGTTTTCTCGTGGAGACGGAAGAGTTTATTCGAACTTGGAAGGTTCTGTCTTCCAGGAATGAACGGATTAACAAGGTCAGATCTCGGGGAAATCCGAGAGAGATGGTTTTGTAGATGAGACCATCATGCCAGACTTTGTCGAAGGCTTTGGACAGGTCGAGAAGAACTGCTCCGAGATGCCATTTTTTCTCGAGAGCTGAATGGACTTTGCTGGCCAACCTGGCCGCTTGGTGAATGGATGAAAGACCTTTCCTGAACCCGAATTGTTCATCTGGAATGATCTTTTTGGAGTCGGTGAAGCTGTTGAGGGCTTCGAGGATGGTTTTTTTCAGCGATTTTGGAGAGAGCGCTGAGGAGACTGATCGGCCTGTAGTCGGCCGGGCTCGGACTGTTGCATTTTTTGGGTATCACGGCAAGAATGGCGTGCTTCCATGAGCTTGGATAATGTTGGAGGCGCAGAATGGAGTTCACGATGTTTGTGATCTCCGCGATCTGCTTGCTCGGAAGTTTCTGAAGTTGCCTGGCCGTGATACCGTCAAAGCCGGGGGTTTTTCTGGGGGCGAAGCTTTTGATTATTGCTGTGATTGAACGGGGGGAAGCGAGATGATTTTGCAGGAAGGAGATTTGCGGGAAGATAGGTAGCTGGGCCGAAACCCTGCTGACCTCCGCATCGAAATTTGGATCTGCTTCGGGATGACGTTGACAGGTCATCTGAAGCTTGAAGGACTCAGCCAGAAGTTCGGCTTTGTCCACATCGGAGACGGCGACAGCGCCATCTGCATCCGATTTTAGCGGTGGAATAATCCTCCTGGATTTTCCCGCCAAAGACCTCGCCAGACGCCAGATCTGCCTGGAGTTCGATGAGTCCAGAGAGGAGAGCAGGTTACCCCACTTTACTTCTCTGAAAGACTTCATCGCTTGCCTGGCTTCTCTGGTCGCCTGGTTTGCCCGCCTTTTATCCTCGGGATCGAGGGTGGATCTGGCCCTTCTCAACAGGCGATTTCTCGCTCGGAGAAGGTTTTTCAGATCCAGCGGGAGGTCTGTGGTTAGCCTGGACTGGTTGGCTGGCCGTGGCTCCGAAGCGCTGTTGTAGGCCTGCTGAATGTCCTTGGACAGCTTGCTGACTGCAAGCTCGAGTTGCCTGGGGTCGTTGATCGTCGGTATGGGATCTGTAAGATGAAGAAGATTATTATATTTTGCCCAATCCGTGATTTTAATTGGGGGCCTGAAGGGGGCGTCCAGCAGGTGGTTGTCACCCATCTCTAGCAGGACTGGCAGGTGGTCGGAGTCCAGCTCGTGGATAACTCTCGTAGCTGTGGCTCTTCTGGAGTCTTTCACCAGAAAGAAGTCGATGACGGATCCGGTGTGCTGAGGAACTCCGGCGGCGTAGTGTGTTGGTTCGTCTGGATAATCGATGTTGAATCCCCAGGTGTCGCAGATGTTTTTGAGTTCGCGTCCACGAGTGTTTGTGGACTGGCAGCCCCAATCTTCGTGGTGTGCATTGAAGTCTCCGCCGATGATTTTGGCGGAGGTTCCCTGCGCCAACTTTTCGTAGTCGGCTGGAGCGATGGTGTCCTGATTTCGCTGGTAGACTGAAGCGAGAATCAGGTTGCTTTGGTCTTCGAGCTCAATGGCGATTTGGGTGATTTCCAGACTGACCATGGCCGGAGGGAGCAATTCATGGTGGCGGATGCTGCTCTTTATCAGGATCGCAGTGCCGCCGCCTGGGCCGGTTTTTCTATCGTTCCGATAGATGGTGTAGTTGGGGATGCTGAATCTAGAGGAGGCTTTTAGGAACGTCTCCTGAAGGAGGGCGACGTCGATGTTGTAGGACGTCAGTGTGTCGGCAAGATCCTCCTTCTTGTCGCGCACTGAACTAGCGTTCCATGAGATTATCTTCAGCGTCCTGGGTCTAGTGGCCATTGCTGGGTTGCAGTGCATGGAGGAAATGAGTCATCATGTCACTCATCTGCTTGTGTTGTTGTTCAAGCAGCTGCTTGAACATTTGTTGGATTGAGTTGAGGTCGACTGCCGGGGGAGCCGAGTTCATCTTCTGTGTTCCCCATACGTGAGTCGGTGGGGGGATCTTTACGGGGGTCTTCTTTGGCGGCGGTGGTTGTTGTTGGTTGGCCTCTGGTGTGGTTTTTTGGCCTTTGGTCGGGCGACGTGGACACCCGGAATAGTTAGCAGTGTGTGCCCCCTGGCAGTTACTGCATTTTGCTGGAGTTTTCTTGCTCTTTTGGCAATCTTTTGTGTTGTGCTGACCGGCACACTTCACGCAGATGGATGGTGCGTGGCATTGTTTCGCTGTGTGCCCGTACAGTTGGCAGTTAAAGCACTGCACGGGTTTTCCATTGGATTTCTGGGCTTCAACCCTGATTGATTGCCTCATGAATCTTGTAATATTGAAGATTTCGTGCTGCTCTCTGGGCACGACAACCTGTACGATTGCTATGGGGATAGGTTTCTTTCTCCTGTCCTTGGCTGGTCTTGTCCATCTTTCGACGTGGATGGGGGTGAAATTTAGTTTCGCCAGCTCGGCGCGGATTTCATCGTTTCCGATGGTTTCGACTAGGCCGCGGAGTAAAACTCGGAGGCCTCTTTCTTCTGGCGCGCAGAAGGTGTGATAAGGGTAGTTCTTGGCATCGAATAGTTTGGTTATTTTCCTGTAGTCGACTTCTGCCTCGGGGTGGAATGCTGCCCCCTCGGGCTTATTTGTGGTGTGAAATTTCACACCGTCTCTTGCCAGTAAACTGGAGGCTTCAGAATAGACGGTCTTGCTCCGCAGGACGATTGGTCTCGACTTAAATCTCCTGCCGCCGTTTGGCTGGTCGGCGGATACGGACGCGGGAGGCACGGCTGGACGAGCGAATTGCTCGGGGCCGGGATTGTTTCTCTTCGCGGGCGCGGAATTATTCACTGACACTTCACTCGCGGCACTGGTTGACGGCGCGGGGTCGGAATCGTTTTTAGACGCGGATGCGGCACTAGTACGCGGCGCGTCGGTATCGGACGGGGATGGCGCGTAGGTGTTTCCACTGGCACCTGCTGCTGAAGGTTTTTTCGTCGGTGGATTGTTGGCCGGCGATGGTTGGCTTGTTTTCCTCTTCTTCGAGGAACTGTGCCTGACAGTGGTGAAACCAATGTCGTCGGCACTTTTGTCTAAGGGCGAGAGCGTGCAATCCATCGCTGCGGACGAGGCTGCTGAATTGCTGCGGCTGCGGCTTTCCGTTTGCGGGGCTTGGCTTGAGGTGGACCGGCTGCGGCTGGTGTCTTCGGCGGGCTGGTTTTGGTTCTTCATGAACTTTTCTATCGTAGCTTCTAGAGCGGCGATTCTTCTATCCATGTTCTCGATCGTGGCAGTTTTATCCTTGTTATCCTTCTTCAGGCTCGCGATCTCGGCATCTTTTTTCAATAATTCGTTCCTCATCTGGTTAACCGTTTCGACGGGGACCGTAGCGGTCTCCGCGGTGGGTTCGGCGTCGGTTAGTCTGGTCATGGTGGCGGCGTCTGGCTGTGTCGACATGGCAGCTGTTGTCGGCAGTCTTTTGCTTGTCGGCTACCTGACTGTGGAAACGGGTCCCCACATCGGTGCCGGCGGCGTCGGACTGGCTAGACTCTGCGGCGATGTCTCGGTAGGCAGGTAGTTTTCGTTCGACCGTGCGAACACTGTACAAACGACAGGTAGAAAATACAGATCGGTTATCTTAGAGATGTTGTCTCTTCGATGACTCGGACTGAACTGATGAGATACTGTATTAATCGGCATACCCCATTATATACTCAACGGACGAACCAGACGGTTAGTTGTATGGGCGGAGCTAAACGAACCCGTACGATCCGTCACAAAACGGACGAGGTTGCCCGTTCGAGAATCAGTTTACGATACGAACTTCTGCCATACGTACGTAAAATCGTTCAGTTTGTCCAACAACAATGCCACCTAAAACCAGCGGTAAGGCGGCCAAGAAAGCCGGAAAGGCTCAAAAGAATATCTCGAGAACCGATAAAAAGAAGAAGCGCAGGAGGAAGGAAAGTTACGCCATTTATATTTACAAAGTGTTGAAACAAGTCCATCCGGATACTGGAATTTCCAGCAAGGCCATGTCGATCATGAATTCTTTCGTTAATGACATTTTCGAAAGGATAGCTGCTGAAGCTTCCCGTTTGGCTCACTACAACAAAAGGTCCACAATAACAAGTAGAGAAATTCAAACGGCAGTCAGATTACTTCTGCCTGGGGAATTAGCCAAACACGCCGTTAGCGAAGGTACCAAAGCCGTCACCAAATACACCAGTTCAAAGTAAATACGTGAATGAAACAAAAGTAAGACTGGCGTCACAATTATTTCGAACGGAAGACGGAAAAAAAAAAAAACGGCTCTTTTCAGAGCCACAAATGTTAAAGATAATAAAAAAAAGAACGAAAAATAAACGGTCTGTAATCGACTCCGAGCAAATAATACATCTAACTTATCCTTTAGGTCTTCGGTTCCCAATCGTTTTAGAATCGTCGTCGTCGTCGTAAGTAAGAAAACGTTGCGACCCTCTTATTTTTTGAACACTTTGAGACCCCCTATATATTTTAGTCTTGAAGAGGCATTGGACCCTATAATATGGCGAAAATTACTTATTTTCAATAGTATATGTATCACTAGCGAGAGAAAAACCGGTGCGATAAATACGTTGTCGCGATCCACTAATTGGCCAAAAAGTCAAGTAAAATATGTTGCTACACCCTTTATGCGTTGCGATCCCCCTATTTTAGAACACATTGAGATCCCCTCTATTCCTGAATGCAACCCCCCTTACATTTTCTTTTAAGGAGGCGTGGACCGTAGGGGGCAAACGCTCGCCTTCACCATATTATAGAATATGGTGAAATTTACTTATTTTCTCTATTATAAGTATCACTAACGAGGGAAAAAATGGCGTGATAATTGTTTCGAGCGAGGAAAAAAAAAACAATGTCAACGTAAAATTAGCGTATAATTCTGAAATAAGAAAAAGAGCAACTTGATAATTATTTCGAATCAAAAATGAAATGAAAAAAAAAAACCTCCAAGCTTATATGTTTCGCTTTTGCTTTAAGCATCGTTTCGTATAACGAGTCGAAACAACGGGTTTTCTTGCACGATGTTTGTTTTCCCTTTCTTATTTATACATACTCATATTGTTGGTTCTGAAAAGAACCGGTTTTTTGTTATACTTTTATGATATATACCCACACATATACATTTACATTAATTATATTTAGGCACGTTCGCCTCGAATACGCCTAGCCAGCTGGATGTCTTTGGGCATGATGGTGACACGTTTGGCATGAATGGCACACAGATTTGTATCTTCGAAAAGACCGACCAGATAGGCCTCGCTGGCTTCTTGTAAAGCCATGACTGCGGAACTCTGGAAACGTAAATCCGTTTTGAAATCTTGTGCGATTTCACGTACCAAACGTTGAAAGGGTAATTTTCTGATCAACAGTTCGGTGCTCTTCTGGTAACGACGGATTTCTCGCAGGGCGACGGTACCTGGCCTGTAACGGTGAGGTTTCTTCACCCCGCCGGTTGCGGGGGCACTCTTTCTTGCCGCCTTGGTCGCCAATTGTTTCCTAGGAGCTTTGCCACCGGTCGATTTGCGTGCGGTTTGCTTCGTACGGGCCATCTCTCTCTTTACCGAATATTACAAGTACAGTCAAAGGTACAAGAACACTAAGGTTAAATTACGGATAGGAGTCGACAACGATGAGCACTTATCGAACGACAATTACAGAATGATGATCGACGCATACCAAAATTGGTGTTTTATTCTCTCAGGCGACTCGCTAGTGGTCCGGCAACTAGCTATTGGTCGGGTCGAGAGCAATGGGCGGGACGTTCCCGAAATCTGACAAAAGTAGCATATGTGTCATGTATGCCGACAGTCGTGTTCCGTCAATCCAAAACGAGGACGTTTCATTTATAAGAATTGACCAATCGATCGTCGATTTGAATTTAAAATAATTATATAAAATTAAAAAAAAAAAAATGACCGGAAGAGGCAAAGGCGGAAAGGGGTTGGGAAAAGGAGGCGCTAAAAGGCATCGTAAAGTGCTTCGTGATAATATTCAAGGCATCACCAAACCTGCAATTCGAAGATTGGCCCGACGTGGTGGCGTCAAGCGCATATCCGGTTTGATTTACGAAGAAACCAGAGGTGTCTTGAAAGTATTCCTCGAAAACGTAATCAGAGATGCCGTAACTTATACGGAACACGCCAAGAGGAAAACTGTCACCGCTATGGACGTCGTGTATGCCTTGAAACGTCAAGGGCGTACTCTCTACGGTTTTGGCGGTTAAATTACCCGATGTTTTGCAATATTAAAAGAAAACAAAAAAAAAACGAATTCTAGACAGACACAAAAAACCGGTTCTTTTCAGAACCACAAAAAAAAAAATACTTACATAAAAAAAGGGATACATTGTCGACAACATAGGTGAAATTTTCATCATTATTTATACGATTATCTAGAAAATTTTCTCACATATAAAATAAGATAGAAAAAGGGGGGAGACGGACACATTGTGGATAAAGCAGGTGGGGATGAATTTCCATCCCTAATTTTCGGGGAAGCATTCAATTTAACGAGCGCAAAACAAATTGAAGTAACGTGGATGAGAATAAGGTATCAGAGATGCAGTAACTGAATTCCTAACACGTCAAGAGAAAAACCGCCATCGCCATGGTTGTGTATGCCTTGAATGTATGTCAGGGGCGTACTCTCTACACTATTTTGGCGGTTAGATTTACTGACGATTTGCGATATTATAAAAAAAAGAACTCCGGGCATAAAAAAAGGTTCTTTTCAAAAACCACACTCACATAGAAAAGGGAGACATTGTCTCGATAAGTAATGTCGAAATGATTGTGGCGTGTTCATATATTAAATAAGAACAGATATTTTTGATATTTTTTGAGTTTTTAGATAGTGGCGAAAAACCCAAATAAAGGATAAAAAATATTGTCTCGATAAAGCGGATGGAATTTTCATCGTAAATGTTATAGTGAATGTCTATATAAAATACATTGGACACATTGTGGATGAATTCTCATCGTTAATTTTCGGAAATGCCTTAAATGAAACGAGCGTACAGCTAACGTTAATGAGAATACGGTATCAGAGATGCCGTAACTTAAACAGAACACGCCAATTGAATAACCGTCATCGCCACGGACGACGTTGTGTATGCCTTGAAACGTCAAGGGCGTACTGCTTCGGCGGTTAAATTACCTGATGTTTTACAAAAAAAAAAAAAAATAAAGGAACTCAAGACACAATAAATAAACGGCTCTTTTCATAACTGCGGCGGCGGCGGCAAAAAAACATACTTAAAAAAGTGACTAATTGTCGACACAGTAGGTGGAAATTCCATCGTTAATTACACCACGACGACTATCTATAAAACTTTCTTAAATATTAAATTAGGCAGAAAGAGGGAGACAGACCGACGGACACATTGTAGATAAAAGAGGTGCTATGAATTCCCTTCGTTAAATTTCGGGAAAGCCTTAAAAGAAACCAACGCAGTGCTAACGTGGATGATAATAGCGTAAGTCTCTTTTTAGTATTAAATCATTTATTCGAAATGATCAAATCATATAATTCTTGCGGTTATTTAGGTAGGTAGAAACGCCGTCGCCATGTTTAAAGAAATACTTAAAAAAAAAGACAATCGCCCTCGAGATGAGGGAGGATATTCCCGTTAATTTTTCCCAACCGTTCCGATTACAGACATGCCATTTGTTCGTTCCATAATTTACGTGCTCTATTTTTTATTTTAGCGGTACGATAGTTAACTAGGCGGTGTATAAGAACGAGACTCGTTTACCTTTCAAAGGGAGAATAGAACGGTGACAGGTCATCGGGAAAAAACGTTTTTTCGGCAAAGTCGTTTATATATCTCGAAATCCGAATACTCCACCGATCGGTGATATATCTGAGGTATTTGTATCGCCTGGACAATCTGTAATATCTGGTTTACTTAACTGAAATAATCGAACTAATTAGAATGTTTTTCTTGAAACGTCGAGATCGTCGGTTAGTTGTGATTTTTTTAAATTGAACCTTGTCGAAGGATCGACATGAACCAAATGCCTCCGGTAGCTTCAAGGTATTGACAACGAATCAAGTTAAATATTGCAATCCGGTGAATGGCATTTACTAATGAAAAATACAAAATAAAAACTTTGTTCCGAGCTCGTTAAAGGTCCCGGCGAAGCCGGAATCAGGAGCAGTGTCGACAGTCAGACGCTCAGTCCGCCGTTCGCCCGTTTTACTTTACTATGCAATTTTTGGTGGAGCGAGTGGGCATATTTAGTAAGACGCAACAGACGACGAAGGACGAGCAGCAATACGATTCTGTTCTTTAGCGAAACGCGATAGTAGTGAGTTCTTCGTTACATTAACATTTGACGATAACACGCGCGAGCGCGCGGCGAAATGGCAGACGCGGAAATCGCCGGTCAGGCTACATCTCCATCTAATCTGTCGGGCACAAGCGGAGGCGGTTCCGGGCCCTCGTCTGTACCGCCCGCACCGTCGTCGGCGGCGGCGGCGGCGGCATCGGCTTCATCAAAAAAGGAAAAAACCGTTAAAAGAAAAAATCCCAAAGCCAAAGCTACGCATCCACCGACGGCCGAAATGGTAACAAACGCAATTAAGGGATTGAAAGAAAGGGGCGGTTCGTCATTGAGAGCGATCAAGAAGTATATTGCCGCCAACTACAAGGTCGATGCCGAGAAAGTATCGCCTTTCATCAAGAAATATTTAAAATCGGCAGTTGCATCCGGTACCCTGGTTCAGACCAAAGGAAAAGGTGCGTCCGGTTCTTTTAAGCTGGCAGCGGCATCGTCTAGTTCGTCGGTTCAAGCGAAACAATCGGCGACGAGTGCTGCTTCTTCATCCTCTGGACAAAAGAAAAGAAATATTTCAGTGGGAGCGGCGGCGGCGGCCAAAGGAGGTAGCAAAAAGAGTCCGACGAAAAGAACGACAGCGGCGGGTGGCAGCAGCAGCAGCAGCAGCGACGACTGAAAAAAAGACAACCAAAAAGGCAGCAGGAAAATCGAAGAAAGCTGCGGTCGTCGTAGCCGAGAAGAAGGCTTCGGTAAAGAAAGCCGTCGAAAAGAAAACGGGAAAATCGGCTAGTTCGGGATCTTCGGCGGTAACAGTTGCCGCCGCCGCCGCTACGGTGCCATCGAAGGCGAAATCTCCGTCGAAAGCGAAGAAATCAAACAAAGCCGGCCCTACCAAGAAACCCAAGGCTCCTAAACCGAAAAGCGCTAGATCTCCAGCCGCCGCCGCCGCTGCCGGCGGGGGCAAAGCGAAGAAAGCAGCTTCCCCAAAAAAGAAGAAATAAACGAAGACCCCGATTTTCGTCGTTACATCTTAATCTTTCAAGAGGTATGAATAAATCGAATGTTCCCAATACAGATTATCGACGACGACGACCACCACCACCACCAAAACCATCATCTGGAATGATGATGTAGGAAAATATGTTTACGAAAGCGTAACATTTTCCAAAAAAAAAAAAAAACGGTTCTTTTCAGAACCACAACATTTATTGTTACTTGAAATTAAAAGAAATATAGAAAAAAACATCCATTTAGACAAGACGCCGAAATATATCCGAGTAGTAATTCGATAATACTAATAATAACTGATTTTGTACAATTATATATTTAAAAAAAAATAAAAAAAAATACAAATAAAAAAATCCATCGAGACTAGAACCGGCGAATAATATATATCTGACGTCCGTTGTTCGTTTGTAACTTTAATTTTTGTTTACGGATCAATATTGTTTTTTCTTTTCATAGATATTTTGTTGGTCCTGATAAGGACCGATATTTCGAATCAGGCGAAGACCATCATCATCATCATCTTCAAGTAGGGATAGAGAAGTTGTTTCGATTTTACTTCGTTTTACTGTCGGTCTTTTTTGGCAATAGCACGGCCTGAATGTTAGGTAAAACACCACCTTGTGCGATGGTCACGCCGGACAATAGTTTGTTCAATTCTTCGTCATTTCTAATGGCGAGCTGCAAATGTCGTGGGATAATTCTCGTCTTTTTGTTATCTCTGGCGGCGTTTCCGGCCAATTCCAATACTTCGGCGGCAAGATACTCCATTACCGCGGCCAAATATACCGGTGCTCCTGCACCTACGCGTTCCGCGTAATTTCCTTTCCTCAACAATCTGTGAATACGGCCGACCGGAAACTGCAATCCGGCACGATTCGAACGCGACTTGGCCTTTCCTTTAACTTTGCCTCCTTTTCCGCGTCCAGACATGCTGATTTTTTTTTGTTCTTTGCTTACAATTGATCAGATCGCACGGCACGACCGTCGTAGAGACCGTCAGATGAGAGACTATTTTCTGTCGGGATGTCCCCCCCCTTCTATTTTCTATTTTATTAGCCTGGTTTTTAAGTTAGCCTTTTCGGCCCTTACTTATATAGCATGAGATTGACCCAGAATGGGTTTCTAATTATTTTGAGGGTCTCTAGTTGACCCAGGAAATGTCGGAATGTTTGGTCCCGAAGGACGGAGGTCCGACTGTTCATGAAGTGGTTTTTCAATGAAGTCCAGGCGAACTTCAGGAGGTTAATTTGGAAAACCGATGAAGTCATCGGCGTTTGCGGTGCTAATTTCTGCCGTTGCCGGGCCGACGCTGCGCATAGGTGCAGTCGCCGGGCCGGCACAGACAGAAACGCTAGATTGTGCGACGGCGGTAGCGGAGGCTGAGACTTACACAAGTCGGAAAACGAGAAAACTTCGTTAACCGGGTCTTGATGCCGGAGATT
>JARFXV010000999.1:2500-62274 GCA_031761425.1 Cosmopolites sordidus
ACAAACCTTGCTTAACTTCTCACCACCACCGCTCGACGTTTTCCCCCATTCTTGCTTCTCTCTCCCTCACCTCTACTCTCTAAATCATTTAATTTAAATGTCGAACTGTTCAACAGATGAAAACGACACAGGTCAACAAATTTTAATTTTTGAGGTAACGTTGATGAATATAGGTGTCTATGAAGTATTTTTAGTCCTAAATCCGAAAATGATAAGCTAATTACTCTAACACGTACTGTTTTTTTGTTACAGGGGGTCGGTAGTGGGAAAAAAAGGAGACGACATATTTTTACAATCTAGTATTTATTTAATATAACATGTAAAACGTAATAAATCTATGTAAGACATTACTTAGGATTATGTGAATAAAAAATATATGGTCAGAGATGTTATAAAGCGACAAAAACTTCAATTCTTCTCAATTCTCTTCAATTCAACTCAATTCTTCCTCTTGTGTTCTGTAGCATGATCTCTTATACTGACAAAACACTTCCAAGCTGCCAATTCCTTTTCATTTTATTTTTATTGGCAATCATCTAGAAGCTTCCTTATTTGAGGTCCTATAAATATGCTTTTTTTAGTTTTGCATCACATAATTGAGGAAATATTTCTTTTAGATACTTGAAGCTATTACCTTGTTTGTACATGGCTTAGAATTTTTCTTGCGGTGCATCCACAGGATTAAATTAACGACAAGTCACACAACAACCAAGAGGAGCCCAATATTTTTTTTGATCTCCGATTAAAACATTAAATGGCACTTAAAATATTAAATATAGGTTTTTTTGGCTCCTTGGGATATAGATCTAGCTTGTGACTAAAAAATAAATCGTCCTCATATATAAAAAAAATTATTGATTTAAACACTTGACTGTACTGTAAACAAGACAGAAATAAACAAAACTATAGAAAACAATAAAACTACCCTTAAACATTCGTAGAATACTATGAAAATATTCTACGGTCTTGTTGTAATTCCTACATTGTCCAGTCCAAAGTCAGTTACAAATAATTTTAATGATCGCATGATATAAAAGAAAAGCAGGTACTTTAAAATGGGATGTACCAGGCCATTTCTGTAAAAAGGTGTTTTAATAACTCTAAGTAAAATGTAAAAAGAGTATTCTCATCAATGTTACAAAAATCATTTCGACGTGTGTAATGTGAACTTTTTGGAGATTATTTTCCAAAAATTCTAAAACCATTCTATATTTCATGCATCCAAGAATTCTCGTTTATTTTAATTACTTATTAAAATTTTTCCTCTTCTATCCACATCATTTTCAATCTTATACTTCAATGGTATAAGTGGCTTCAATCAATCTTCAGTGGTATAAGTGGCATGCTCTTTTGAACAAAAAAATTATATCATCGAATTGAAGGCATTCGTGCATTATCATATCTGAGACAAATTTTAAATTAAATTCTACTTCATCCTTCAAACATTTCAAGGTTACCACGAAGGACAGGAATATAACAGCATTAGCAATTACTCATAGATATAGAAATCAATTTCCGGAATAACTCTCACACATTTTTGATAGTAAATATACAGAAATAAATATTTTTAAAATTAAAATGGTTTAGTATCAATTTTTAAAGGAAGTGCCTAAAAAAAGTTTGAGTAATTATTTTTCATTAATTCCGTTTCTGGTTAATTATGCTACTTAAAAAAGTATTAAATGGCAAACACAACTGCCTACATCACAACCAATTTCGAGATTATTATCTATAAAAGCAAGAATAAAAACTTTTCAAAAGCGTTTGACTTTAAGTACATAATAAAATGTAATTGGTCTTTAATATAACAAGAATTAACATCCATAATTTTTACGGCATAAACTTTTTACATTTGCCATATTGAAAAACGCCCGGAAATCGCCTACGGAAAAAACATTTTTTTCTCGAAAAAAATTTTTCTATATTTGCTTAATGCTCGGGGAGTTTAACCGAATGCAGCGTAATCAAAATTTATGTACATTCCGGGACCCAGTTTTCTGGATTTTGAGGGCTTATCCACGCTAGGAAGTCCTAAAAATTTAGCAGGAATAGGGAAGAGAAAAAAGATCCGAAAATATGGAGATTTGTTTCGTACTCTCGGGAGTCGAAGTCAAAAATTGTTGCTGATTATAACAAATGTGCAAAGAACAGTCACATTTTATTTCGCAAGCAGAGAAAATGTTTTCTCTGGAGGCTTATTTGTTTCGGTATACCAACATAGAAAACCGACTTAGAGGTAAGTTAGAAATGAAATAAAACTCACTTTACTTCCCATTTTATCTCCTATTTTACTCAAAGTATAAATGTATTATTATTTTAGTTTATATGTCATACTAAATTCTATCTGTATACAACATCCGTTGAAAGGAAGAATGTTTGTGGATTAAGGGTTTACATAATCATCTTTTTCAAGAATAACCTATATTGTTTAGTATCTATTTTAAACATATTGGTATTATTATGAAAAACTGCCTTCAAATTTGCTGATAGCGTGGGTACATTAAAAACCCTTATACCTCGACCTTAACCCTCGATAATGTACGGCAAGTCGTATCTGATTGAGAGATACTTTTATGTTTGGTTTAAAGCAAACTAAACAACATTATATCCTATGAGATCAGATGTTCCTTAGGGGAGGTTACTGGGGCCTATCCTGTATTTAGTTTTTACAGCAGATTTACGGCTCCATTATGCTGGAACCCGCCTTAAAAAAGACTCGGTTTTTTGTTTTTGCTTATTTATGCCTACAAACGATGCTAAAAACTGTAGTATAGTTATTTTTTTTGTAGTGTCAGCAATTATGCAGAAAAAACAATAGATTTTGTTCAAGGCAGTAAATATTGATAATAATACAAAAAATAAAAATGAAATTAGTGCTAAATTGTTTGTAGTTTATTGTAGTCACAAGAAAAACTCTATTCATGTAAATAAATATCGGATAAAATCGAAAATAACGAAGATATCTGAAAAAAACGACCCTAACCCAGAAACTACAAAAGGAATTTTTCGTATTTCATAACTTATTAGCTGCGGAGTCATTATTGCTATTGTAATATGCATTGTAGTATCAACCAACTGGTGATTTTAGGGAACAAAAGGTTCCACATTTTATAAAATCGTTTTTAGTTGAAGATTCTTGGACAACAATTTTCTAAAACTTTATCAACTTCAGTGTTCCCAGACATAATCAGTGCCATAGTATGTAGGCTATTTTTTCTGTAACTGCATAAAACTACATACAATTTCCATTAAGAAACGATTGACTCAACACCTTACCCATCATAACCTCGCTGATACAAGTTAAATCGTTTCAGTAGCACATGTATCTATAACATTTGAAGATTGTTAGAAGAATCTACACTCGATATAATCGTTTGTATTTTATATATCGTTTGTAGTGAGCTTCTAAACTTTATCAACTTCAGTGCTTTCCAGGCATAATCAGTGCCATGGTTTGTGGGTTAATTTTTTCTGAAGCTACATAAAACTACAGACAATATATATATATATATATATATATATATATATATATATATATATATATATATATATATATATATATAAATAAATAAATATATAAATAAATAAATATATAAAATATATATATATATATATATATATATATATATATATATATATATATATATATATATATATATATATATATATATATATATATTTATATATAAATATATATATATATATATATATATATATATATATATATATATATATATATATATATATATATATATTTTATCTGTTTTCGGGGTATGTCAGGCTTTTTGTCGTTTTTAGTAACCATTTTCACTGAATCGAGGAAAAGTGACAATTGATTTTGAAAAAATGAGTTACGAGAAGGAACAGGAGCGACTACTGAAATTATTAGAGGAAGCAAACATTGACACTTAGAAGTGTTTTTAGACTGAAGTATCCGGTAGTGAAAATGATAATGTTGAGATACATTTAGCTGATATACGAGGGCAGCCTGAAAAGTTTCCAGAATCAACATGAAGATGGCGTTACTCGTCATTAATATTCTGATAATATAATTGGGCATGGGCAAAGATAACCTTGAAAAATTCAGACATATTAGACGTATCAGTTATTGTTTTAAAGCCATTTATCAGTAATCAGTCGATGTTAGTGTTCCAGTAAAGATGGAAAAAATCGAATATCGAGCCATCATTAAATTCTTGTATTTGAAAGACAATACGCCTACGCAAATTAAAATCGAGAAATATGCTGTATATGGGGACTGTACGGCAGCATTTGCCACAATAAAATTTTGGACAGCTGAATTTACAGCCACTGCAGATAGCATAGAAAAAGTTAACCAAATGGTGCTAGATGACCATCGAATTAAGGGTAGAGAGATAACCGAGGCCGGAGGCATCTCAAAAGAACTTATTTCTTCTATATTGACTGAAGATTTGAGTATGAAAAAGCTAATCGCGCATTGGGTGCCGCTAACTCGAGCACTGTTAAAACAATTTAAGAGAAATAGGTCAGGATTTTGGCGCCGATGAATAACTGTAGATGAAACTTGGGTATACCACTACACTCATGAAATCAATGCACAGTCCAAACAGTGAATCGATCAAATCGGACCAAAATCGTCCAAACAGCGAAGAGTGAATAGACTCGGGAAAAGTGAAGAGTGTTCCGTCGGCCGGAAAAGTGATGGGAACTGTTTTTTGGTATAGTCGTGAAGTTGTGTTAATCAACAATCTTAAAACAGGAAAAGCAATAAATAACAAGGGCATACTATTCATCATTACTTGATAACCTGAAGGCAGAAATTGCGGGAAAACGGCCGCATTTGAAGAAAAAGAAAGTTTTGTTCCATCAAGACAACGCAACGACACGTATCACACTTCAATGCCCACGGTACCTGGTAATCTGGTGAATACCCACGGTATTCACCAGATTTGCCCCCAGCGACTTTATGCTCTTTCCTAAGCCTAAAGTTTCGCTCGGAGGACAAAGATTTTTATCGAATGAGGAGATCATCACATTAGTAAATTATTATTTTGCAGAACAAGGTCAATTACTATTTGAACTGATGAAAGGGATGGGTGAATCGCTGGAAAAATGTATAGAATTACAAGAGGACTATGTTGAGAAATAAAGCTGAATTTATCAGAAAAAATACCTGTTTCTGTGTTAGACTAGAAACTTTTCAGGTTACCCTCGTATGCATTTTGGAATTGTTCTTCGGCGACATTTTGAAAATAATTGTACGGGATGTATACATAAAATATAAACAAGTTATAGAAAATTATACAAAAGGGCGATCAGTGAAAAACACAGATTTGTGATACGTTTTCACTCAAAACTACTCACTGCGAAAACTTTTTACTCTATCCTCGTATTCACCCTCGGATGTACTACATGATATTAGATTTACAACTCAAAAAGAATAGATTTTAAAATAACAATGCTCATAAAGCATTAAATTATCTTTACATAGTTACATTTTTACAGAAAATATTACATGATTTAAATTGCAAATAAAACTTTGCATAGTTATTAAGCAACGGATTGAAAAATTTTAATAACACGTAAGTTTTACTTTAGTTTAATATATGCATACTTTATCTTATGCATATTTCTTGTTAAATCTAAAAATCTTTTTAAAACTGTCAGTCAAGCGTGTCTTGTGTTTCTGAACGAAGGAACCCGCAAGGGGTGATGTTTAACGTTGTTTCATACTCCAGTATTCTTTAAAAGATTTCCTTAGATAAGTTAGTCTGGTTACGACAATTTTAGTTGTATTAAAAATAGAAAGCTTTATTGGCATTTTTATTTAAAAAAATACACAAGAAATTAATAAATATATACTCTTTGATTAATTCTAGGAACTAAGCTTAGCAAATTATATCCCATTAACATGGGTTGAAGAAAAAATTCCTCCCATTTTTTTTTAGATAAATTGAAAAACAAATATTTACTAAGAATTACATTTAATCAATATATTATGTGCTGTTATGCCCGATGATCTTTCAGCATTTCTCATAGAAGTTCTAAGATTTCTGGCTAAAGAATTGATCCAAGTCTTTCTTGTGTCATTTCTTGGTTTTCTCGAAATCGGTATGTTGTGTTATTTATTTGTTTGGGGCCTAGGATTTTTCTTATGATTTTTCTTCCCTTCTTCTCAATGTCCTCGATGTCTCTCTTTCTATTCAAAATGAGCGTTTCTGTCCCATATAGACATTCTGGCTTAATAACTGTGTTGTAGTGTCTCAGTTTTGTGTTTTTAGATATGCATTTTTTGTTGTAAATATTTTGTGTAAGTCTCAATGCCTTTTTAATTTTTTGACATCTACCCTTATTGGCCGCTTTTTCCAACCCATTTTTCATGATTATTTAACCCAAATATTTAAATTGAGAGCACGGGCGTAGCCAGGATTTAGTGTTTAGTTTGAAGTAAGTAAAACAACAAAAATATACTTACATAAAATTTAATATCTATATATTCATCGGAAAAATTACGACATATTTATAAAGTTCTTAATTTTATATGAAATGGTTAAATTAATTTCGTTCCTCTGCGCTAAATCTAAAACCATTAAAGAAGAAATCTTCGGATTTTTCTTTTAAATATATCCACTACTTCATCTGCATGAATTTCTATTCCATAGTGAATGTTCATGAGATCCAAACCATTAAGTCTGTTTTCACTCGTAGTGTTTCGTAAATAGTTTTTCAGCCTCCTTAGGCTCGAGAAAGACCTTTCTGGGGTAGCAGTGGATACAGGAATGGTAGCCAAGATTTGTAGTAATGTGTAAATATTAGGATAAAGGTTTTTATCGCACATATCTAGGCATTCCAAACTAGATTTCGGGGTAGGCGAGATACTTGTCATCACTGTTTTCCATACTTCAAGTTCTACTTTAACCACAGATATGTTGCTTTCGGGAAGCAGTGACGAGTACATGGAAATTGCTTCTTCAATTTCAGAACTGGCAGTAAAATTTGAAGGTAGCACACCAGATAATGCTGATACTACTTTACGATGTTTGGTAAACCTTTCAACCAATTGTTGAATTGTATGATCAAGAAATGGAATGAACAAATTAATTTTGTAATACGTGCATACATCCAATGCAGGAATGTTCGGTCTATTTAATTGTCTTCCGACGACGCGTGGCATTCGCAGTATACCACCATTTTCTTCAAGTAAAACATTTGCGTCTTCATAGAGATGAAGATATTCGACGTCAGTGTTGTTTCTCAGGAGTTGTAAGATGTTAATAACATTATCTACATGTTTGAATGCCGTGATAAGATCGATGTCTGTAATTGTTTTGATAGCTCATAACTTTTTGAAGAATCACTAAACACATCACAAAATCCGAAGATCGAAGCGTACTTAGCAATTGGGCGGCTTGTTGCGATGTTTCCTTATTGTGATTAAATTGGAGTTCTTCGAGAGCATTCACAATCGCTGAATAAATTTCCCTGAATTTATTTATTTTCCCTGAAATCTTAAAATAGCTTCATGTTTGTGGACCCACCGTATTTTACACATTGAGAGCAAGCTTTTTTGGTTACCGACGGGTGGTAGCTCTTGAATTTTTTCTTTCAACAAACCAGTGTGTTGAGCAGAATGTCGAACCAACAGACTGCACAATCCCAATGCAATTTCGGACATTTGCTAATGAACATGAATCAGCAATAGCAAGGTTGAGAGATTGTGCACTACAGTGTACATAAAGAGCAAGAAAACATTCTTGGCGAACATAAGCTTGGGCACCGTGCGAATACCCACTCATAGCTGCAGCCCCATCGTAACCTTGACCAGCCACATGAGAACATTCAAGTCCATGCTTTTTCAGAGCTGTAATAATAAGATTTGCGAGACCGGATCCTGAATCATCGACCGTTGAAATGTACTCAAGGAACATCTCTTTAAGTATATGGTGTTTATTATCTGTAAAATCAACATATCGAAGACATAACGAGACTTGTTCTACACGTCCGATGTCGGTGGTTTCGTCAGCCAGAATCGCAAATAGTTTGGCTTTCTTTACTTCTTTAATTATTTTATGTTGAATTAATTCACCACAAAT
Organism: Cosmopolites sordidus; assembly: GCA_031761425.1. Classification (NCBI taxonomy): domain Eukaryota; kingdom Metazoa; phylum Arthropoda; class Insecta; order Coleoptera; family Curculionidae; genus Cosmopolites; species Cosmopolites sordidus. Next base: position 10,576 of record JARFXV010000999.1, read on the forward strand.
GTCAATTATTTCGTTTTGGATCTGAGGGCTTGTGTACAGGGCATTCTTCTGTGAAGTATTCAAATGCTCAGCCAGATCTTTATCTCCAGACTCAACCGCAAACCGTAACAGGGCTCTAAAATTACCATCATTCTGTAGTGGTTGTTCAGGTTTTGGTGATTCTGGTGTAATTTGTATGCGCCCCGAATCGATTTTACCTCTCAAGGAGATGCCTTGTTTGCCGCAAAAAATTATTGCTTTTACGATAGGGATTAGTTTCTTTTGATTCTCCTCTTGTTGTCTCTTTCTTTCAGAAGACAGCTGTTCAGTGACCGAAAAAGCCTGCGAAGACATTACTTTTAGAAAGTTATCTGCCAGTTTTGAATTTCGCCTGTGGTATCCCGATTTCGCATGAGCTTCAAATATTTCTAGGGCATAAATTAATTAATAACTAACATAATTAAAATATTCATCCAAGATTTTTTCTTGATTCGCGTAAAAACCAACATCCAACTTAGCTACAGTTGTAAAAGATGAGGTAAGAGGCAAGCTGGCCTGTTGCATACTAGATGTAGATTCGGTAGTTGAAGGTATTGAACAGGGCACCAGCGACATGGCATCGATTTCGGCATTCGGTATTGTGATTGAGGTCGAGGTCGAGGGCTCGCTTGTCATCACAGTCTTCTTATCAGCATGCAAGGTAGCTGAAGCTTTGATAGCTAAATCCAAATGTGTTTCTTTATTAGAAACCCCTTGACTACACCACTTTTTTCAGTAGTCCATACCTTTAAGTTTATCACCCTTCCTTTTTTTTCTCTCCATTTTTCGACAGTAATAATGATTCACGTATCTATTCTTAACAAGGTCACCGAATAACACTGCACTAAAATTACTCACTTACACGGTACACTTAATTCTCTTCACTATTCGTTCACTACTTTTCACTTATATTCGCTTCGAGTTCGCATGGAACAATACTGCCGTAAGGAAGGTCACGCGCCGCTTATATAGCAGCCCAGTAGTAGCGGTCCAGAAACTACCACAAACTTCCAGAAAGCTCCGCTCATTCTGACCGAGGGGCGTGGCGAATAATCGAGAAACAACGCAAAGTTTCCATACGATACAAAATAGTTAGACTACTCGACAAGAGATGGTGTTACTATGCGCAACGTCCACTAGTTTGGATATATATTCAATTCAAATGTAATAGTTTAACTCTCTTCACTCCTCGTATTTTTTCGGTATAATATTAGGTAATATTTGGCTTATTTCGGGGGGGGGTGAACCCCCCAACACCCCCCCCCCCCCCCTTGGCTACGCCCGTGATTGAGACACTCGTCTGATGTTATCATCTTATCATCTATATCATATTTTGTTTTTAGAAATGGTGTTCTTAGTCTGTTGCAGGTGCATTGTGTCTTTTGAAAGGAAATTTGGAATCCTACCTTTTCTGCTGTTTATTTTAGAACTTCAATCTGTTTCTGTGCCGTTAATACACCTTGAGCTAAAGTTGCTATATCATCAGCAAAAGCCAGACAATCAATTTTGATGTTGGTTCTCCCCAGTTTAATGGGCTGATCAATATTCAGGGCCGACTTTTTTCACACTTTTTTTGCCATTTTTAATATTTAACTAATTCAAAACATAAAAACAGAACAGTAACAGAACAGTAGATATGACAATGACATCTAACGTGAAAACCGGCTGTTTATTAGAATTAGTTGATTGATTTATTAATAATATACAAAAACAAAGAAAACTCATCACTGCTCCACGTAAAAAGCTTCTCATTCTTTTAGCCGCCGCCAAAACATCAGCAAGTGTCTCCCAAAATCGGTCTCTCGCGTTAAGTCGCCATCGGTCGGGCTCGAGCTGAATGTTCGAAAGCAGCAGACAGAATGACCTATATACTAGAAACAATGATGAACGTCCACAACAATCAAACTGCCCGAAACCGTCCGTAACCGGCCGAGGTTTCATGAATTATTGATGTTTTTTTGTTTAAATTAATATGTAGAAAAGTGGAGAGTATGTGAATCAAACTAAAAATATACACAGTGTATAACATATCTCGAACACAAAAAATGAATAACTTTATTCTTGTTTGTCTTTATATGGCTTTATGTAACTGCAAAAATCAGCCTAGACATCTACAAACCCAGCAATGACGTAAGAAAAACCTTAAGTAATCATGTACGAATTGGTTAGATTTGCTTTTTTTCTAATGCTATTTTGGCTATTCAGCGGGGAACTGTAACAGAAAACTGTCCAAATCGATATTTTGCAAACCAGTTCAGTTATATCAGTTATAACTATTTTTATATGTGTGAATGAATAACTCGGTTGGCTTTGCGCTGTAATAACACTAAACTACCATGACATGAAAATACCATTTCTGCATTAATAAAAAAACAATATCGAATATATTTTATCCACATTTCTTTGTGAAATCACAAAAGGTACGTTCCACACAATCTACTAATTTAGCAGGTTCATCATTACTCATAATAAAAAACGTGAATCATTTAATTCCAAGTAGTATTAGCAGTATGATAATTTTTGACATCCTTTAGGTCTCATCCGATTGTCTCAACAAATCTTTTATCTAATAATATTTTAATCCCTAAAACAACCTGGACTTTAATATAAAACAACTTAATTTGATATCTGGGATATTATTATCAATGATCAATTATAACAACGTTAAGCTTCTAACAGTTTGTAAACCAAAAGTCACCATCAACATTTTCTTTTAAACATTTTTAAAAAATCAGTATACGTTAAAAGATCAGTATACAGAAAAACATTAGTAAAAAATTTAATGGATTGAATGGAAAAAATAGATGTGTAGAATTTGTCGATTGTATGTATAAAATGCGTATTTATTTTTGCTCTTCTCTCTGTAAACAGTAAAAATATAATCACAACAAAAACCTTTTTAATAAAAAAATACACAAGTGTTTCAAATTTTAGCGAAAAATAAACTTTTTTTAATCGAAGTATAACAATATATATATATATATATATATATATATATATATATATATATATATATATATATATATATATATATATATATATATATATATATATATATATATATACCAGGTGTCCCATTAAGGAGGGTTCGCGGCCGTATCTTGAAAACTATTTATCCCACACCTTTGGGGAAAAATAAATTGTACTAAAAATGATCATGGAAAATTCACCAAAAATATTTTTAAGCTTCTAAAACGACCGCAAGAGGGCGTGACGAGCTAAACATTTTTAAAAATCATTTTTTTGTGTATTTTCAAGTGTTAACCGAGTAAGAAAAATTCTCAGTTATAATTAGCAAACTGTCTCCTACAACTTTGTTTTATGACATTTTGTCGTAAATTCGCGAATAAAGAAGTGGGGGGAGTTTTACCTATTTAGATAAAAAGTCGTCTAATGTCCGTTTGTCTATACCGATTTTCCTCAATTTGGATTCAATTAAAATGCAATTGCTGGGACAATCAGATCATCTGGGAGATAAATAATTTAGTTTATAAATGAAACCGCGAGGTGGCGTTACATTCAACAATAGTTATTTGAAGTTTTGTTCAGTTTTTTCAAATAGAATGGTACAGCTTTTACTACATGGCATGAAAGGTAATTTAAAGAGGAATCATCCAGTGAAAACCCGAAATCGATATCTCTGACATGTCAAGAGATATTTCGATTTTTCTGAAAAAATCACTACTAATCACTAATTATTTCACTACTACCTGCATTAAGTTAAAAAAATATTAATCTAATGTTTGCCTTCCTTCACACTTTACCCAGGCTTAGGACTGGTCCAAATTCTTCGTGCTATATTAATTTGGAGCGTGTTTAAAGGCCAACGGGCCAACAACGAAGATAATAATAATAACAACAGTCAAATAAAATTAACATCACAACAGTCTAATAATTAACAGAATCTGAACCTTAACGCCTTTCTAAATGTTCAAAATGCCTTCCATCCTTAGAAATGCAAAGATTTATTTTTCGACGAGTACTAAAAACGGCAGCTTCAATTTCCGCTCTTGAAATGCTGGTTATTGAATTTTGTTCAATCAATATTGAATTCTTTCAATCATGTTTTCTCGTGTGGTAGGATGAGTTTGAAAAACAAGGTCTTTTAGTCTTCCCCACAAGTAAAAATCGAGGACTGTCAAATCCGGTGAGCGCGCCGGCCACGAAAAAAAACTACCCAGTCCTATCCAACGATTTGGAAACGAAGCATCCAAGAAGTTTCGTACCACCTGCGAGAAGTGGGCAGGGCATCCATCATGCTGGTACCACATTTGTCTTCTTGTTTCCAACGAAACATCTTCCATTAGTTCTGGCAGTCCATTTTGTAAAAAATTTAAACATGTTTCACTATTCAAATGTCCATTAAAAATAAAGGGACCAATAATTTTGTCTCCCAAAACACCACACCATACGTTCACACTCCATCTATTTTGGTGGTTGATTTCTAACATTCAATGTGGATTAGCAACTGCCCAGTAGTGCATATTATGTACGTTAACGCCTCCATCACTGCTAAAAGTAGCTTCATCAGTCCATAGTATGCGTTTTAAGAATTGTTTATTTCCACTATACATATTTTTTAACCAGTGACAATAGTCTAACCGTCTGTCGAAATCGTTATCCAAAAGGGCTTGGTGTAAGACAACATGATAGGGATGCAGCTTGTTATCTCTTAAGATTCGATGAACGGATGTCTTGATAACACCTAATTCTTCAGATATTTGTCTGATACTTAAATGGGGGTTGGTTTCAACATAAGCCAGAACATTTACGACATTATCTCCATTACGAATCGAACGTAACCTGGTGCGGACTGGATCTGGATGCACAATTCCTGTTTCTCGTAAGCGTCTTGCTAGACGTGTAAACACCTTCTTCGAATAATGCCTTCTTTCGGGATATTGACTTGCATATTGGCGCTCGGCAATACATGCATTTTCAAAACATTGGAAATACACCGCCAACTTGTCATAGGCCTCGTTATTCGTAAAAGGCATTGTTAGATATTATTATAATAATTATTAATAATCAATAAATGCAATGTTGAAAATGTAATACATTTCAAAACTGACAACTTAATTTTACTGTTTTTGTTTGTTTCCATGGTTCCCTTCTTACACTCTTTATGTGATGTACCTAAGGATTGCATGCGTATCATTCATCCATTCATTTAGTTTAAAAAAAAGAGTAGGTATATTTATTAATGACTGATTTCAATATTCTGTCAATTAGTATTTAAGCATCACAAAAGAGAAAATGCAACAATTGGGGAAAGGCATTTTTTCCGCTTATGTAATTAAATTAGAAAATATTATCAAGGTCAGGATTAGAACATTTATGATGATTGATACTGAATAGATAATTTTATTTTTTAAATAAAATTGTTGCGGTTGCGATTGCGACCTAAATATTAAGACCAATTTTTAACTTAATATTACGGTAAAAATTAAAACTAACTGTTTTTTTTTCTGAAAAATCGAAATATCTCTTGACATGTCAGAGATATCGATTTCGGGTTTTCACTGGACGATTCCTCTTTAAATTACCTTTCTCTTGCCATGTAGTAAAAGCTGTACCATTCCATTTGAAAAAACTGAACAAAACTTTAAAAAAACTATTGTTGAATGTAACGCCACCTCGCGGTTTCATTTATAAACTAAATAATTTTTCTCCCAAACTATCTGATTGTCCCAGCAATTGCCTTTTAAATGAATCCAAACTGAGGAAAATCGGTTAAGGCAAACGGACATTAGACGACTTTTTATCTCAATAGGTAAAACTCCCCCTTCCCCTCTATTCGTGAAATTACGACAAAATGTCATAAAACAAAGTTGTAGGAGACAGTTTGCTAATTATAACTGAGATTTTTTCTTACTCGGTAAACACTTGAAAAAAAAAATATTTTTAAAAATGTTTAGCTCGTCACGCCCTCTTGCTGTCGTTTTAAAAGCTTAAAAATATTTTTGGTAAATTTCTCATGATCATTTTTAGTACAATTTTTTTTCCCCAAAGTTGTGGGATAAATAGTTTTCAAGATACGGCCGCGAACCATCCTTAATGGGACACCTGGTATATATATATATATATATATATATATATATATATATATATATATATATATATATATATATTAGAATTACTAGGTTCTCGGGTAGAACCGCGTTTTAGATTTGTAAAATCTCGACGTTTCGGCTTCCACTTTGCAGCCATTTTCAAGAGAATCTAGTTTATATATATATATATATATATATATATATATATATATATATATATATATATATATATATATATATATATATATATATATATATATATATATATATAAAAGCACTACAAACATCTAGTTAACAAAAAGTTGGAATTCGTATTGAAGGTGTATCAGATGTTAGACTATTAGCCTCTCTCCACTCCAATGGGGAAACCAATAGAGTTGCCAGATCGAATGCTATATCAACCATCTCATCTACTATATCTCTCTGTTCCATCTGTCGCAATACATAGAGCGATTTAAAATTTTACATTTGATAAGCTGAATGAATTTGCTGCCAATTGTACGTTCAGTAAATTTTCTTCAAATATGACGCATGACAAAAAAACAGATTATATTGTATATAAATTACTCATGACCAGTGTGGATTTACTGCAGGTCAGTATGTGTTTTGACAAGATATTTAAACCGTAGCAAAACTTGCAAAAATTGTCAAAAAAGCTTTTGACATTGTGATAAGAAATAAGCTATTCTAAACGTTAAAGTTTAAATGTAGATAGCTATATTTTTCAATTAAATCTTTTAATAGATATCAAAAATCTAGGTCAACGAAAGATGTTATTTAAAAATATGGCTAAGACAGGGATGTAGTAAATCTCAACTATTATTTTATTTGAATGCCAGAACAGCAATAATAAAGTGGAACGAACGTTTCAGATGTATGACAATACTTATGTGAGAAGATACAATACTTTCATTAAACTTCGTTGATGGCCAAGTTGTATTCAGAACTATTTCTATTTACAGTTTCATATTAGAAGAAATATATAAAGAATATGAGAAGTGGGATCTTAAGTATGTATTGGAGGTACAATCGGAGGTAAAAGTAATGTAAAAATTAATTGAAAATAATGTAAAATTAACAAAGAAAGAGCAACTTTTACCTATAATCTAGAATTAAATTATTAACTTTTTAAATAATATGAAAATGTTTTTGTTAGTGAGTATGCCTTTATTTTAACTTTTCAGGAAAAACATTTTTGATTTAAATCTTTAGAACACCGAACATGGAACTTTTAATAATACTCAATATTAATTAAAACCTCTGCAAATTATTTATTTTTAATACTTATTAGAGATAAATATTTTAAATTTTTAGGATGTATTGGAGGTATGTCAAAACGCTACAAAACGTTTAGAAATTTGAGAGAATATTCTTTAATCATTTCTCCTTAAGCCATTGTAAATTTTAAATCGATTGACTAAGCCGTTTAAAAATTATTCCAATTTAAAATCATCGTAATTTTTTACGTGATCTTATGAAGATTCACTATCATAATAAGTTAAACAAGTTAAAAATATACAAAAAAAGCTATCAAGTGTTCCAAACTTACAGGTTATGTGCCTTATACTATTTGGAACCAATTTTACAGTTTTATTAATTTTCATTTTCAGTACTTTTGCCTCTGATACCTCCTTGCTCCCTCCGATACATTCTTAAAGTAAACGGGAAATATATAGCAATTAATTGAAAATTAGAATAAGAAAACCTTCTTGGTACTAATTAAAAACTATGTTGAAATACAGTATGAACTGACATAAGCAAGAATTTCCTTAATGAACAAGAGTACAAAATGGAAGGTCATGTTTGAGAGAGTACATTGTTATGGAGCAGAAGTATAAACCTAAATTCAGATTTAAAGGAACAAATTACACAGTTGAAATGGACTCTTTGAGGAAATGCTTCTGGATTTTTAGAAGTAAAGATATCAGATTCAAGTGACAGAAACAGTGATTAATACAAATGAAGGGAGGAGTTTGAAATAATTGCAATAAATAAACACCTTTTTGTGATACTAGAAAATATATTACCCAACAAAGTTCACCATGTAAACGAAAGGTATATATCCAGGTAGATGAAGCAGAGGAAGTCCCTGTCGATCACAGAACGAAATAAGAACGAATGCAATGTAAAGATACAATCTGAGAGAGGAAGATGGCTTAATTAAAGGGGATTGACGAAAGGTAATGAAAATTTAGCGATGAGTTGTTTCCTAAATCCTAGTCTTATTATTATTATTTCCATACAAAAATAGGGTACTAATCTAGTTTTAAAAAATGAACAGCGGTAGTAAAAGAGAATCTAAAACTTTTACGAATACCTATTTTAAGATTTTTTTTATGAAGAAAGTCAATATTATATAAGCTGTAGGTTACAACGTCTAAAGGGTTGATGGGGGAAAACTACGTAAAAAAAGAACACAACATCTGCATTATAAATACTTGGGAGTGAAGGGGAAGGAGATATCATCGGCTTTATAGCGTAACGATACCTTTAGAGTTTTATGGCACTATACTTTTATTATATTTGAGCGCACTAACATAAAAGTATAAAAAATTATATGTTTACTGCCTTGCACATCGCCAGATGAGAAGTGTGTTCAGGAATTACGCGCGTTAAAGGCTATAAAATGTCGTAAAATGCTTATTTTATTGAACTGCTGATCGAGTTTATTGGTGCTGTAATTTGTAATAACGCAAATATTTTACGATAAATTTGGGAAAGCATCTGTTGTGTCGGCAAGAATGAAATTTTGATCTTGGGTTAGTTTATATTATAGTTTCGTAGATCACGCAAAACATATAAATAGGCCAATGTTCATGGCTGAAATGTTTCATTTATGTTATAAACGTAAAATTTTACATTTTTAACAATTTGTTAAAGGCCACTTCAAGATATTGCCGTCCTCCTTAATTATAAAGTTTAATTAAAATTTTTTTCATTGTTCCAGTAATTTACCTCTGCAGTATATATATATATATATATATATATATATATATATATATATATATATATATATATATATATATATATATATGCATTGGCAAGGAAGTGGATCTAAATATTCGAGGGGCTAGAGTAGGTGTGCATAAACTTGCAACGGTTGAAATAAAGGAACGTTTTTCTTTCAGAAGTTTTTGGATGCATGGAACAAGGCATTCACAAGAAATAGGCTAAAAATAAATGGGGATACCCTCTGAGTGATGATAGTTTCAGAATTTGGAGGGTCTTCATATAAGGCTGAACAATGTAAATGTGAAGCAGGTTGATAGCTTCCAATCTCACCAACATCACATAGTGATAGCCGCTTCACATATCTTAAGAAAGTCAACCTTGATGACTTTATCACATTAAATCCATGAAGTTTTTTTCGATCCTAGATTCGACAGCTGCCTGAAAAGTAATGAAACTAAATACAAAGTTAGAGAGATTGCTTCGAAGATTAAATTTGTAATACTTTTTTATAAAAAAAATATGGAAGCTAACAAAAATAGGCCGGGAATTAAGTTGTGAACCTAATAGTAACCATTAATTGTGAAGATAAATGATATTAAGTATAAACAAGTAACAACTAAACTTTGAACAACGAAATAGCAGAGGAATTCTGAACTCATAGTACAAAAAACCAATCAAAAATAAAAATTTGGTTTTTAATATTGAACATAATCTTTGCTCCAATATTTTTGTGAAACCAATTCTGCCTAAGAATTAACTTGTATGCTTTAGTTTAAACAAAATTGTATCAAATCTGATAGTACAAAATTTTAGTTTTGCACTAATAATATAATTTTAAATAAATATTTTACTGTACTGCTTCTGCTGCGTTCATTCACAAACTAAATTTCTTTATTAAGGCTGGAAAAAATTAACGTTTCAGCCATTGGTATTGAAACTATTTTGCATATTACGTGCAAAAATGTCAATAATTTTTAATTGGTCGGTTCCCGATGCACCCACTTTAAATCGTCATAATCCTTAAATCGATAATAATTAAATTGCGAATGTTTGAAACCGTTGAACATAGATGGAGGGGACGTCCAATTCGGTATAGAGAATTGAAACTTGGCATTTTGTGCCACAATTAAAGTTTTATAGCCGGGAAGCAGGCTATGCGGTAACTTTATCATGAAAATATGTTACGTTGGCGTCGTAATTTGCGTACTTTTTGATATAATGAAAGTTGCTTAACGAGCCTCGACTTTGTGGTTAGAGTACAACAATTTTTCAAAACGTGCAGACTAGTTTTAAACTGTAATAGGTTTGCTTTCGAGTAATTAAGAGGTTTTTAGCTTTAAGCCTGCTTGTACAACAAAGCAAAACTAAACCATGTCGGCCTTACTGATCTAAAAACGTATGCATTTTCATCAAGAAATATTTTCAGTACTGTCTATATGAATTATTGTCTTACTTCTCAATTTTACACCTGTAAAGCCAAGAAATAAAAAAATACCAAAATGTCTTGAAATGTCTAGACAATATAAAATATTTACATCTTCATATATACTGTAAATACTCCACTTTTCGATGTTTTTTCCTACTCAAGATATAATCATTAAAACATAGTTTCTCTCCGTTCACTGAATCATAGTGAACATGATATATACCAGGAATTAGTATTCAGAAATTACACAGGTCGACATGATTTTTGTAACATTAATGAGAAAGCTCTTTTTGCGTTTCATTTAGCGTTTCATTCATTATTTTTATTAAAACATCTTTTCACAGAAATGGCCTAGCACGTCCCACTTTCAAGTACCTGATTCTCCTTTATATCATGGCGAATTGGAATTATTTGTATCTGACTTTGGACTGGATAATGCAGTAATTAACACAAGACTTAGAAGGGGTATTTCCACAGTATTCTACGAAACTTTAAGGGCAGTTTTATTGTTTACTATAGTTTGGTTTGTATCTGTCTTGTTTACATTACAGTCAAGTATTTAAGTCGATTTTGTATAAAATAGCAAGTTCTAGTCGCCGAGTTTGTAAAAATCAAAGGGATAAGTTTTGTTATATATGCGATTTGCTTTTACAATTTATTTTAAAGTCACAACCAAGATCTATTTTCGAGGAGGTCAAAAAAGTGCCAAAATGAAGAATAAGATAACATTAACTTTTTTCTCTTCTCCTCTTCATATTAAGCTTGGATTTAACCATAATAATAATAATAAAAATAAAAAACTTTGCCAAAGCCATGACCAAAGAACGTAATAGTATCAAGTATTTGAAAATAAAATTTGGTAATAAGGAAGGTTCTAGGTTATTTCCGTTTTCAAGAAAAATTAAATAAGAGGGAATCTGCAGCTTGGAAATATTTTGTAACAGTAGTGAAAGGATTTATGGGCAACAAGAAAGATGAAAACTATCAAAACCTCATAGATGAACTCTTAAAAGCCTATGAAATACTAGGGTGTCGCATGTTCATATATTTGATATGTTTCCATTAGGACTTTTCTTTGGAAAATTTGGATGCAATAAGCGACGAACAAGGACCGCACCACCGACCTCCTGTAACAAAAAACTGTGCGTGTTACAGTAATTAGTTTATCATTGTCAGATTTACGACTGCAAAATTATTAACCTTTCACCAATGCTACCTCAAAAAAGTTTAAATTTGTTGACCTGTGTAATTATCATTAACAAATAAAAAAGGAACTAAGGCGTCATAAGCAACTTCATTTTTGAACATAATTTTTCGACAGGTTAATACCAGGGGTACCCATAAATAATCTCGTTTTTTGATATTTTACAAAATATAATAGTTTAAAGAATGAATTCATTCTTCGCACTGACAAACTTTCAATCATCTTTTTGCTAAATCAGGGTGATGATGCAGTTTTGATAGCTGTCACTGTAGGCAATTTTCTTCCATGAAGAAAATGTTCCATAGATATAAAACGGTGGTAATTTGAAAATGCAGTAAAGGAAAATACGATGGGTGAGGAAGTAGATTCCAGCAATTCCTTGATTTTTGCTTGGGTGATTCTGACAGTATAAAGTCTTGCACTGCCATGCTGCAGAAAAACGTATTTCCGATTATTCAGTATTAGAGGTGTTTGAAACAAAACCATGTGTGACAATACGATTCAGAACTTCATAGTAAATAATTGCTGTATAACCTAACATACTGACTCTAACACTTTTTTAGATAGAAGACCTATTTTTGGAGAGTTCAAAAGTGGTTATCCTGGTGTTAACCACTGTTTTTTTTTGTGTGGATTGCTGTATAGAATTCTCTCTTTTCATCTCCAGTAATAATTTGTTGAAGAAAGGGACCTCTGCCAAGCCTGGACACAAGTGAAGTTACACATTAAATTTTGTTCTCAACTGAAAATTGATATGACACCTACATTCCTTCTCTTTACACTTTTTAGGTTGTTTTAAACACCTTTGTGGCTACTTCTTCGACGGTTTATTTAGGATGAGCTCTTAACTTTATTTTTTTATTATGGATTTTAAACGATCGAAAAGATTAAAATCAAGATTCTAATTTTTTTTTAAAACCAAGTCTGACATATTCTGCAAACAAAAGCACTAAGATAAATTAGAAATTAAAATTATAAAATCGGAATTGGCATTAGAAAATTGTTACATTTTAGACACCTATAAAACATCCAATGTAGGATCCATGTTAGAAAATTATCCACATTTTGCTCTTTCATTCGTATAGGGTCCACCTTTTTTTTTTAATTTAACACACTAAGAATTAAAATTTATAGTTTAAAACACACAAAAAATGTAAATTAGCGTACCAAAAATCAATATATTTAACTAGAATATAGGTTTTGTTAAATTATTGTCAGTGGATGTCAATGTTTTTAAAATTATAAAAAGGAATTTTACTTATACAACATATTTTATATATTTCTTGTGGGAGTGGGATGTATCTATAATTTTCACATTTTGCGATGTCCCCTCCTTTTGGTACTGATATTATCAAGCACATCTTCGATTCGTTCAATATTTCCTCCTCTCTCAAAATTCTTCCTAACGTCTCTGATGTTTTCTAATATAATTCTACTCCATATTATTTTATTAAACCTCTAGTACACGCATTGGGTCTCAGGGACCATACCTTATAAAATTTTGCAATAACTCTCTAATCCATAGAGTGGGGGAAATCTATGGCTAAGTATCTTTTCGTCAGTTTAATGTACTTGGTTAGGGATCGCCGTCTGAATGAGCGTTAAGTTTTTTGCATTTCTAGAAATAAATCGGGTGTATGTTAAGAAGTTTGTTTTCCATCATAAGTAGTTTTTCTTCTTATACATAGATAATATCGTTGTTAATAGCTTCTTATACATAGATCTTATGCATAGATAATATCGTACTTTTAATTTTAGTCGTAGTTCTAATGGACTATACTAAGAAAACCCAACGTTTGTTAAAACTCTACGAAGAGATGGATACCGATGAGTACGATGATGAAGAAGATGGCCCAGAAGTAGATAATGTAGAAAGTAGAAGTGATGATAGTGAGACAGAGCAAGAATTTGAGGAAAACGAAAAGGAAATGGAAATTAAATTAGCTCATCGAGAGCCTCTTTTTATTGGTAAAGATGGCGGCACTAAATGGTAAAAACATGCTCGAAAGATGAAAACGCGCAAACAAAATATTGTATAAACCTTTCCAGGAGTTCAAGCCTAATTGAATCAAGGCTTGATTTATTTAGCTGGAATTCGACATGTAAACAGACTTAATATTTTGGATTTAGGGAAAGTGAACGGAACGGAAATAGAGACGTTTAGATTGATTATGGGTATCAACAGGTATACATTTTTACTTGCACATATACGATTTGATGACATTCATACTAGAAATGAGCGAAAGGAAGTTGACAAGTGCGCTCCTATAAGACAGCTCTTTGATACTTTTGTGCAACACTGCAAAGATGCCTACAGCCATTTGTCACAATTGACGAAAAGTTGGAAGGATTCAGAGGCAACAATAGCTTTTGGCAATACATTCCTAGAAAGCCAAACAAATACGGTTTAAAGGTGTTTGCAGTCTGTAATGCAAAAACGTTTTATACTAGTATAATGGAGGTTTACGTTGAACGCTAGCCTGACGGACCATATTAATTAAATACTAGTAGGTAAATTATTTTAGAGCGCTTGACTGAACATATTAGTAACTCAAAGCGTAACATTACAACAGATAATTGGTTCACAAATGTGCCCTTACCTTTCAGTTTAAAGTCGAAAAGACTTGACTTTACTAGGTACAATCAGAAAAAATACAACAGAATTGCCTAAAGAAATGGTACAACAAAATTCAAGTTGCCCAAATTCGAGTCGCCAAATTCAAGTTTGTGACTTTTCAATCAGTCGGGTAATTTTCGATCTTTCAACGTTAATTGATTCTCTTAATCATTTTATGGTTGTCGCCATGGCTCGCAGGTTGTGTTGCTGCTGCAATAAAACTATTGGCAAGACAACGTACAGAATTGGTTGTTCGGGTTGCTGCGGTGCTTGGTTCCATTCAAGTTGTGCCCAACTAACAGCGGCTGATTTCGAATTTTATTTTTGTTATTTCTATTTTTGTTTTGAATTGGCTTTAAATTGGGCAGTATCCTGTTAGACAATAAAGCAGCATTCATTCGTTTTACTGATGATATTGATTTTTGTAGGAGTTTTGGACGAAAGATGCGATTGCTATTAAAAAACCGAAAGTCGCGATGATACACTTCTTAATATAAGCATTAAAGGCTCTAACTTTCACAATATTTTTTTTATCATCCCAAATAATATTTTTGATACAATTTTCAAAAACAAATATTCGATATTTTTGACCCAGTCTATTGGGCCATTATGTCTGGACTATATAGCAGACGATTAGCTTTTTTAAAACTTATTTTTAAAATACTTCTGTTCAAATATAATTAATGGCTTTTTATTATTTACAACCATTAGACTGTTAGGTCTATGTTTAGATCAGATTTTAATTATTTGTTTTTCAGTCTTTTATAAAATGACGAAACAAAAATAGGCTATAAATTTTTGTAGCCTATTTAATAACAACAGTTATTCTTAATTTGCAATAAAAAACTGTAAACATTATACATGTTATAAACCAATCTATTTTAGTTAGAATTCGTCATAGAAGCCATGCTTCTTATCATAATTGCCATTTTCTGTTTTAGGCATATTGACTGATTAATATTATTAATTATCTCTTAAGAAATATATTTAGGGTGCATTTTTAGGCCATCCGGACTACAAATCTAAATAGAACAACAACCAAATTAGATAGCATGAAATTATTTATTTCATGTGAAATAACCTATTGAATGTTATGGCATTAATATTTGAAAAAAATTTCGGACAAATGTCCGCGGCTACTACTGATAAAACTTATTATGTTAATCTAATTTCCGACCACTTTTTCAAGCAATTGAGGTTTTATGTCCCCAATTATCCGACTTATGCTGGCTTACAAAGCATCAATAATTGCTGGTTTATCAGCATAGACCAAAGATTTAACAATTTGCTAATTTGCAAGCGTTGCTTTGATATTAAACGTTCCATGATAATTTGTCAGACTACTGAATAATTTTGACACTAAAGGCGCGCAAACACTTGGTTTGGTATTGACCCCTGCCGAAAGTTCCGACGCAAAAAATATCTCCGGTTACATATATTTATATTTATATTTAACAGTTTTCACATCTGACAACTAAATTATGTTCCTAACAACATAATATCCGAAGTTCAAGGCTCATAAAAATTGTTGACAATATTTTAATATATAAAGATTAGTCCAACAATTTTATGATTCAATAGAAATTTAATAAAAAAGTGGTTAAAATAAAATTAGACGTCCTCTTTCATTTTCCTTTTAGGGATAAGATCCATAAAAACATAATAAAAATGTGAGTAATAAAGTGTAAAATGTGTTAGGGCGCAACAAAGCTTATTTTGTCTTTAATATTGAAGAAAAAAAGTGAAAGGTATGAATAATATTTCCACATAAAAAAATACAAATTTATGATAAAAAGGTAGAGCATTATTTTCCTTATCTTATATATAGAAAAAAAGTGTTTTAGTGAGCTTTTAAATATCCATTAAAATGATTTTAATGTTACGTGAAACGTTTACAACTTTGGTACGTGATAAATTATTTGGAAGCGTTATTCCGAAGCCAAAATCAATATTTGACATGGTCTATTTACCAAATACTATACAGTTTCTCAAACTTGTTCCAACATCTAATGTAAACTAAACTAAGCTTGAAGATCTTGTAAACATAAATATTTATCTTTAATCGATACCAACAAACATCAATTATTTTTACGTAATTTAGTTTTCAGGAAAGATGTCAAACATATTTGAAAAGTAATATTTGAGGATACATAAAAATATATTTTCTTTTTTCTGTTATTCCATTTCCGTGTTTTTTTACGTTGGGTATTCAAAATCGTTTTGTTATGGATATTTTTATGTTTCGCTATATTTATTTATAAAAATAATTTCTACATATGAGGAAGGTGCAGGAATTATTATTCTATAGATAGCACCATTTGCCCGATAGTTAGGAAACATTGTAAAGTTGGTATTAATCGATATTACTATAGGAAAGATTTATTTACTTTATAATATTTGCATTTATTTGTAAACTGTGAGGAAAAAATGAAAAGAGAGTCATCATCCGATAAGGATTTAGTGTCATAAAACATTCATACAGGTATAATTATCCTGAATATCCTGAAGTTTTGAAGCTCCTTGAACAAAGACAAGTTGCAGGAACATCGATTAAAATCTCAATTAAAAAATAATTTTTAATAGGTATAGCAATATATTTTTTAGAGGTAAAGTAATATATTTTTCAGAGGTATAGTAATATATTATATATAATATATTACCTACCTCTCCAAGTCTTCATTATCTTTTAGTAAGTTTTACTAAACAATAAAAATTATTTAATAAGCTTCAAAAGTTTCTTCCTTTCTTTTATATATATATATATATATATATATATATATATATATATATATATATATATATATATATATATATATATATATATATATATATATATATATATATATATACGATCTTTATAGGTAGTAGCAAATTGACCAAGAAAATGAACTTCACCAGACTCAATTTGTTCATTTGACAAAACAACCATCACGTAATTTTGATTTATATCTAAAAAAAGTCTAATTTATTTTAATCCAGATCTTATATGTGATATTAGCGAGAAAGGTTAACCAATAATAAAACTAGTTTATCTTCAGCAGTCAATATTTCAAAAATGATAAAATATTGAGAAGAATCACAAAGCAGAAAAATTCATGTAGCTTACAATCGGTATGCAAAAATGTATCAAAAGAAATACATACCAGTCAATGCAAATAAAAAATACAATAATAAAGCCAGAAGGTGCTTTTGTGGCCCAAATCCTATACCTCAAAGAACCCTATACATTTTTTATCGAAAGAATGCCAAAAGAATGAACTATCCAGAGAAACTTATCAGAGATCTAATAAAATACTATTGCTTAAACATGTACATTTAATGTACATTTCTGAAACAAAAATCAACAAAAAGACGTTTCCAGAATTGATACGAAAAAGCCCACAAATAAAGTTTTAGGTAGAGTTAAAACTAAATACGTCAGAAGTAGCTAGACAACTACAAAGGCAAAGAATATAAGAAATATGGACAAGGAAGGAAGCTCTCAAGAACGTATTAAGCAGTCTCAATAATTTAATCTACAACTTTGGTAGTTCATGATTAATTGATTCATGGTTAATTTTGAAAGTTCATTGCTGACTGATAAGGAAGAAGAATTGAAAATTAAAAATTCATATCGAAGAATTATCTATTATTATAATATAACATGATTTAGGACTGTTTTACATTTTATTTGAATTCAATAATACAACCGGTATATTTAAAATATTTTATACGTATATCAAACTTGCATAAAGTCAATAAATAACATTAAGATTTATCTACAGGTAGAATGCGTGTAACATGTTGCTTGCGTTTTTGTAACAAATTACAGTCTTAGTGTAATGACTGCACTAAATAAATCATTGTCAAATTGCTTTAAGTCAAATCATGGGTAATGTTAAAGAAAAAATTGACTAAACGTAATTTAAATTATTTTTCTTTCAGGCGCAGATACGTGGAGCTGTAAAATATAACTTTAAAAATGAGCTGTCTAAAGTTTCTGACATTCTCAATGCCATATATATAGAAAGCATAATAGATCATAAACTATTTCTAATACAATATGAACAAAATTATTTGAATTTTATTTTCCAGTAACAATTTGCATCACTAATCTATAAAAACATTTCTACATTGATATATGAGAAATCATTAACAAAAATCTTCAATGAGACAATTAATTTGATGAAAAAACGACGAACAATGAGAAATGCAGAGAGTTTTGTAAAACAATAAGAACAAAAATCTAGTCTGGAGGAGACGTGTCGGTTCAATATGTAGCTAGTGCGAAAAGACTCTGGAAGAAAACATGGAAATTACTAAATCGAAACAGAAGCTGAAAATTGTACTCGACTTACAAAAATTTACTCAATATGTCTCTAAGAACAAAAAGTATCTAACTTATGAAAAAATGCAGAAGTGATTATTTTACATAAAAAGGCACAGGAAGAACTATCGAACTATTTAAAGAAGTATCGTCTAAAAAGTTCCCTATCGATAATATATACAATTTCTTCACCAAACTAATATCTAAATAAATATTAAGAAAACTGAATGACGTATAACGGATTTAGTACAACAATTATATCCATGGTATACAGTAGGCCATAGAAGGGTACAACGAATATATCATGCTACTGTGATTGACTATGAAAAAGTATTTGACTCAATCTCAAAGCAGGCCATAATTGATTCATTGCTTAACCAAGGTGTAGACAAACCATATGTAAATCTATTAGGTTCGATATATAATAAGGCTACAGCGACAGTTCACCTTGATGACCTTTAAGTTGAAATTAATATAGAGCGGGGTGTACGGCAGGGTGCGCAATATTACCTATTCTTTTCCCAACCTGTCATAAAGAAATCTTACGTAATCTGGATTTGGAACATATATGTAATACCTATCCTCTCTGCTTAATTTCCTGCTGTGTCAGAATATTAATTGCGTACTGTCTTAATTCTGCAATTCTGTTTTTAAATGCTTCCTCTCAACATATAGCCCATACATTGTAAGATCCCAATATTAAATAGTTTTTTCATATGATAATCCTTGTACATAGTCTTGGAAATTTTATTCTCCAATTCTCGATGTTCCAAAAAACTCGAAAGGGAACATACATTCAAATTTAGAAACTTAAACCTGGATTAATTACTTATATGAAACTCCAAAAAAGATGAGGTAAATGTGTAAGTAATGAAAAGTGCGTGATAAAATTGTTGAAATGAAAAAATTAAGAAAATAATGATGGTCACTCAAGAAGTCCTTGGCCCAACACAGAGATGAACTATAATTCGTTTAACAGTCTGCTGCGATGTTTCGGACGCATGCGTTGAGTTGCTTGATAATTGCTATAAGTTCTACAATAATTGCTACAAGTTCGACTTGTAATAAACTACTTTAAAGGATAACTTCAACGAACATGCAAAAATGGTCAAATTCCACTTAAAAGAACTATTTCCCTTCCTTTTAAACGGTAAAAAGTGAAGTACTGAATTTAAACGTGGCCTGCATTTTTTGAAAGTGAAAAACGTTCGGAATGTTCAAAAACTACTTTGATCGAGAAAATCTTCACACAAATCCAGTATGTTGTTTTGAATGAAGGTATGCGAGCTTGCTGACATTGTAAGCATCTCAATGAACCATATAGGTGGAGTTTAAAAAGCTCGCAACTCGATGGATCGTGCATGTTAACAGTCGATCAAAAACATATTCAAATAAATGTTTTTCAAAACCCTATAAACTTATGTAAACGCAATTTTGCTCAATGTCCTCCACTTTTATAACAATAGATTAATCATGGATTCATCATTATATACCAGTGACGCAGTAATAAGTGAGAGTAGGTGAAAGTGTGCAAATGAAAATTTTAATTATTCATGATTTTGTAGCATTATCTTTAATAATTTTCATTTTTTATGTTCTGTAAAGCAACGATATTCACGAATATATTATTTTCAGTACTTTTACTTGAGATTGTACCTTCGATACATTTTTAAATCTCAGATGGTTATTCAGCTAAAGCAGTTTTAATTCGATTTTGATAATAGAAACATTGCTATTATAATCAAAAATAATAACTGTGGAAAGAACGTTAATCACTCTTCGCCCACATTGGTATTTGTGGGTGTTATTTCGACGACAGTTAAGATGGTTTTTATCAAGAACAAATTGGATTACTATTTAATCTGAAAAATATTATTTTAATTGCAATGATTTTGTTACTTTACATGTGAAATTCCTGGTTTTCCTGGTAAGAATAAAATTTTATAGACATACTATAACAATGATATATGCATTATATGTACAAAACCTTAATACATACGTTTTGTAACATGTTCTGGCCAGTAAACAAAAATAGGATAGATTTCTTATATATTCAAAATTCAAGAATCTTTGTATTACATTTGTATTAATCTTGATAAAATATATAACAATACATTTTTCTAAGGAGTGATTATTAAGATCTTATAAGCTCACAAAAAATGTTTCCCCGTACCAGGTTTGATTAATATCTATTGGTAAAACAAAAGGCGTGCTTAATACTCCACCAACTCACTATTTCAACCTGGTTAAGTAACTCAATCGCCGAACAAATTTCCAGGTATCAAGAAATGCTTTTATAACATTAACTCATTGGATACGGATATTTTCGACCCTCTCTCCATCAGCATCATAATAAATATTCCTAAAGTTGAGGTTAATTCCTTCAATTCTTCTATTACAACCTTCGGCATGAAACCTAACTAGGAGAGAGTTACTACTAACTATCCAAAACACTTTATCTAACTACCAGACGCGCGTTTCGATAGATATGTTAACATCATCAGGAGATAATTAAATCTAATTCTAAAACTAAACTATGTACTGTTCAATATACATTGTTGTTTGGTGTTGTTGATATAGTTCAAAACTATGTCAACCGTACGAAGTGCATAAAAACCATGAATCGTGAAGTTAACCAAGCGTTACACTAATAATTCAAAAAGTTGGCTTAATGGACTAGGTATTTTATCTCGGTTGATGGTTTTATTACATTTTGCTAACTGAACGCTATCATATACATCCAAAGCCGTAGGGTTTTAATACTAATAATAGTACAGGGTCAGGCAAGGAGATATGGTGTTTTTGAAAAAATTGACATCCTCTTATTTTTAAACGAATATCAAAATGTATTGCTTTTATACTTTAGTGGCATATTGCCATTAAATTATACATAACACAGTCAGGTGCGAAAAATCACATCAGTTAGGTGGCGTCCATTTTTGTCGAAGCATCCTTGTAGACGGGTAGCAAAATCCTCCATACTCCTTTCAAGCATGGCACGAGAAATCCTTTCAATTTCGCGTGTTATGCTTTCGAGAAAGAGCTTCAAGAGTTCGCGGTTTGTCTACGTAAGCTTTGGATTTTAAGACGCCCCATAAAAAGTAGTCACAAGCTAAAAAGTCTGGTGACTGAGGTGGCCATTCCACATTCCCATACAACGAAATAAGGCGCCCAGAGAAATGATCCCTTAAAAAGGCCATTATTGCTCTTGACGTATGACAAGTCGCCCCATCTTGTTGTAACCAAAGTGTATTGAGGTTAACGCGTCGTCTTTGTAGTTCTGGTAGAAAATAATCACGCAACATGGTGAGATAGCGATCTGTGTTAACAGACACTGTTCGTCCGTTTTTAAGAAAAAAATACGATCCAATAATGCAAGTTCGAGATACGGCACACCAAACAGTTACTCTTTCGGAGTGCAGAGGTTGATCATGTAGTTCTCGGGGGTTTTCGGGTGTCTTTTCGGGTGTCCAGTCGAAAGTTCTGTTTGTTTACCATCCCCGATAAATGAAAACGTTTTCTTTACTATCGCGTGCGAAAGAGAAAGATAGCACTTCTAGTAACCCGGAGATTAAACGCATTTATAACGTCATATTTTGGGCGCTGTCCCATTCTCAATAGTCAGGTGTTTTTCGCTATCGCCTTTTTGAATGGTTGCAAAGTGAACGTTTTGAACGATTACATTAGTGAAGGTAAATTCAGTGCAATATATGAATAGAAATAATGTCACATTAATATTTGAGGACTGAATTGTTATCAAATATCACCAATTAAATCTAATAATTAAAAGGTGTTGTACAATAGAAAAAGGAGAAAAGGTATTGCAAGTTTGTCCGCATTTCCCGCTTTCTTTTCTCGATCATGCAAAAGGACAACTGTTTCGGACAACGTCGTGGATTTAATGGAATTATGGACGCCAAATCGGATACAAATTTTATTAATCAAGCTCAGGGGTTAAAAAATTATTTGATGGATGATAATTTTAAATTCTGGTTGTTTTTCTTCAATAAAATAATGCCTCACTGCGACATTCTCTTTGATCAACTGTAAAGCAGGCAAATAGATGCACTTGAAGTTAAGAAGAATTTTAATAGTCAATAAAACAAAACTGTCGATTTTCGATCTCCGAAAATCATCGTGAATTACATCAAAGACTAGTTTAGGTTTATAATGTAATTCACAAAGATAGCCAACCTTTCGAGAATTGCTCTAAATCTGTGGTTGTAAAAATAGCTAGCAGTTGAACTTTGTTATTTTCTGTTATTTTCCGTTCTTAAGCATTGAAAATGGCATGTTGAAAATGTATGTGAAAATATTTTTATTCAAATTATTAT
Source organism: Cosmopolites sordidus (assembly GCA_031761425.1). Taxonomy (NCBI): domain Eukaryota; kingdom Metazoa; phylum Arthropoda; class Insecta; order Coleoptera; family Curculionidae; genus Cosmopolites; species Cosmopolites sordidus. The sequence continues at coordinate 33,486 of JARFXV010000999.1, forward strand.
TTTTATATAAATAAATATTTTTCTTAAAAGAAATTATTGGAATCATACATTATATTACCGTGGATTTAATCGTTAATTTACCGTGGATCATATGGTGGATACCGTGGATTACTCCAGAGAGTGATACTTTTAAGAATTGGCAAAATTATTTTTGTAAATAGATTGTTCCATATTTTCAATTGCCAACATTGGAATTGAATTATGTAGTGAACATATGACAGTTACTTGTAAACTTTTTTATGTTCTTAGAAAACTCAGAGAGCGTTACCCTTCAATGACGTCATGGTAATTATATATATATATATATATATATATATATATATATATATATATATATATATATATATATATATATATATATAAAAGTCGATTTGACAGGCTCTCGTAATCCGTCCCTTTCCATGATGTAAGCAATAAAGTGGGTAACAAAATCAATATGCAGTTTATTACCTTTACTCTACAGAATCTAAACATAGAAGTAGGTTTAAGCTCAGGTGAAGCTCTGAAAATACTAGGGTGTAACAAAAGTATTTACGTTTTTAATGTATTTAGTTATTCACTGCAACAAGTACTCATAAAACGTCTTCTTCGAAAGACCGTGAACAACCTGATCTTCGATCTTCAAGATTCATGTCTTGCTGCAGGAATTTTGAAACCAGAGCTGAATGATGCCGACTGATACATCTTCCATCTTTTCTTCATCTTTCCACCATCTTTCATCTCTACTTCGCAAATCTCTAGAGCGGCGTCGTTCACTTTAAAGCAATTTTTAAACCAACAACTGATTATTTCGCAGTGGAATCACTTTAATGCCAAAAAAAGAATGTTTATTTGTTGGAGCCAAAAGTTGGGAGCGGAGTAAACCTCTGAGAGTGAAATATAACCCTTTATTTATAAATTAAGAAAAAAACGCAAATAATTTTGTAATTAAATATTTTTGACTCAATTAGAACATCATTTCAATGCAAGTTACTTTATTAAATTTAGAGATGCATTTTCCAAACTTCTAATTTTAACCACAATGAAAAGTTGCTTTGTCGGGTATGTTTGAAAATGTATTTGTCGGGTATGTTGTGCAATGTGATAAAATCCTTTTTTTATTCTAGTCATATTAACAATAATATGTTTAGAGGTTGTTTCTATTTTATTTCATATTAAGTATTTCTAAATTATTTGTGCTGTTCTAATTTTCATATTTTTACAAGTTCTCAAACCTAGTATAATCAGATTTAAATAAATCATTCTGACTGATAACTCCTAAAGAACGAGAAAAATTTCAAGATAATTACTAGAGAACTTGAAGAATTTTCCTTCATTTCTAGAACTCATTATTTGTTGAAAAATTTTATAGATTAACAGTTGAGATCGGGAACCCTCAATTTATTTAACTATGTTAATGTGTTGTTATTTACAGTTGTTTGTATTACATATGTTTTAAATTTAAATAATACGTGAAATATGAACACGAAATCATTAATATTACCGTATCTTTCCGTCTAAAGAAAATCTAAAATTTTCTAAGATAGCCTTAAAACACGGAAAATATTTTTGATAAATAACACCTACCCATATAAAATTACATAGTGCAAATAAATCAACAAGTTATACGTTTGAAAACCGAGAAACAAAGGAAGTCTAACCATTAATTTAACTTAATTATTACTTCTGACTTTAGATATCAAGTTTGGCTTTGGTTATAATTAACTCAGCATTTTCAAAACTGATAGTTCAAGATAGTGGCGTATTAAAATACATTAATATAACCGTAATTGGGATTAGATATCAATATAAAATGGAATGATATTAGGAGTAAAAATGTAAAAATATAGTTGTCAAAGGCAGAGGAGGTAAATAAGAAAACTGTAAGAAACTGTTCAAATTGAATCCCAGATTTTTTAAAATTGGGATATTCAAAATATTTATTGAAAAATGTTATTTATTAATGAATTTAATGTTTGGACAAACACTAAGCGAATATTTAACGATATTACTGCTTAAAATCTCTTAGTTTTAGTCTGATAGATACATGGAACGAAAGCAGATTGAATAACAAGTAACTAATAGAGGAGAATATAGGAAATTTTTCATGAAAAGCTATGTTGGACAAATCAGGTCCTCCAAAACTTATTTCTTAAAATATCATGTAAAAATTATTTATTAAGTACTTGTTTATTTACGAAATTGATATGTATTATGGGCTGTTGTAATCGAGGTACCTAATTAAAGCACTCATATCAAAAATAGAAGAGAAAAAACTGGGATTATTTTGACATTATATTGATTAAGACAGTTTGGGAAGCTAGAGCGATGGAAAAGAATAAAAGGATAAGGCCATTGAAGACATAGAACAAGGATATCACAGAAACAATCCAAAAAAGAGGCAAAATATGGTAGCTAGCAGTTAACCTGGCCAAGGACCGTAAATCATGAGGATACTTCAGTAACACATGAAATGTAATTTTACCTCGACACTTCCGGGTATTAAGAGGAAGGATTAAGTAAGTAAGAAACTATTCAAAGAAGAGGCAAAACATGTCAGGAAGTAGTATATATATATATAGCTCGCAAACTTATATAAACCCTTACATCAAATTTTCTTCAACAATACCATTGGGCTAACTTTGAGAACTCCACTTATAATCAGATGAGTCCATGATAATTCCTTAAAGTTGTCAAATATAAGTAATCATTTTATATTGCTCATATCAAGAAATGCTAGCAAAATGTAACAACCTAAGCCATCTAGACATTATCTCCCTCCTCACACCAGAATAAGAAGTAGAGACTCTTATATCAGTTGTGCGAGTTGACAGATTCTCACAAGGCATTATTCAATTCAATTCATTGGTATTGTTCTGTAACATTAACACATCTATTAATGTCAGTTGTATACCAATAATACTTTGTAGTTTAAGCCTTAAAGTTATGGAAAGTTCAATTACTACAACAAACAAAACGGCCTGATTATCTTCAACATGTCAATTTATGAATCTATTTATACTTACTGAATACGTAAATAAATGAGTGATATTTTTAGAACATCATTATATACTCGAGAAATTAGTGTTTAGTGTACTTATAAACCGAGATGGACGTGTATCCTTTATAGAAAACGATATTGATTATGCATATACCTTCTAAGGATTAGGACATGTCTAAATAATATTTAACTTTTCATTGGGATCTTTTATTGATCTATTAAAATAATGGATATGTTACACACCAAATTTCCTGAATGTCTTATATCAACAAATTTAAACTTTTTTGAGGTAACATTGATAAAAATAGATTTATATGAAGTATTTTGTAGTCCTAAATCCGAAAAATGATATACTATTTACTACAACACGTAGAGTTTTTTCGTTACAAGGGGTTGGTAGTGGGGAAAAAAAGGAGACGACATATTTAGATAATCCAATATTTATTTAATATACACATGTAAAACGTATTAAATCTATGCAAGCACGTTACTGAGGATTATATGAATAAAAAGTACATTACATGAGATGTGATACAGCCACAAAAACTTTCACTTTTTCCTCTTTTGTTCGGTAGCATAAACTCTTTTTAAAAACCAGCAATAGTCGCCCAACATAGATGGGTTTCCAGCGTCCGTGATATCTTGCTTCTATCATCCTAATGTCCTGGTGAAACCTCTCTCCTTGTTCCTCGGTAGCTTACTACATCCAAATTTTCGGGAAAGAAAACCAAATGGGAGTATAAAAGGGACATGCGGCTCCCTAGTATTTCATAGGTTTTCAAAAGTCTTGCAAAGTTTCATCTATGAGGTTTTTATAGTTTTCACCTTTCTTGTTGCCCAGAAATCCCTTCACCACACTTACAAAACACTTCTAAGCTGCCAACTTCTTTTTACTTAGAGGCTTGACCAAGAAGCTAGAAATCACCTAGAAGCTTCATTATTTGAGGTCTAATAAATATGCCTTTTTTAATTTTGCATCACTTAATTGATGAAATATTTCATTTAGGCAGCTGAAACCATTACTTTCTTTGTTCATGGCTTTGTCAAAGTTTTTCATTAGTCCAAGCTTAATATGGAGAGGCAGATGAAACGCCTTTTTGGGTAAATAGTGGGGCATATTTTATGTACGAAGTACCAGGTTTAAACGAATATGATATAAATGGGAAGCAGGTACTTGAAAATAGAACGTACTAGGTCATTTCTGTGAAATAGTGTTTTAATACCTACCTAAATGAAACGCAAATAGAACATTGTCGTCAATGTTACAAAAATCATATCAGCCTGTGTTATAGAATATCCGTTTGTAGCAGATGAAGACGGCTTTTTTGGGTAATATAATTTTAAATATATAAATGGCATCAAAATAAAAATATCACCATAATTAGACAAGCCAAGACCATGTTGAGATGCAATGCATTAGTCATGAATTAATTGCAAGATATTTAGATGGTAACATATAAGTGTAAATACACGGGAGCTGATAGGATCATGAATAAATTGCAACGAATAGGAGCGCAAGTAAATTTGATTATTATCTTCAGATCATCAGCAGTGAAATTTGAGATCGCGTAGTCCATTTCTTTTATTTTGCGAACTATTTAATCAGTTTGAATTCTAGGCAAAACGATAAAACAATTATGAAATAGAATAATATATAAAAAAAATTAACATGAATAATATTATTGGCCTAGCAGATAGTTCATAACTACATAATAGATACCTAATAACTGTTAAATAAAAATGGCAGTTCTACAATAAAAGAAAAGAAAGAAAAGAAAATAGTTGTCCTAAATATTTACTGAACATTATTTATTAAACAGCAATTACTGGTTAGATTTTTTTTATTTTGGTAAAGTATAATTGACATATTTACCTCGATAAAGTACATCATTTATATTAATAATTATAAGAGTGACTTTATATATTTAGATATACAGGAATTTTAGGTTGAAAACGACATTTTGTACACATCAGGTTGTCCGAAAAGTTCGCACGGATATTCGATTAGTTGGTCTTTTGACTCTGGTAAACAGAAATCTGATTTTAGTAATCAAAGATTGGTAATGCTTATTTACATATTAGAAGGGTCGTTTAATAAATCATTAGAACAATATAGAAAAACAAATTATTTTATAAATGTATAAATTATATATAAAACAAAAAAAATTTTTTAGTACATTTTTTTTATTTTTCAGCACAATCTACTTTTAGCTCTATACACCTTTCCAATCATTTTAACTCTAACTTTTTTAAGGCGTCTAAAAAATAAGATTTCGGAAGGTCTTTAAAATAGGCATTTGTTTGTCCTCCTCGTTCAATGTGACCCGTTGTCCATTGAACCATTTTTTTAAGTTCGGAATAAAAAAAGTCACTGGGGGACCAAATCCGGTGAATACGGTGGATGTTGTAATAATTTGGACTTTAATTTTGAACAGAATTTTCTTCTTTTTCAAATAAAGACGATTTTTCTGGATTTCTTCGCTCAACTGGTGGAATAACGACGCGTAGATGTAGATGATTCCGCGCGCACTCCAAAAAAACTGTGGCCATAACTTTGCCGGTCAACTTCACCGTCTTCGCCTTCTCGGAGCCAATCTGCCTTCAAAAACCCACTGGTCTGATTGCTCGTTTGTCTATGGAGTATCGTAGTTTATCCATGTTTCGTCCATAGTTATGTATCGATGCAGAAACTTATCAGGATTGCGACGAAAAAGCGCAAAAACAACTTTAGAGTCGACCATACGATTGTATTTATTCTCCATTGAGAGCAAACACGGCACCCATCTTGCCAAATTTTTTTTCACACCCAATTTTTCGTGCAAAATTGAAAACACTGTACATTACAATAAACTTCTGGCCTCAATTATTTCTCGAACTTTGATTCGTCGATCACTTAAAACCATGTCGTGGATTTTGTCAATCATTTCGGGCGTAATCACTTCCACTAACGTCCCGAACGATGTTCATCTTTTGTGGATGTACGGCCATGTTTAAACTCATTTACCCATTTATAAACAGTTGCAAACACAGGAGCAGAAGTACCATGAACTTCATCCAACTCAGCTTTGATTCCTTTCGGTGTTAAACCTTTTAAATTAATCATCACTCGAAACTTACTTTTTTCAATTTTTCTAAATAAACAAAAGTTGGTTCAATCGACAATAAAAATGAAACCATGTGATGAATATAACTGAGACTTTGACAGCTATCTTGTGAATAATAGTGCTTACTAAAAACAAACCATTTCCGATGCTACGAGCACCATCTCTTGGATTATCTCTAAGGACTTATTGAACAATCCTGCTTTACGTTTCATATAATTTTCATTTACGCCACATTATACTTTTTTATTTCAAACAGGGCAAGAAAGCTATCCAGGCAAAAAACAAAATTTCAGCAGTTTAGAGAGAGGTTTAGGTTGGGGAGACAACGGTGCAATAGTAGTTTGGTCGGTTCATGGACGAAAATTTTGAACTGAAGAACTTACATCGCTTTGACCGAGTCGATGTGTCGAGAAAAAAAAAGGTCATACTAGCATAAGATCAACCTATCAGGGTCCGTGAGATATCAAATTAGCTAAATATTAGTAAATCGACCGTTTTTGACTTTTGATCAGAAAAAAAAATGGTTACGTCCGCCAATACGATATATGGGTATATATTTAATGAGCGAAGTCTGCTAAACCAAAACTGTTCATACGCTCTTTTTCTTAAAAAAATCTGAGGCTCTATTTGGTAACTGGTGATGACCAGACGCATGGTAACTGGTGATGAAAACTAGGTTGTGTACAATAAGATGCAATGAAAAAATCATGAAGGCTGTTAGGATCAGATTTTAATTACGGTGAAAGACATCCTTAATAAGAAGAAAATTATGTTTCGCATTTGGTGGGATTGGAGGCACAGTCTGGGCTACTTCTACACAACCAATCCCTCAACACCACACAGTTACTGTGCACAGTTAGATCTGCTGAGGGCAGAAATTGAAAAAAAATGGTCAGAATTAACAAATAGGAAAGGTGTCGTGTTTGGTTTTGACAATGCCTGACCCCGCGTTAACCATATTGACCCAGCAAAAACTGTTCAAAAACTTCTACTGGGATGTTTTGCCCCATTCATCTTACTTACCGGACATTACATCATGGATCTATACCTCTCTATTACAAAATACTACCACGTTGTCAAAATGCTGTAAATACACAGTAGACTGAACAAATATTGACATAAACTATTTGAATTTCTTTTTGTCTTAAAAAATCTCTACCAGCTTTTCTGACATCCCAATAGATGAAACGATATTCTTGTCCACCAGCTGAAATTAATCTGTTTCAATTTCAATGATTTCAACTCATTGAGTATTGAAATCAGCTTCTTGAAGGTCCATTTTATTGTATAGAATATTATTACCATTAATTCAAACCGCAGCAAAATATCTGTTAGAAAATTTTCTTCATAACCGCTATAAACTGGTGAACATCTTATCATATAGTACAACTATCAGCAAAATACTAATATGTTTCTATTTTCATAAATGAACTAATTGGTTCCCTAATTAATTAGAAAATAATACGTCCACTTCAAAAATATAAAGAATATGAATATAAGAAAGATCTTCAATTGCTCCTGTTTGAACTAAATTCAAAATAACATTCAAAATAACAGTTGGCAATTTACTTTCACTAAATGCTAACCTCACTTATTTAATGCATTGACTATATCAATAACTTAACCATTTAACAAACTAATTGCGATAATTGTATTAAAATATTGATTTTTCCTACGGCATATCAATTAATTACAATCTTTGATTATATATTTCAAATTATGCGTGTTTGTGACAGCAGAGGTTGAGTGAATTAAGATGAAGAGATTTTGTCGAAAATATGAAGGTCAAAATATGAATATAAGTTAGATATAGATATAGATACTCCAATATAAATTTGTATTGAAGTATCTAGGTGAATTATTTGTTGCTTAGAATTTTTTTGCACGTAGGCTTAAGTGTAACTTAAAATAATTAATATAGGTCTAAACATGCAAAATATGTCGGTTCATGAATGTTTATAGCTTTTATTCTTGACCTGTTGGAATTTATATATGCGCCTAAACAATTTTGATCTCACTTTTTTGTCATCACGCTATTCATAACATAAATTCCTGACCCATAAAAAAACACTGACTAAGCAAATATGGTTATTTTAAGGAGAGTAAAAGCGTAGAAATTAATTATAAAAATATGGGAATAATAGAATGCAACGATAATTGTATCAAAAGAGAAATGTGTACCGTCGACTTGTTAAAACCAAAAAACGTGAATTTTTCTAGTTACAAGAATGTCCCTGATCATCAACGATTTGCTAAAATAAGAGCTAGAACTTATTAAGGACTATGTTGCTTATTCTAAACGCTTTAATCCTACAAAAGCATTTAATTTTGCTTCAAGTTATAATTTTATTATATTACTTTTTAAAATACAACCTTAGAATTAAAATACAACCTCCTAGAATTTTTTGTGGTGCAATTTCATATTCATTTTCATTTTCATATTATATTCATACTAAGTTTCATACTAAATTCATACTAAAACAAATTTGTCTAATTTCCACTTATATTTTTCTCTAAAACAAAACGCGTTTCGCAACATTGTAGGTTCTTCGGATGGTTGACAAAGAATCAACCTTCTTTGTCAACCATCTGAAGAAGTTAGAGTGTATTGAAACGCGTTATGTTAAATATAAGTGGAAATAAGACAACTGTTTTATTTATACAATTAAGTATATTTTTGCGACTACTTTAAATATTTCTTGACTTAGAGAGTGACCATATTCTACTAATGGCCGCAATGAAAATATTTCTGGCGAGATCCAAAAAGAAGACACCAAAACGACAAATGATACTAGACAGACTACATGACCCAATTATTAAAACCATACTTAAGTAATTATATATAAGTAATCATATCAAAAAGTAATGAGTTAAATCCTCTGTTAAATCCTTCAGGGGTTAAATCAACAGCATTTAACCCCCATAATTGAGGAAAGCGACGTGACATGGTCATGGGAAAAAATAGCAAATACTCCAAAACGCTCCTCACAAAATGTCCTGGGTAATAAAACTAGTAATAAAATGCAAAAATGGATGACCGAGGAAATCTTGCTACTAATGGATGAACGCAGAAAATTCAAAGAGATAAAAGATAAATATAAAAACCTACAAAAACTAATAAGATCAAAAATCGGGGCTGCAAAAAACGTACGGCTCAGACGTGAATGTAGTGAATTAGAACAACTACAACGCAGGCATGATGATCTTAATCTTTATAAAAGATTAAAGAAGACTGCTGGGCTATACCAAAAGCAAAAATTGGGTATTATTGTGAATGAAAACAATAGTTCTGAATGATGCAGAAATGTAAAATATGGGAAGATTATATCGAGAAGCTCTTTTATGACAATAGACCTGGTAAAGAACTAACTACGGGAGAAAACCTAACTAGACCTTCTATTACTAAAGAAGAAAGAATAAAGCAGCTGGTCCTGATAAAATTCCGATAGAGATATTTAAAGTACTAGACAAGAGAGGTATCACAGTACTGCATAGATTATTTAACCAAATATATGACAATGGCTATCTTCAGCCTTTATCACCCTGCCAAAGAAAACCAACGCAAGGAAGAGCGGGAATCACAGACTTATAAGTCTTATGAGCCACTCTATAAAATATTTCTAAGGATAATACATCAGAGACTATATAAAAAGTGTGATATGCCATAAGCGACACACAGTTTGGATTCAGACAAGGGTTGGACACGAGAGAAGCACTGGTCGCAATGCAGGTTCTAGTACAGAGCAGCGGAAGAATGTACGTCTTTTGAGTACCAAAAGGTTTTCGACAAGGTTCAACATCATAAACTTATATAGCTTCTCCGTCGGCTTGACTTGGACCAAAAATGCATTCAGCGCATAGAGAATCTATATTGGCACCAATCGGCACATATCAGAGTGGACAATGCCCTGACTGGACAGATTAGAGTTTTTAGAGGTGTACGGCAAGGATGTACACTGTCTCCGCTCTTGTTTAATCTATTCTCGAAAGCTGTCTTCCAGGAGGTACTTGAAAACAAACAGATTGGGATTAAGGTCAATGGAGTCTGGACAAACAACATTATGCTAATGATACAGTTTTGATTGCAGACAACATGGAAGATCTACAACAACTAATCATTATTACAGGAAAAAACAGTCGAAACATGGGATTAACCATAAATACAAAAAATATTAAATCATGGTAATCACAAGGGAAACAAACATATTCAGAGATTCCAACCTAGCCTACTCCGGGAAACTGATACAAGAGGTAACAAAATGTAAATATCTGTATGAAGAATGGTCCTTAGACAATTAAATTAAATGCCGTATAGAACAAGCCCGAAGTATTTTCCTGAAATTCAAGAAACTGTTCATTTGTAGCGACTTTGACCTTGATCTTCTAGTAAGATTGATAGGGTGCTATATTTGGTTAGTACTTCTCTACCGCGTAGAGGATTGGACCTTAAAGATAAATGCTATGAACAAACTAGAGGTTTTTGAGATGTGGATATACCGAAGAATTCTTAAGATACTATGTACTGCTAGGGTGACAAACAAAGAGGTTCTTAACTACATCAATAAAAACCGCGAGCTCCTGAACATCATAAAGAAAAGGAAGACTGTCTACCTCGGTCACATCATGCGAGGTAAGAAATACCAATTCCTACAACTAATCATCGAAGACAAAATAGAAGGCAGAAGAGGATTAGGACGTAAAAAGATATCATGGCTACTGAACATGAGGCAATGTATGGGCATAAACGATTAATATACAATCGCTAATTCATATTGCCAGAGATAGACAGAGAGCATGGAAAATGTGGTCGCAAACATCCATTGATGGATTTGGAAAGAAAGAAGAAGTTTTTAAAGAGTCAAATTTTTTATTACATGTCAATATAAGAAATATAGACTTGTGAATAGCATGACATGGTATAAATAAATAAATATAAATCGTGTATTATGCATTTTTAAAGTGTTTTCCAATAAGAGTGTTTAAAATGAGGCACAATGATAAGTTTAAGTGATAATCCGGTAATTTTTATTTTATATTGATGAAAAAATAATGGCATTATATTTTAAAAATATTGTCGCTTAAATGTCTCTTGCTTTTGTTTGGTGGGATGCATTCTGAAGACTCAATCAATTTCTTTTTCAAACATATCGTTAGGTATATTTTCAATGGTATGTTATATTTTAATTCTGGTGGGTATATTTTCAATGGTTCAAATGTTTCGTTTAATGTCAAAACTGTTCGGAGTCTATTTCTGTAAACCAATGATTTAACATAACCCCTATAAAAAATAATCCATTACGCATGAGAAGGTGGCCAGTTTATATTATCATTTCACGATATAACGCCTCCATGCAATTAAAATCTCGCCAGCAATAAATCGATTGTCTTGTGAGATGTATGACATCAACTTACTGAGTCTCATCAACTTGCAAGTCACATCAACTTGCTGAAAGAAAAGATTATTTACATCCACATTTATCAGTTCAGGTCAACGATATTTTGTTAGCATATTCCTATAGCGCTTGCCATTGATTCTTATAGCGATTACCACATGATTTCCATCATCGTCTTCACAGAAATAAGGCCATATCACTTCTTCAGCCTAAAAATCGCACCAAATTGTGACTTTCTGAGGATGAAGAGGTAACTCCTAAATCACCACAGTTATATTTGTTCCCAAACCCATTAAGCGAGAAGTGCGCTTCGTCTGAATCTTTCGGTGGTAAATTATGTACAATGTATAATGTACTGAACACCGCAGTCTACGACTAACATTTATATTTCAAACACTGTTGTCCCTGTTACGTTTCAATTTTTGACACTCTTATTAGAAAACTTTTTAGTTTTCATTATTTTGTATTTAAAATTAATCGCTATAATCTTTGCACAAATACCCCTACACTTTTTAGCTCAGAAATCTTGTACGAAGGGTCGTGTATTGTTATGTTAACATTAGGTTAAAACTAGTAAAAACACGACCCATTTGAAAGTTTCCATTCAAATATCATATACAATAGATTGTAAAATATCAGAAAACTCTTTAAGAAGCCAAACAAATAAATATATTTCTGTCAACTACTTTATGGACTTATTGATGAATTGGAACTGATATTCTTGTCGTTCGATAATATATTAAAATGTCCTAATGCTTATTGAATTATCACCATTCTGCGACACTTGTATGCAATTTCTATCTAATAAAAGTTAATATTAAAATGCTGTTGCGTTATTATTTCAACCAACAGTAAAAAAGTACCATTACATTTTATACCATTATCAATAAATAAAATATGCTGAAGCCCTGAAATTTATGTTGCTGAAATCCCAAATATGCCATTACATAATGCGTGTATTCACTTAAATGTCGCATAGTTAATTAAGAGAATATTCAATTGGTTAACTTTTTCATTGATCAGTTGTGCATGTGAGCAACATATATGAATAAATATTTGTTAACTCCAGACAAAATTTTAATATTCATTGACGGGCGGTTAATAATTAGCTGAACGCACTGAAATATCATTTGATTACAAATCGATTTTGTGGTAATAAAATGTACATACATCTATTCAAATATACAGAGTTCGTCCAATAAGAACCGGGACTATAGTCATAAAAAAAATTATTGAAGAAATATGAAAAGTAGTTTAATAATTTCCAAAATATAAGCCTCATGCATCAATAAACGACTGCCAGCGGGTTTCTTAGCCTCTATACGCCTCCTGGAAGGCCGCAACTGCAAGGGTATTCAAGTACTCCGTCGAAGCCTTTTGTACTGCCTCAATCGTCCTGAAACAATGTCTTATCAGGCTCCTATTAATTCAAGGAAACAGAAAAAAGCCTAGGGGAGCCACATCTGGACTATAAGGTGCTTGGGGCAGCGTTGCCACGATATGTTTGGCCAGTGTCTCCCTCGCTATTAGCGACGTGTGTGACTGGGCGTGTTGTTATGATGGAGTATCCAGGAATGGGCGATCTATCTTTAGACGCGCCGTACCCTCATCCTCAAACGTTCGAACATTTCTGCCTAACATTTTCCGTTTACTGTTTGCCCAGCGGGCACAAACTCCTTGGGGACCACACCTTTTGCACCAAAGAAGACAATGAGCATAGATTTTACTCTTGACTTGCTAATGCGAGATTTTTTTGGTCGCGGAGTTGCGTTTGATTGCCATTCAGAACTTTACCTTTTGGTCTCCGGATCGTTCTCGAAGATCAAAGTTTCATCACCGGTTATCACTCTGTTCAAAATATTTGGATCGGTCTCCAACCGTTCCAACAATTCACAGCAAACCCTCACACGTGTTCCTTCTACTCGTTTGACAAATCCTTTGGCATCAACTTCGCGCACACCTTTCGCCTTTACAATTATATTGTATCCATTTACAATACAATTGTAGTACAGTGGATTTCTGTAAATTCGACTTCTGTCCATCAAACCATCAAACCATCAAACCATCAAACGAATACTTAGACGATCAGAGTTCAAAAATTCTCGCACTCTGACCACATTTTCATTGGTTTGGACCGAGATCGGACGTCCAGCGCGTTGCTCGTATTCAACGTTTTCCCGACCTCCTTTGAATTTTTTATGCCACCCAAAAACACGTGTTCTCAACATGGTTTCATCATTGAAGCCTCACGAATGTTTTCTTGCATCTTGACTCTCGAGGCGAACTTAAAACACACGTTCGCTTCTTGCACGATCAGCGCACTCCAAAGTTTCGGAGACAAGTGAGCCAGGTATCTTAGGTTACCTGACATCAGCCAACTCCGATATCACTTATAAAAACCACTGTCCACCCATTCCCCTTGGCAGGAATAAATCAGCTCCAATATTGATTGGACTAACCCTTATATAAATACCATACTACTACCCACAGTACTGACTGGCAAAATATAGAAATATAAACAAAATTAAATTCAGAATGCGGCAGATTAACGAGCTATATTTAATTCAAATTTCCTGCACGTTTCCCGGATATGGATAAGATTACTAGTCTTTACAGAATCATAGTATTATGATATGAATCATATATGAATCAACACAGGACGTGACTAACAACACTGGATGTGTGACCGCCGTTAAGGCATATTCCAAATATAATGATTGCGTTGTGACAGCTTAGTGTAACAGTGGTTATTTCGTCGCCAATTCAATTTCAACCCTAACTGTACAGTATCGTTTGCTCATACTGTTAAAACCTGAGTTAAAGCTTCAAAAAAACCGATTGCGCATAGAAAAAGGCGGCTCCGGATAGAGAATAAACTATATCTACACCCTCAAACATTGAGATAGAATAAAATCCACTGTTCAATATAATCCATGGCATACTGCCCGCTCTCATGCAGATCCATTGATCTTTTACGCATTAATTTACAAAGGATATTGCAATTTTACAATTACAAGGGGTGCTTGAATTAGAAGATCAAGGTCATATTAACCACATATTTATTATTAAACATTTGTCTGTTTTTCATGCAAATCGAAGAAACTCATTTGTCTCTTGATATTGTCGTAACTATGTATGCAACTGCAATCATAAATTGTAAATTGCAGAAAAGTAAAATCAAAATGAATTTTAGAGGCGCATATATAAATTCCAACAGGTCAAGAATAAAGCAATAAACATACCTGAACTGATATATTGGGCAAGTTTAGAATTAATATATATATATATATATATATATATATATATATATATATATATATATATATATATATATATATATATATATATATATATATATTAATTATATTTTACTCATAGACCTACGTGCAAAAAAAGTGTAAGTTACAAATGATTTACCTAAATACTATTGATAGATACAAATAGAAATATGTTGACGAGGATTTCTGTTTATGTATCTGGAATTGACAACAATGGGGTTGCTAGGCGTCATCTGACATATACATCGTAAAGTTTGACATTGTTGATTTTATACGTACTCTATTTGTGATTCGAAAATTTCAAAAATGGAATTAACTAGTGAATATTTTCGTGCGATGATTTACTACGATTTTCTCGTAAGGCTCGTGTTGATTGGCGCAAAGAAATGCTCAAAAAATACAATCGTGGTGCGTAAAAAGCCGTGTATAACTTATACACAGCTGACGAATCTTGGAACTATGCGTATGCGCCTGAAAGTAAACAAGAGTCGACTGTATGGGTCTTTCAAAATGAGACAAACCCAACAAACGTTGTTCATGCAAGAAACGCTTCGAAGCAAATGGTCGCCCATTTTCTGGGATAAATGAGCATGTGGTTACATTGTAATAAAATAATTTGTAATTAAATTGTAACTAAATAATCATAGAACGGTCTATTCTAAATAGTACGTAACCATTTGTTTGCCAGAGGTCTTAAGAAGAAATAACAAAAATAATCAACAACGCAGGATCATTATCAACCATGACAATGCGAGATCTCACACCTCGGACCGAACAACTCAATATTTGACTGGTCAAAACATCGAATTGATAGGTAATCCGCCGTACAGTTCTGAGCTGGCACCCAATGATTTCTTTTTGTTCCCGTCCGTGAAGAATAAACTACGTGGTCAACGAATTTCGGTGCCAGAAGAAACGGCTAATGCGTTCAAAATACATGTTTTGAAGATACCTCAATCGGATTGCAAAAAGTGCTATAAAAATTAGTTCAAACGTATCAAACTATATTGATCATCGCGAACAATGTTCTGAAAAACAATAAAACCATTTTCAATGATAAATATTTGTTTTTATTTATTATTCCGAATACATAAATGGCGACCCTGGTATACTAATATTTTAACTCTTATATTTTCGACAGCAATCTCTTCATCGGAATTCACTCACTAAACATTGTAATTAAATAAAAAATTGATATGGGAAAAATCAATATTTTAGTAAAAATTATTACCATATTCACAATTTATCTCTTTTGTAGTATATATTTACCTTTTCGTTTTTATGAATAAAATAAATTTTCGATATCGATCTCACGAAAATCTTCGCATTCGAAATCTTCGCGAAAATCTTCGCAGGAATGTGAAACCTTTACAAGGTACAAAAGTCTCGCTATGGTGTGTAATATTATCTTTTGATTTTATTGTTTCTTTCTTCTTTTATGATCACTGAAAATGTATATGCTATTACATCAGCCATATTCACGTGATCCAATCGTATTTGACACAAGAATTAATCAGATTTCCTCTTGTCTTGTTCTTGGTTAGTAAAATCACCAAATTTAATGGCATGTGAAAATATATTTGGTGGTAATTTAAAAATCAAAGTCAACTTTATTATTTCTAGGAAATATTATGAAGCTAATATTCAAAATTCAACAAGAAATAACGTGATAGTTCTATTCTGTTAATAATTACTTATTTTTAATTTCACTAACCATGCCAACTATGTTAGCATTATCGGCAGAAGATTCTAATTAGAGTTAATCAGTCTAACAATAATGATTAGATTGAATCATCTCCTGGAGATATTAATAATAATATATAGTATAGGTACTTTTTTTAATTGTTAGGTTAATCCATTTTTGGCCAATGGTGAATGTACGCACCAACCTACTAAATATATTGTGAAGATTATGTGTCGTAATATGTTCTATATACCGCATTTTCCATCGAAAAAACAATTTTTACCAATCATGTTTTTCTAACCTATATGTATTTTTTATTCCGAGAAATATTTTTTAAAACATACCAAATTATAATAACTTTTACTAACAGCGCGGACTACAAAATATTTATTGCTTACATATTTTGTGTTTATATGTCTGACATTTCTGACAAGTTCATCGCATGTATCAGTCAATTACTACTATTGCACCAATAGTATCTTACTATATAGGCACCAAGTAGACTTTTTTAGATTCTGCCCCAATATATCACCTCTTTAGTCATTTCTACTTTAGTTGCTTGATAGAACAGTTGGAATTTATAGTGTTTAGTGCAAATGATATATATTTATTGAAATGGCGGGAAGAAAGTTTTCAACGCAAAAAGAATTTGAAGAGGTAATGGAGAAAGTTATGGATGAACTGGAAGGTCATGGTAAGTGATCTACTTATATTATATGGGTGTGGTAGAGTTTAGCGTTGTTTTTTTCAGAAATAGGTGTATTGAACGCTGTGTACATCCCGCCAGAGGTTGATGAATTAAATGATGAAGAGGATATTGATGAAATAGAACTATTGAATAAAATACCACAGAACAATGAAGTCCCCGGTACATTTGAAATAGATGTTGGAATTGATGATTATTCATATGATGATGCTGACGAAAAGCTTCTTTCAGAAAAAAGAAGAAAGCACTCGTACAAATACGAGTATAAAAATCAAAAGATCCTAAGTGGACGAAAATGGAAATTACGCACATTCGGTTGCCTATATCAAATGATGGCGAAGCCTTACAAAATCTGAAAGACTCTTTTAAAGAAAAAACACCATGGAAAATGATATTCTTATTTTATTTTGGAGAAAAATTCTGCCTATGATAGTGGACTTCTGTCTATGATAGTGGACTTTTCTCCCAAATATTCTCGAGATAATAATCGTTTATATTTTAGTTTCAACAAAAATGATCTGAAACATTTTCTTGGTATTCTAATCCTTTCTGGTTAATATATTTTATCACAAACTGATCTTTACTGCAGTAAAGACGAAGACAAAGGTGTTGATATTGTACGAAAATGTATGAGTAGAAACAAATTTAGAAATATCAAGCATCTGTCAGACAACCCAGGTTTAGACAAAATTGATAAGTTTACCAAACTTCGTCCAGTTTCTGATGCTATGAATATTAATAACAAGCAATTTGGAATATTTTCGCACAACCTTGCTACTGACGGTATTCCTGTAAAATGTTTATAAAAGGAAACCCGTCCGATTTGGGTTCAAGTCTATGCTCATTTGATGGATACCTCTACACATTTATGTCATAGGGAAGAACAAATGCTGAGAGAAAAAAATCTCCTTATGTATTGGGAGGACAAGTAGTTCTAGATCTTTTGAGAGCATTAGAAACCCACTGCACTACAGGATTTTTTCATAACTATTTCTCGTCCTATATATTATTCGATAAATTACATGAAATGCAATAATTTGCAACAGATACCAAAAGAGACAATAGGACAAAGAGCAAAGCGCACAAGAGCGCAAGGAACTTGAAATTTTAAAATCATATAATAAAGCAATATAATTCCTACATGGGAGAGGTCGATCTTCATAATAATGCAATTGGAAATTACAGAACAAGCATTAGAGGCAAAAATAGTGGTGGCCTTTATTTATAAACAACTTAGAGCAAATAACTCCAACGTGACACAGCTAGAATTCAAATCTGATTTAGTAGTACATCTTTTGAAAAGCGATGATGCTGCTGCAGATAAATCAACTATCGGAAGACTTCCAAAAGAACCTGTTGTGAATGAAGTGAGGCTTGACAGAGTGGGACATAATATAAATGATAATAAAACATCCTGAAAAGGCATGGCAGAGATGCAAATAGTGCAAACATCATACTATTTATCGTTGCGATAAATGCAAAGTTCATCTGCACACTGATTGTTTTAAAATATTTCATAAAATTAAATAATAATAAAAGTTTATTTTAAAAATGTAATTCTTAGTTTAAGCCAATGGTGCGTCAGTATGTCAGTTTTTAATAATAAAATATCTTGGTCACAAAAACTAT
Organism: Cosmopolites sordidus; assembly: GCA_031761425.1. Classification (NCBI taxonomy): domain Eukaryota; kingdom Metazoa; phylum Arthropoda; class Insecta; order Coleoptera; family Curculionidae; genus Cosmopolites; species Cosmopolites sordidus. The sequence goes on from JARFXV010000999.1 coordinate 52,260, forward strand.
GTCAAATTGTTATTTTTAAAATAAAAATTGAAACAAACGTTGTTTTTTATTATTTTTTCTTAACTTGGCCGTAAATGGGTTAATAGGTTTTGGTATGAAATGAGACTAAAAAAATAGAGAAACAAATTTATGTATTTATATAATTTTATTTCAAGTTATACATGCATTTTTTTACAGGAATTTAGGAAATTGATATCAAATTTTATTACCCTTTTAATACAAGGATCATTAATAATAAATACATCGGCTTGCTTTCGACAAGTTTCTTTCCTTGTGTCACAAAGATTTATAGCCAACATAAAAACACCATTTGTCAATAAAATATAATGCTTTGCTTCCTAATTTACTAAATATATTCTGTCCTAGTGCTATTATAGCCAAGGAACAATAAAAAGCTTTTTCGATTTTTACGTTGCTTTAATTATGAAAATTGAATTTTGTTTTCTCTTTTGTGTTAATTAAAAGAATAATAATGTTTTTCAGTTTATTATTTATGTTAGTTTACTATCTATAAATACACAACGATAAGCTATAATAATTATCGTTCAACTTCGGTTCAGAGCATTTATTTGTATACATTAATTAAATAACTACATCCTGTCATAATAAATAATTTTAACTATTCAACTTTCAATATAATTTATGCTTTAAGAAAAATCAAAACATCAGTTCACTTGTACATAAAAACATACATGCACATGCACATACCCATACATAAATTACTCGAGGAAATATGATCATTACATATCGAACTAATCATTACATATCGAACTAATCATTACATATCGAAACTAATTTTTTTTAATTTTAAGGGCCAGTAAGTAACCTTTACTCTTTCACAGGGAATAACGAATTGTTAGGACATTGTTTAGGCCAATTCACTACTATACGGGATCAATAATTGATAATAATTGCTTTCTAAACATTTTAACAGGATGGTGCAACTCAAAAATATTTCTAGAGCATAAGTTTAATGCTTTTTAAAACTTCTGTATTATATTGAAGAGTGTTTGTAGCAGAAAATTTTGCTATATATATATATATATATATATATATATATATATATATATATATATATATATATATATATATATATATATATATATATCAATATGTTTATGGTATTACAGATATTATAAATTTGTACCACAGGTATGATATAAAATTAAGAAGGGTTTAAATCAAGAAAATTTCAATATAGTAAGTAAACGTCTAAATATTCGAAAGCTATTATGAAAATATTCATATATATCAATATGAAAATAAAAGTTTTTAATTAATTGAATGACTTAAAATTAATTATATATTTTACTTTATATACAGTATGTCGCATTTAAAATGGAGACACCCCCATATTTTCGCTATTTGATGGAATAGAGATTTGAATTTTTACACAGCTCAACTTACTACAACTCAGCTTACTACGAATTCAATTCAATAACTCAATCAACCCGAGGGTCAGTTCTCGATATTTTACTTCGCGTTAGAGATATCGAAAAAAGTTTTTAGAAAAAGTTGTTCAATATTATTTTAACCCCCGACATACCGAGTTTCATGACAAAATTCGCATTTATAACTTTTTCATTATTTTGGTCTGTGCACAAAATTATTACAACTTATTACAGACATTGACTTTCTGGGAATATTGGCCTTTACAATGTATAACCCAGTGAGGACCTCTGTCTTAGTATTTACAGTTTTCAGACGATACAACCCCACTAGTGGTGAATGTAGTCTCATCAGTAAACATATTTTTTTTCAGGCAATATCTGTCATTTAAAAAATTATGTTGGGCCCAATAACAATAGTCTTATATTTTATTATCATCACCATTTTTTAATGTATGTAAGAACTTCGGTTGATAGGGCTTGATTTTATGATGAACGAAACATCTTCTGATTTTATCCTTACTAATATTCAGTTGAGACGATAAATCTCGAAGGCTCATGCATAGGTTTGCTCTGTTTGCCGCCAATATACCGTTATCCTCAGGATGCGGGTGTATTCGACGAGGCTGACTTTTTTGATGCATTTTAATAATACACTTTCATTGAAAAGAGCATTTACAGCCATTGCTTTTCCATGAGTAATAGGATCACGTTAGGGATGTCTCATGTTTAACTCTGCAGCAACTTCTCTGCTGCTATGAACAAAGTCACCAAACAATCGGATTATTTCGATATTTTCTCTTAAAGTCAATGACATTTTAATTCTGTGATTACTAACTAGAACTTAACGCAATAAACTCAAAGTTTAATCTAACTGACATTTCACACTAGTAAAACTATTACTTTCTATGGCAATGACTAGTGAAAAAATATTGAAAAAATTAAAAATGCTAATATTGTCATGAAACTCTGTATATGGGGTTAAAATAATATTCTGAACAACTTTTTCTAATAAGTTGTTTTCGATATATATCTATCGCGATGCAAAATATCGAGAATTAATCCAGTTTGTGAATTCGTAGTAGACCGAGTTTAAAGTTCAGATTTCAGTTGAGTATCTTAAAAAATGTGACCCATCAACCTGTATGACTGAGCAAAAATGCAAAATATTTATTACTATATTTTTTCCAATTTTGGAAACAGTTTTAGACTTGATTTTTGGTATTTTCCTCAAAACGGCCAGCGATATTGCCTGAATGACTTATATGGGCTCTAAATGGCGTCCACGAAGTAGTTTCTTCCATGGAGGGAACAGGAAAAAGTATCACGATGCCGTGCCTCGGGAATATGGTGCTTGTGCAACAGTAGTTGTTTCTGTTTTAGAGACGAACAATTAATACGCTGTTATTAATGGCCGATCACCCAGTACAAGACCCTTGATTTTGGTAATGTTATCTTCACTGATGACATGGAAGGTCTTCTTGAAAGATGTTCATCTTCAACTGCTGTTTTTAATATCACTAAAGTTCTTGTACCTTTTGCAAATATTTTTATTTACATAAATCTATCACCTTAACACGCTCATGATATTTTTAATCCATCAACAAATAAAATTTAATTTTTTAGACAAAATTTAATGCATATTTTTGCACGATAAATTTATGCATTTTAATAGATCGACATTTTTTTTACCAATTGCTAAAGACGCAATATATTTCTAACTTAACAAGAAAAATACTATGAAACTTCTATTATATATCAAGAACAGTCGTATCAACTTAAAAAACAATTAGTTATATTGATACGATTTATTATTATTACCTACCAACTTACGTTTTGATTATAGCCGTAAATTATAATATATATGTGTTTAAGATACTCGCATATTTTTTTCAAATTCTTTAAATTAACGAAAACAAAAAAGATAATTTTACATGCTAATGTCACATTTCCAATAATTAAAAATTACACCCTGCCAAATGAAGTTGCCTATAATTCAGAAAAGCTAAGACTCAGGAAAAAATAAACCGGTGATCTCTTAAAGAGGGCAAAATAGATCAAACACTTCTTGCACTTACACACGACTTCCATTCTGGCCTCGCTCTGTGCGGACGCGAAAGATGGCGCTTCAGCGGACACTTCACATTTGAATAGTCCGCTAGTCTTCCAGTTGACAGAATGGAGTACCACTTTCCTGTTATCTGACTTGCTCATCTGCAATTAAAAAATGGTGATGCTTAGTTCAGGGAGTGGTGTTTAAAAATAAGCAAAACTTTATAAAAATATAGAACAGGCAATACTAAGTGGGATTGTTGAATTGCCGATAATAAGAAATTCATGCATATACATTATTTGTTATTTATTGTCGTTATAATTTCTTTAATTACATTAATGATTGGGTATAAAGAAGGTACGAATTTTATGTTAAAAAAGGACGTTACACATTGTTAAGTTATGAAGAAAATGTTAATATGATTTATGTCACTATCTAAAAGGTTTCAATGATTTTCAAGAAAAAATATTTTTCATTTTAAAGTTTAATTAATTTACAATTATAAAATACATTTATTAATTTGTGACATATTAGATGCTAGACTCAATGTCCGCCATTTTAAAATTTTAATCAAAACGTATTAATTCTTCTATTGGAACCTTCGATGTGAAACACTGCTTTGCGTTTCGCTAACAATGTTGGCATCATTAGGAGATGACTTAATCTAATTTCTAAACCTAAACTACGTTCTATTTACATGGAAATCATAACTGCTAACCTACTAACTAATGAAGCGTATAAAAAAGAATACAAGAAAAAACAAAAAAAAAGAAAAAAATAAAAACAGAAAAAACAAAAAAGTTTTAACCAGTCTTAAATTACTAATGTCTATATTGTGGTCATGTTTGATTGCATGCTGGGTAACACAAGATTTTTCATTGCTCCCATATCTAATGTGGGCAATGTGTTCGTTATATCTCGTTAATATGGATCTTTCTGTTTGCCCAATATAATTTCAATCACAACCTTGACAGCTAATTTCATAAATCCTGGACTTTTCATGTTGATCTACTTTATCCTTTGGATTATCCAGGATTTCTCTTAATTTACTATGTGGTTTGTACACAACTTTAATGTCTACTATTTTTAAAATTTTGTCTAGCCCTCGTGATAGTTGGGCATCAAACGGTATTACATAAATTTATTTTTGTTCTGATCCTTTTGAAAAGTCAAACATTCTTTCAATAATTTTCTAAATTTATGTTTTTTAATTAATTTACCTACTATGTTCTTATTATAATCGTTCTCTTCCGATACCCCCCTAATTAATTCTATTTTATTTATTTATTAATTTTTTTTTCCTGATGATGCTAACATTGTTAGCGAAACGTGCGTTGAGAGCTTTAAAAAAGTGATTCAATGTTTAGCAACCGTATCAATTTAAAACGGCGTATCCTAGGAACGGAGAACCTAATATAGAACGAATTTGACCAGCAAATAGAAATTTAAAACATGAGAAAGTATAAACAATTTAATCTACCAACTGTATATGGTAGAGATGCATAGTTAATATTCTGTTGTTCACAATAGTTTTTAACAAAGCAGTTCAAACAAAAAAACAACAAAATAAACATTGCATTTACTTCATGAAGATATCTGTTATGAAAGCAAACAAAGAAAAATCGAAGAAAATGATATTAAGAATAAAATAGAAGATGCGCGAGATAAAATTTGATTAAGCTACACTGAAATGAATATCAAGAAAGTAAATATTTTCAATATAAGCCCAAAACAAAATAAACTTAAAATATAGTTTATTTAAATTTGTGTTTAAGATATGAAAATCGAAAGTATATAAAATTCATTCATACTTTTTTACTAACTGCATATTTCAGATGAGTTGCATAGATTCATTAACCAAGAGAATAGTTAATTATTAAAAATGAAATACAGTTTTATCTCAACACAAAATCAAGATATATCAATATGCCATATACATCATATTGGGCAACGGATCTCAATAAAATGTAAAGGTATAGTAGTTTGACAATAGATAGAATGATAATATTTTTCTAAGGAGGATATTTTAAAAATTTATTTTTATTATGGTTTTCACAATAAAGAGTAGAATTAATATAACTTACTGAAAACAGTTTTCAATATTCAAGTGATATTCAAAACAGATACAATAGTTACTGTTTAACGTTGCATCCCTACTCTTTACGCCTATTATAATTATATTTCGAAAGAAAAACCGAAAGCTTAAACTAGAGGACATTGGTGGCCCATCAATTACAATGCGCTCCATATTATTAATAACGAAACAAAAATTCTTAAATTGCATGAGCTGCTTGATTGATTACGTACCGAAATACAATTTTCATAGCATTAGGCTTTAATTAATTAGCCTTCAGTCTTGACAGCAGTGATGGAAGATATTTAATTTAACAGACTGATAAACACAATACATTCAACCTTGTGATAACAGGTTTGATATAGTAACACAAGTTAATATCAACTTTAGTGCTTGTTAAGAAAAGATAATTTTCTGCAAAGCACGAAATCAGTTGGCTATAATCTCCAAATGGCTACTTATACAAACAGTTCAAAGAGTGTATACAACAAAGAATTATAAGAGTGTCAAAATTTTAAGATAAGGCACATTTCAGACATTTTTATTTTGTATTGAAGAAGAAATACTAGCATTATGTTTTGAAATATGTTTTGAATTTATCTCTGTAAACCAGAGATTTAACATAACCTCACAAAAGGGCATGATAATGCATAATCTGAATGGCCAGTTGACATGACCATTTCGCAAAATATGGTATTCAGGAAACTAGATCTTGCAATATTTCTTCCAACTTTCTTGCAATAAATTGAATATCTGGCAAGATGTGTTACAAGTCGCACTATCTTGTTGAAAGAAAACATTGTTTATATCCACATTTATCAGTTCACACCAAAGATGTTCTATTTGCATATTTCTGTAGCATTTACCATTAATAGTAACTCAATTTCCATCATTGTCCTCAAAAAATATGATCGTATCACTCCTTCAGCCTAAAAGTCGCACCAAAGAGTGACTTTCTGATGGCAATAAGGGAATACCTGAATAACTTTGGTATTTTCATAGGCCCAAATTCTGCGCTTCGGTTTGTTCACAAACTCTTTAAGCCAGAAGTATGCTTCATCGGAAAAGATGCCCAAAGTAGGGGTTGTTTCTTCAGGTAGATATGAATAATTTTTAGGCATAGTTGAGTATTGTATATTTCCATGGTAAACTGACACAATGTTCTGAACACAGTGGTCTATTAGTGACATTTACATTTATATTTCACATTACATTTTACATTGCATTCCATATTACATTTCACATTACATTTCACGTTACATTTCACGTTACATTTCACGTTACACTTCACGTTACATTTCACACTACATTTAAAATTATATTTCAAATACATTTTTTTTGTACCAATTTTTCTATTGTCACAGCTCTATAAACTTCTGACCAAAATTATAACAAACAAACTCACTAACTTTCCGACGAGGATACAGCACAACGGACCACCTACTAACGCTTAAAATATTGATAGAGAAAATGAATATAATCTCCTCCTCTATTGTGCTTTTGTGAACTACGAAAAAGCTTTTGACAGTATTAAGTTCTGGGCAATAGAAGAGAGCCGTGTCAAATGTACAATAGATCACCATTACCGAACCCTGGTACATAATATTAACAGTAAATCTGAAATGACAGTACAAATGGATACTCACACTTATACCAAACCCATTAAGATCCCCGTGTTGAACAAGACAAAGTTGTCAAGACGTTTTTAAAGAACTAAACTGGAAAGATATATGGGAATGAATATAAATGGCAAACATTTAAACTATCTGAGATTTGTAGACGATATCATAATAATATCAAACAATCATGATCAGAAAACTGTTTTCTAAGAAAATTATGTTGTTTGGTATTCTAACGTTGTTATATTTTATTTTTTAAACTTACCCCTTGTAGGTATTTCATAAAGAATGTTTGTCATATTTCAAAAAAATCTTTCTAGTTTTTTATCACTTTATAAACACTTACTGTACGTTTCTAGGTCCGCGGTGGGCGTATAATGGCCGACCATAATGTATAATGGCAATCCAAAATCCGTATAATGGCATTCCAAAGGTAGCTGGTTCGATTCCAGCGCTCGGATGGTTGTTTTTCTTTAATTCTTCTGTTCATCTTACTTTCTACCCCCCACACACACATATGTACACTTACATATACACACATGCGCGCACACATATCCACACCTAAATGTCTGTGATTGTTTCTAGGCAAGAGTGTAAAATCCGACAACGAATTACCCCTCAGTCACGTCAGCTAAAGGCTGGGTAAGGCCAGATGCCTTCTGAGAAGTGTTCTACGTTGGTCACTCGCCAGTCGGTAAGCTTCCTGACAGGCTTATGGAAAAGCACATAACCAAGGGTTGATAGTCTGAGGGGGATGCTGGCATTTTTTTTGGGGTTAATATTTCATTTATACTGAAAATTAACTAAATCTCTTAGTTGAAATAGATGTTTTCTTTTTTGCACCACCAGTTGTGTACGCCATTTTTATGTGCTATGTGAATATTGAAACAGAATAAATTAATCAAATGGCCACGGGCCAATCACATCGTGAGAAACTTCAGTTCTGGACAACTGAAGTTAAGTGACATCGATAATGGTCGATATTTGGATAACCTTAAAATAGGCAAATCCAAAAAAAAAATCCAAGACTTATTTTTTAACTTTAGGGATATCGGTTTAGAAAAAAAAACAAGTCTATCAAAGTTAAAATATTTTATGATAATTGAGCGATAAGTAACCCTAGACGTTATCAAATTTCTTTTTAATGTCCCAAAATAGACAGCGAAATATTACAATAATAATAATGTGAATTGTACATACATAATAATATTCATCAAATCAAAATATGTTTTAACTTGTTTTTTTTGAATTGATTAGTACCGCTGCCATAATTACCTAAAGTAAAGTCCTCATTTTGTTTTCAATAAAATTTTAAATTTTGGTAACCGAACTAAGTTTCGAAGGGCCAGATCATGTAAATAAGGTAGAAAATCAAGAGTTACAAAAAATTTTCTAGTCAAGAATTAATCAATTATACATTTTTGTCATGGTCCAGATCCCTTTGACAAGAATTACTTAAATAATATTCAGATATTAATAAATTATGAAGGAAGTACAGCATCGAAACTAATTTCCATTTCGCAAAATACATCAAGTGGCAATGGTATTATAACAAACAATTTCTAAATAATAATGTTTGATGAAAAATTGAATCCATATATTGAAATTATTAGAGAATGAAGAAGATGTATGAACTTTACTGGGAAACAAAAATGTGTATAACATCCACTATATATGTTTGAATCAACATATGCAAGAATATACATGTAATATAGTTAATATATAGGACATATCCAAAACAAAACGTGATACACTTTATGCTTCTTTACTTCTCTTTGTTTTTTTTTAATCCTAAATTAAAGTTCTAAAGTTAAACTAAGTTCGTGTACTACGTCACTTTAAAAAATCATCTGAATCTGTAAAAGAATATATTTTTAAATTTAACGGTGCGCTAGGGCGTCTAGTTTTGTTTCAGATTTGGGTACAGTGCGATGGAAACTTCTGCAAAACTTTAACAGATCTATGGAAACAGTATTTGAACTATGATCTATGGCCCAGGTAATCAGGAATTGCTAGAGACCATCAAGTGACTAAGGAGTTCAAACTGGCACTAAACATGGATCAGATGTTGATCTGTCTCCCCTCCAAATGGGAGGCCAACAGTATTTCCACCAGTCTCATTACTTTATTTGCACACCTTATATATATATATATATATATATATATATATATATATATATATATATATATATATATATATATATATATATATATATATATATATATATATATATATATATATATCCTTAATAACTATTTTAACGTAAAAGCTTATTATTTAACTGCAAATACCAACTGTAGTGTGAAGATCCTATGCAAATACGCTCTACAACTAACAGCTCTTAATAAAAAATAAAATTATAGCATTAAACTGACATTCTCTTTAAATAATTATTCTCTCAACTGGCAAAACAATTTTCGGAATTTCCATCACCGTAATATCAATTTTCTAACGAAATTATATCCGAGATCTCTGAGAGATAACAATTCTCGTAGCATTGTTTTCCGCTAAGCTGAGACAGAAGAATGGGGCATCTTAAAAATTATTAGAATGTTAGACACGAACTCGGAATTGCAGTCTGTATTTTGCTGTTCGGCTCATAATAATTTGCTCTGATCGACTAAATGTGACTTGAAAGAAGAACGCCATCGATTTCCTCAAGTCTGCACGATTGCAATTTGAAAGAAAATATTTTACCTGCTTCGACAGTTACTGCAATAGATAAAATTATGCCGACCCTTTTTCTTTTATCTAACCCTCAAGGCGATCGGCTATTGAATAATTGATTTTCTACCTGTTTCGAAATCAGTTTCCGACGTATAATTTTCCAGTTTTTTTTGGTCGGGAATTTCTCCGAGTTGTTTCAATAATTTTACTTTG
>JARFXV010001000.1:0-172500 GCA_031761425.1 Cosmopolites sordidus
CTCCAAAAGCTCCTTGAGCTTTTTGTATCCTGCTTTTCACATCATAAACTGCACCTTCATTTTTGTGAGAATGCTGCCCTCAACATCTCCTATGGGTGATCCGTTGAGTAAGAAAGGGCTGAAATTTCTTGTGTTGGTTTTCAGCGATTGGTCTTTGTTACATTAATTTTCAAGTCTACTTTCTCGGCTTTCGTTGCAAGTCTGCTTAGCATATGGACCATATTGTTGTATTGATGCGACATAAGGCATATATCATCCGCGTATTTAAGGCCCGTTAAGTTAGAATTGAGGCATCCACTGGATGCCGAATTGACTTTCGTTGATATTTTTAACGACATAATTTAGCACAACATTGAAGAGAACAGGAGACAAGACACACCCCTGTCTCACACCAGTAAAAATTCCAAATTCTTCGCTTCTATATGCACCATGGACTACATTGCACAGTGCATTCGTATACATTTCCCGAATAAGGTGTATATTTTTTTCGGGTATTCCTTTTTGTTTTAAAACTTTCCATAAGGCAGGGTGGGCTAAACTGTTCAATGGCCTCTCAAAATCGATGAATAATAAGTAGAGTGGGAATCTCCATTCAGCTGACTGTTCTAATATGATCCTAACAGTGTTTATGTGATTAGCACACGAATAACCCAGTCTGAAGCCTGCTTGACCTGGACGCATTTCTGCTCCTACACCAATTTTGTTCGGTTAGGTTAGGTTATACACATTACAACACATTGTAACGTTAACGTTTTTAACTTTTGTAACTTTCTTCTTGTTCCCCCCCCCCCCCCCATTGTTCTTCATTATATGTGATTTGTGGTGGTCAACCTAACATCTCTTGAAAATGCTCCTCTTTCCATCTATTGAGTTGTTCTAGGAGTGTGGTTAGAACTTGCCCGGAGATTGCTTTGACAGGTCGTGCACCGCTGCTCCTCTTGATAGTTCCTTGGTTATTTGATATAGTTATCTGGTGATGCCGTTTGTTGCAGCGGTTTGTGCTTCTTGAGCTATTGTTCAACCCATGCTCTTTTATCATGACGTGCAGACCTTTTTAGAGCCTTATTTAACTCTATATGCTTCCTGTCTTTAAAGTCTCCGTTTTGTGCTTTGCGTCTGTATTATTTTTCCCTTTTCCTCTCATCTTCTCCGAATAAGCTCTCTGTTCTTGCCTGTTTGCTCATCAGTATGTCGACTACGTTCGACTACATACTCCTGAATGTTTTCTAGTTCTTGTTCTAAAATCTGCAGCTACACAAGTCGGTATCGGGAGACTATGGACGGCCTGATCTTCCCCTATCTTCAAGACTCACATCTCCTTTCGGGAACTTTTTGAAGTACAGCTAAGCGATCCAGATTGATACGGCACTTTTTCCTTCTACTTCGCAAATTTTATGTATTGCGTTAGCCGCTTTAAAGCCTTTTTTAAAATTTCGCGACTTATTTCACCCATTTTAAGGGTTTTGTTAAAATCCGTCGACTGAATATTTTACTATGGAATCAACCACTTTAATACTGAAGAAGGAATATTTATTTGTTGAACTGAAAAAGTTTAAATCGGATTGAACCTATGAGGTGCGACGTATAAACATTCATTTATAAACAAGGGAAAAACAAAAAAACTTTTGTTACACCTTATTTTTAAATTCGCTTTTCCAAGTTTCTTTAGCGTTTAAGCAAGATTTGATGAACATCTTTAAATTAAAGGTGATAGGCCTGCCTTGGAGATCAGAATGAACGAGGCTATTGGCTTGATTTAGGAGTGGGCCATAAACAATAAATTGCAAATATCGCCAACCAAGTCTAGTTACTTAGTATTATGTGCTAAGTAAACAATAAATCCAATAGTCAGGATTAGACAGAATACGATTAAGAGATCCTCTCAAATGAAATACCTGGGAATCATTATTGTCGGCAAACTTACATTCCCAGCGCACATAAAAACAACGCGTGAAAAGGGGAAGAGCCTCTTTCGAGTAGTAAAGAAGGAGTTGAGTGGCATCTACAACTTGCCAGCGAATTCCTTGTGCACAGTATTTTATGGAGCGTTGATTCTAGTCCTGATATATGAATCACATGTGTTCTCCGACGGACTGACACATGCCACGAACATGAATAGACAATAATCTCTGATTGCAGTGATCTCCAGAATAATTGCTGGAGCTTACACCACTACTTCAACGGTAACATTCCTCTTACCGAGGACCTCATTTTTGAGAAGCCATAGAACAGGTATTAGAGTTGAACGATATGGTCGGATCGTCCCAGAGGAGCCTAGACTCAGCAGGAAGATCTTAAAAGCTACATTAAGAGACATAACATTAATGGAATGTCAAGAAGGGTGGTCAGTGGTCACGACGGGCAGAACAACGTTTACATTCATTCCAAGTATTGAAACTAGACAGCATCTGGGCTTATACTTTAGCAGGAAGAATATCCAAATGTTAACTGAGCATGGTCAATTTAAAATCCATCTTAAGAGAATAGGGAAGTTAATGAATGCAGACTGCACAAATTGCGGGACCGGATAAGAAGATAATCCAACACATAGAATTTATGAATGCGTCGACTTCAACAAGGCGAGAGGTGAAGCCTGAGTGACTTTTATTGCCGAAGTCACTATTGCGCAAACTGGCTTCAATTGGCAGATTCGACCTCTTGGATAGTTTCGTTGTGGACAGACTGGGCACAATCCAACTGTTATAGAATCATGTTTTAGTTACATTCAGAGAATTTCCTTTCATCTCAGGTCACGAAATGCCCTAGTTGGCGCAGTCAGCACCAATTGTTACTAATTTATTCTAGGATAATTTTTCATTTTTAAATTACATTATTTGTTTAGGTTTACCAATATGCGGTGCGTCTCCTAGCAAGGCTAGGACACTGTTATTCCACGGGTATAAGGCTTTGGCATTGCATAAAGCTCGTAACTCCTTATGAACCTTAGTAACCTACCTATAATAATCTAACCTATAAACCTAAACTCCTGGACGTAATCCATAATGCGGGGCTCTCGTCGTCTCACGGTGAGGGAGTATTTTGACTTTGCGAAAGATAGCTTTCTGTCTTGTATAGGCAGGTGGTAATACATATAAGAACTTGAGAATTTTATTATCAATAAATTGAATAAAGAAAATCAAAAAATAAAGCTGAAAAAGAGGAAGGATCTAATTAATCTACCTCGTTCATAATATTTAAAGTATTAAAGCTAGAAGAAAACATTAAGAGAGGTACCGTCTATTCCCTTCAGGCGGTGGAGAGGGTTTGGTGGGTTTCCTCTTCTTCTTCTTCTTCAGTATTTATTACAGTAGATGAAACATAGATTCACTATTATAGGCCAGAGACGAAGCTGCAGGTGTTTAATTCGATAGGTAAATAAAGGAAATGCATATAATATATCCACAATAGAGTAGAATTAAATATAATCAATATTGTGAAATTGAAAATTAAATGTATATTTTTGTACCACCTCACAAACCCACTATGTACCATATGGGACTCATTGAAATCGATGGTGCTCAAGTTTACTAGTCCTCACGAGCTACATTTTTGTAACAACCAAATTGTATTTTTGTTAAGTGTTGTTTAATTCATACTGCAGTTATGATGGTAGAACAAATTAATGAATGTATTAAATACCTAAAATAGCTGCTACATCCGTGACAATATTTCCACTGATCCCTACTTCAAACTTTTTCTCCGCAACAACGGTACTGGCAACTACAGCATATTCCTTCTGATTTAGAAAACCATCCAGTACTTCCAAACAGTTTGATATTTTTTGCTGTATTGTACCGCCAATTTCTATTTCAATTGATTCCTCTTGCATATCCGCCACTAGGCCTACCTATAGTTCAAATTAAAATATTTTAACTGTCAGATATTATTTGTCGTTGCTGCTCTATTTTTACAACAATTTTTCAAATCTTTTGGCTAATTGTTTCTTAAATTAAAGCAAGATAACCTATGTAAAGATAATGTGATTTATGTAAGGGTTTACTAACATCTCCTACAGCTCCCCATTGAATAGCTAAGCCGGGTAAGCCTTCACATATTCGTTTCTCACATATGCGTTCCATAACGGAGTTAGCCATTCCATAGTTAGTTTGACCGGCGTTGCCTCTTCCACAAGAAACTGACGAGAACATGACAAAATCTCTAAAATATTAACAATATTACAACAAGCCATTATAGTGATCCATAAGTTTGTGCGTTTTTTTATATTTTGTGATTTTGGAAAAAATTATGGACAGTTTTGAAATTTGAATGTTTTGGCATCATTACGTAAGTTATTACATTAAAGTAACTTAGGTAGGAAGAAAATATGCGAAGTGGAACGTGAAGGGGCAGTCTTCATACATTCAATTCAATTTGCCGCTCAAAAGTAGTTTAAAAAATTCAATAAACGAGAAACAGGCCTCGGAGATAAGCAATTTTCTAGTCGATTCTGTAGATTTTGAAGATCTGCTCGAAACCGTAGAAGCAAATTTTTTAACCGTAACTCCATCGGTCAATAAGTCCCCGGCCTGACAAATAAAACACACTTTTTTGCAAATTTCGACTTCATTCAATATATTTTCCTTGAAAGGCAATACAACCATTCCAACGCTTTTCCAGCATTTCTACACCTTTTTTATAGAACGATTTCTATTTGCCTTCAAAATAACTTTGAGTTTCGGCAATTGCCTCTTTAGTGGAGCGAAATGCCTTTCTAGCCAGCTTTTTTGAGGTCTGAGAACAGAAAATAGTCGTTGGGGGCCAGATCTGGAAAATACGGTAGATGAGGAAACCATTCGAAGTGCAATTTGGATTCGAACAGCACTTTTTTGTTTATTTGGAGCCTTTTTTGCGATCTCGTCCTTCAAACGCACAAATAACGCTATATAATATTCACTATTGATGGTTTTGCCTTTCTCGAGATAATTGATGAACAATATCCCATGCGCATCCCATAATACAGAGGCCATAACCTTCCTGCCTGCCAAGCCTGCTGATGGTTGAGTTTTTGTTTGCTTTGGAGGATTTTCACTGGCAGCTGCCCACTCAGCTGACTACCGATTTGACTCCGGAGCGTAGTCATTTGTGATCCATGTTTCATCCATGGTCACATACCGCATGAAAACATCTTTTTTATTTCGCTTAAACAACTCCAAACAATGCCCAGAATCATCAATACGTTGTAGTTTTTTATCCGCTGTGAACAAACGCTGTACCCATTTCGATGGCAATTTACGCATATCCACATGTTCATGCAAAATAATGGAAACACTTCCTTTCGGTATCTTCATGGCATCAGCTATTTCCTGCAGCTTTACTTTACGGTTTTGCGAAATTATTTTATTTTCTGATGTTGTCTGGTGTAACCACCTCATTTGGACGTCCAGAACGTTCAGCATCATTGTGTACTTGTACGGCCACGGTTAAATTCAGCCATACCAATGAATTATGGTTGATTTTCCTGGGGTAGAGCCCGGGCAATGTTTATTAAGCCATTATTTTGCTTCAACGGTATTTTCTTCATCAAAAAGCAACACGACATTTTTCCATAGTTTTGAAAATAAACTTTTATTTTCACGTCACTTAAAGAACAACAATTCAGAAACTAGTCGACAGATTGTCAAGAAATTTTGACACATGATGTTTAAAGGTTGGTCCAATTGACCACTGATAAGGATTTTTCATCAGTAATGCCATCTATATATATATATATATATATATATATATATATATATATATATATATATATATATATATATATATATATATATATATATATATATATATCAGACCAGGGACTTATTGACCAATGTGTTAGATAATCTACAAGCAACCGTTTGCTTCTAGATTATCGGTTGATCTTAACATTCTACAGTCTTCTGTTGCAAAACATCTGCATTGTCAATCTCAGATAATAATATCTTAAGCACTATAAGAGATAATTGAATATCTCTTGATGGTGCTGATTTGGTATTGTGGTAAATCCCTTTGAGTTTACTGTTTCATATCAAAGGTTCCAATATGAAAAATTATAGAAACATGGAATTAAATAGTTTCCATCTATTTTTAGTATAATTTTCTTTAGATGTTTTAATAAAAAAAAGGCACGAAGTTATGGACCGCCATTATAAAATGAATTACCTGAGTTCTGGACAATATTTTCGTGTAATCAAGTCTAAATATTGAGCAGCATTAGCTTTTGGGGCAAAACTAGTTTTAAACGTATCTGCTGTTTGATTGTTTAAGATGGAGTCTTGGAGAATGACAGCTAGGTTGAATATGGCATGGACTGAGCCAAGTTCGTTGGCTTTCTGGATCAAACTTACACATCCAGCTTCAGTTGTAATGTCGTCGGTGCTAACTCGTATGATATAACCATGAGATCTCCATAACCTGATCAAGTGTTTTCGTTTTTTCAAAAGTTTTTTCAAAAGTTTTTCAAAATTTAAACTTACGAAATTCTGTAGGCTTGATATCCAGTTTTAATTCCAGTTCTGGATGTTAGGATTAATTTTTTGCAACCGCGCAATATTAACCAATCTGCCAATTCCAGTCCAAATCCACCCAAGCCACCACATATTATGTAGGATTTTTCAGTGTCACAATGATATCTACAAGAATTTGTAAATTAAATAAAACGTGAATAACTATAAATACTAGGGTGTAACAAAATTATTTACGTAAGTATTATTATTAGACAACCGAAACACCATCAATGTCAATGGTAAATGAGATACATGAAATAATATCTTACGAGAAATATGGGTGGTTTCTGTCGAGACAGTTTTCACCAGTTATTGGGTCGTAACAGTTCAGATACAGGTAACTAAGCGGTTTTTCTTAATTGCGGTTTACTAGAGATCGCCTAACGCCTCTGTAGGTGACTTTCTAAAGTATTTGGAAGACAACCTAAATGACAATGTATTTCAAAAAGATAAAACCTTTCTTCTGGACGATCTAAAAATTGATTTATTGAAGAACAGCAGTGAGTCTAGGAGGTTGAAAGACATTATCAGGGGAGCAGGTTTCACCTAGATTGTTACTGGGGAAAGCCACAATATTGGTGTCTCACAAACGCTGATTGATCACATAATCATCAATGATTTTGGAGCTGTGGAGCTTATTAGAGATTTTCCGATAATAAATGATCACGAGACTATTGGTACCGAATTTAAACTTCAGGGGATTGTATGTTAAACACCTCGACACACGTATGTTCGCAATCTGAATAAGCAGATAGTCTCGAGGCTAATTATATGGGTTGATAAGGAAAGATTGGAACTACAATGTCATTGATGTTAATAAATTATATGTTGATTGAATACCAAATTTATCTAATACCGTTCATGCGGCTGCTCCCTTAAAATTAGCAAAACCTAGGAAGTTCTCTTGGGTAGGCAAAGAGCTAAGAAATGCTCAAGTTGAGAGAGACAGAGTGTATAGAAAGTTCTCTTTCACAAAGAATCAGCAGGATTGGAGAATTTATAAGCAGAAAAGAAATATTGCACTGTACATAATGCGACTTGAGAGGAAAAAGTACCTTAATAATAATGTCGATGCTTGTATAGGGGACGGCAGGAAGATGTGGAGAACAATAAAAATATTTACTTGGCAATGGTAAGGAGCATGCCGATTTTTGTCGAATCGACTTTGATGGCTACTATGGACCTACGGAGGAGCACTTCAATAACTTTTATTTCGATAGTTTGAATAAAGTAGAACAGAGTATCGAAAGGTAGGACTGGAACAATGATGTCAAGGTATGCAAGACTCAGGATTTTTCTGAGTCTAAACATGTTATATTAAACAAAGTAAGAAAAGTTGTATTTACTTTAAAACGTCGAAGTACGAGTGTCAAATTACGTATTTTGTTCTTTTTTTGGTTTTTTCGCCATGATCTAAAACGCAACAAATATCAAAATATCAAAGAATCACTGGGTAAAAAACAAAAAACCAAATGAAGACAAATTTCTCAGTGATTATTTTCTGTAATAAATTTGCCTAACGAACAAAATTTTAAAAATATAAAAATGTTCTAAAAAATATACAATTTTTTAACGTTAACGTTTCGGGAAGTATTCTCCTCCCGTTTTCAAAACGAATCTAAAAATAAATTATATTAGTTTCTATATATAATACAAACATAGGAAGTAAATATATATATATATATATATATATATATATATATATATATATATATATATATATATATATATATATATATATATATATATATATATATATATATATTATTCCAAATAATTCCAAAATGGTATTAAATGCATCGGTAACAAAACACAGAAGATTGAAAGAAACCTCTATAATTAATTTAAATAAAAATAACTGTAATAAAGTTTTATAATAAAAATATATAAAGTATATAATAAACTGTAAAAAATAAACTGTAAAAATAAGAATAAATTCAATATGGTTCCGGATTCTAAAGAATACAATTAACACATTTAAGTATTTCAATACACAGTCAATACAGTAAATAATCACACAGTAAACCTCACCTATATATTTTTTTTTTGGTAGTATGATACTGTCATTAAAAACTATTACTGTCAATGTAAGTATCATTGACATACACAAAAAATATATTTACTTCCTATCTTTGTATTATATATAAAAATTAATATAATTTATTTTTTTGATTCGTTTTGAAAACGGGGGAAAAAAACCTCCCGAAACGTTAACGTTCAAAAGTTTGTATTTATTTTAGAACATTTTTATATTTTTAAAATTTTGTTCGTTAGGCAAATTTATTACAGAAAAGAATTACTGAGAAATTTGTCTCCGTTTGGTGTTCTGTTTTTTTTACACAGTGATTCCATATTAAAAATTCTTTTATTAAACAAATATTTTTGATATTTTTTGAGAGTTATAGATCGAGGCGAAAAACTCATCATTCAGACATTAGTTAATAAAATTACGAGAAAGTTAATGAGACATTTTTTGTGTCATCGGTTATCCTTTATTGTATTATATACAAGTTTTGAAAGGAAAACATTTCATGAGAACTTAAAAACCATTACTATTATACCGATTCCGAAAATACCAAAATCTTGTATACCAAATGACTTTAGACCAATCAGTTTGTTAGTTGTTGTTGATGGAATCATCGAGACTGTTGTATGTGTAGAGTTTAGAACTTAGTTTGAAACCAAAGAGTTTTTATTTTCTGCTCTATCAGGGTTTATGACAAAACATACTTGTGAGACGGCTATACAATATGCATGCGCAATATGGAGAAACGATATAAAGGACGGGAAAACTGTGCTTAGTGTGTTTATAAATTTAAAGCGATCATTCGAAACTATTGACCGGGATATACTGTGTAAAAAATTATTAGGTTATAGTGTAAGATCAAAAGCTTTAAAATGGATTAAACTTCAAAATGGATCCCAATATTTTGGGAACCCAAAACGCAGGAAATCGTGCGTTAACCCATCTGGAAATCCATTGGTTAATCGCTTTGGAAAGAAGACAATTTGGTTATTTGGTGGGGCAAGAAGGATGTGTACCGTGAGCTTCTGAAACCAGGTGAAACAGTTAATACTGTTTGCTACCGTTAACAAATGATTAATTTGAACCATGCCTTGATCAAAAAGCGACTAGAATGGACTAGAAGACACGGAAAAGCGATTTAGCAGCATGCTAATGCCCTACTCACACACCGAAAGCAGTCAGATACATCATTTCTTCACTTGGCTGGGAACCTTTGCCTCACCCGCCGTGCTCACCAGACCTCTACCGACTATTACTTGTTTTCATCGATATCTCACGCACTTTCCATGAAACACTTCAACATTTACGGAGATGTCGAAAAATAGCTTCATGACTGGACCACCTCAAAAGATGTACGGTTTTTCTGGGAGGGTATCAATAAATTGCCAGAGAGATGGGGAAAATGTGCAGCTAGCGATTGCGTATACTTTGAATAAACCACTTTTTGCCTTTCTACCAAATTAAACAAGTTATTTTTAAAACAATCTGGAGGCTGTTTCTTTTAATTAATGTCCGACCATTTATGCCAATGTAAAATTTATGCCCGTCACTAAACCAACTTCATTTTATTCTGCATCCCAACTAAATATTGGTGGCGCCATTATTGGCATCAGGTATAGACGTAGATACTCAGTGGTTGGAGGTTATATTTGAAAATTTCACATTTAAAAGGACTTCATTCGACGGTACGAATAATGTATTGCCTAATGTGCATTCCATGCTTTGTTAACCATCGATGATAGTTATTTTCAGTGCATGAAGTGATTCTTGGTGCTTTAATAGAGGGTTTATTTTGCCACTTATCGGCATTTTTTCTTTAATATTTCCGTTGAAGCATTCGACTCTTCGATCGAAACACCAACAACGATCTCTTCATTCGCTAAAAATGATTGTTTGAGCGATTTTGTCGCTACAATAACGTATGGTATTTTATTTCGAATAGGTGATTTTGTCTTTGGACATATATTTTATTGGATGTTAATTTATTAGCAGCTATAGAATACCACGTTGTACTTACCTAGGAACGCATGGATAATTAATAAGCGATGGCGGAAAGAATTTCTTATCTTCCTCTTCCCTAATTTCTAATAACACTTTTCCAGTGTGCTTCCCTGAACTCATAAATCGAAAAGCCTCTTCGGCCTGATTCATTCGGAAAAGCGTATGATCTAGAGGTCGTATATAGTTCTCCTTCATATAGTTTTTCAGATATGTCAGTATCTCAATCTGCTTGGTGATATCTTGTCTCATAATATAATCCAACATTATGCCTAAATAACAAAATTTACTCTGTACATAATATTAACATTATTCCTTGATTATTATTAGATCTCATATTCCAATATAAATATTACATATGAATTATGTCATAAGAAACCCATCACCCCGTGTATAAAACCATATATTTTTAAATCAAACTATATCCATATGCTTATAGAGAGTGGAGTTATTAAAAAAGATAAGTGAATAATTCGTTTCATGCAATGGCGTGAACCATCACTTCAATTTTGAAAATATCTATATTGTAAAAATTTTTACAAATTTATTTCAATTATTTTTTGTAAGTACATTGAATTATTTCTTTTTTTTATGTTGCATGGAAAAAAGGTAACAGTGCCACGTAAACACAACAATAAAGCTAAATTTAATATGAATTCATTTTTCTATAGAACGAGTCAGTAGTGTACGCCTATGACTAAACGCACTGATAAGCAATGACCTTGCTTGAGCTTGGGCAAAGATCCTCGCCCTACTTATGAGGTTGAAAGTTGAATAACATCGACATTGAAAGTTGAATAATATCGACATTGAAAGTTGAATAATATCGACATTGAAAGTTGAATAATATCACGTTTGAGCAAAGTGTAGAACAGGGATCTAATAGTGTAGAGCAGGGATCTCCAAACTACGGCCCGTCGGCCAAATCCGAGCCGCTAGTGTCATGGATCTGGCGAATTTAGCAAGCAAATGCTCGTTTACTGCACGTACTCGGCGACTAGTTTAGAAATTATAGATAATGGCAGGAAAATTAAAACGGTTTTTGCCCGGATTGAATTGACATCCACTTTATTGAAATTATCCAGGTAAATGGTAACACATTATTGATTTTTCTCGGTAAATAACATACTTTTTTAACGAAATCTTTTTGTGTTACAACACTGTAAACATATGTACACCATTTGAATTAATAATATATAATCTTATTGGATTAATTGTGATTTTGGTATCAGTATAAAATAACAGCTTACCATGAAAGCTACAATTCTGCTTTAGCAAAAGCAGATTCAAACTATTATTTTGGCCCATATCGAATTTTCCAATTTCCAAGAACTTTCCACCATACGCGAGGCATCGAATTGATGCTAAAAGCTTTTCCTCGGCGAGAGAATTCAGTACCACATCCACACCTCTTCCTTTGGTAGCCTTCATCACGCAATTTTCAAAACTGGTATCTCTTGAATTGAAGATGTGATTATCTGTTAATCAAAAAATCTCTGTTGGTTAGATTTCAGTGTGATCCTGTTAGAATTAAGACAGTTTTTATTAATACTTCATGAAAATCCATTATTAGAGCCGATAATTCTTTACGATTTTTTTTCTCATTGGATGAGAAACGAAAAAAAAACGAATTTGTTCATACATATCCAAACTATCAAATTTTACCAAAAGGGACTGAGAAGAATCTTCTTTAGTTAGTCAACTTTATTGTTTACGTTGTTAAGATAATCCGGATATGCCCTAGTTTAACATACATTGAAATTGAAAAACATGCATTGAATATGTTTAACCTACATTGCTCATGACGGGCGTAGAAAAGTCAGTTGTTTTTCGGTTGAAAGGCGAAACTTAACTTTATGGAAGGAATTATGGCATTGGGGATTATATGGTTGGAAAGCAGGTCACTTCTAGTAAACATCAGAGGAAATTTAAATATAGTCCGTTATGTAACTGAAATATTGTAGCACTGTATTTGCAAGTTCCTCCAAATATTTCAAGATGATGCCAAACCGCATTCAGCACGTCAAGCAGTGCAGTTCTTAGAATATTCTGGGATAACCACACTTGACTGACAGGCGTGATCCCTAGATTGATTGCTGAAGAACATGTATGAAGTAGCACTGGCGATTGCCCCGACCGCTAACACCAATAAACGAACATGCATTGTATGTATCTACGATGCACCTAGGGTATCTTCCCGCAAGCAGATACAATTCTAATTCTTATGATAAAAGACGAGTTACTTGGGAAAGCAAAGGGAGAGAAATCCAGTATCTTACATGATAGAGTTGAGTAGAGGTAACTAGAGATATCATGTCGCAGCCTCAAGGTAGGAAGAGCAGAAGACTTAATGAGTGTTCGAGGTGATTCATATTTCTTAAATGGCGAATTATTTACCTGGTATTTCCGGAAATATTGTTTTTAAAAAAGTTCTTTTTTCTTGGGTCCCAACTGTAGTGTAGACGGTACATTTTCTGGAAAGAGCTATTGCTATAGCTGCTTGTCCCACACCCCCAGTTCCAGAGTGAATCAGTACCGAATTTCCCGGTTGGATATTTGCAACCTAAAAAGTAAATGAATTACAATACAATTCCTTTTCTTTAGTTTTTAAATACATAGTCTGTTCATTGCTTTAATCATTGCATAACCATGTTTGAATATTAACCATATTTTGCTAAGTTGAGACTTTTTAATATTTTTTTCTAATTCCAGTTTTTGAAATGGAATCAAAAACATCATCTTATCCAAATTACGCAGCTATAGCCTTTAATAAATTTAAAACAATTCAAGCAATTTTTAAAATATTTTAAACGAATTTAATCGTCGATCGTCTCGTTTTATTTTCTTAGCTTGTATTTTATTGTCAGTTTTAACGTGGATTTCTACCGTGATTTTTGGAAATATAAAATAGCCTACGTGTATGAGAGTAGTAAATTAGCTGAAATGCTGTTATCAGCTATGCGCTGAACGTTTTCCTTTTCGGGTTTACCCATTGCCTAAATCATTTATTTAGGTTGTGCAAAGAGCCAGAGACACCGGTGATTTGAGGGAACATCGTGGAGGTCACGCGGAAGACCGAGAGTATCTGAAAACGTGCAACGGAAGGAACAAATTTTGAATCTTGTCGATAAATACCTAACAACAAGCACTCGAGAAACAGCACAGCAAGTTTAACTGAGCCAAAAAAAGTTTTTACAACATTGCGGAAAAATCAGTTGTTTCCATTTCCATCTTATATGCCTTATTTCCATTTTATGTGCAACGAGTTCAAGCCTTAAAGCCACTAGACCACCCAAACAAAGTTCAGTTCTGCGAGTGGCTCTTACACCAACACGATAGGGATCAAAACTTTACCAGAAACATTTTACTTATATTCGAGACTTTATTTACCCGAAATGGAATTCAAAATTCCCACAATACTCATTTTTATAGTTGATAACCCTCATGTTTTTAGGTAAACAAATTTTCAACATAGATTTTCAGCTGGCATTTTTGGGCGACGATTGTCAACGGTATTCTTGTTGGGCCTTTTTATTTTAGGCCTTATTATTTAGGTGGGGTGTGAGAGTGCCTTCACATAACTTTTCCTAATAAGCGGGTAGGTCGTGGAGGGCCGATCTTAACCCTTGATACATGAAAAGCATAGTTTTTAAAACGCCAGTTAATAGAGGGGAAGAACTTATTGATCGTATGGAACACGCTTGTGAGATAATAGACTCCCTAATAAGAGGAAGATTTTTATTACTATTATGCGCATGCACCGACTCTTGGGTACGGCGCGCTTAACTTTGCGTGAAACGGATCGGCGACCATTTTAAACCTTTTCTTTAAGTACAAATGTTAAATGTTTTATCTTTCAGTTTTTTAAATAATGTTATTAGAAGAAAAAATTATAGAGTTTTATACGCTGTTAAAAACAAATCTCAACTTAGGAATCACCCTGTATAGTTGTATGTTTAAGCTTTCGTTCCCAGATATTTCAATCTGTTAACATTTCTTGTTCATTTGCAGTGGTATAAAACGTGGCATTACTTTTTAAGAATTGCTCGAAAAAATTCTCAGAGCTCATGTTAAGTTTTTTTTTGAAGTTAGATGAAGGTGCCATACAAATTTATGATTATTAAAAAACTGCTTATGCTATTGAAAAAAATGAGCCGTAAGAATATTTTTAATCTGATTAGTAAGATTTCATCATGGCAGAGAGATTTCGTGATAACATTGCAGACGATATTCAGCCAGGTTATCAGTAACAGATTGGAAGTGAAGAAATAATACATACAAACTGTGATTGACATTTTTCAAAAGAATCGTGGAGTTTCTGCGAGGCTAATCTAGGAGCTATCTAGATTTCATTAATCTACTGTATATCTCATTTTAATGGAAAATTTGGAGAAAAGTAAGCCCTGCGAATGTACCCCACATGTATCTAATTAGGCTCTGAACGATTTCTGACTATCTCAATCATTTTGATGCAATTTCCATAACATGCAGCAATTTTTGACGACGATTTTCAAAATGGGGACCAGGAGTAGTTCAAAACATTTTCGGGATTAAATACAAATCAATATGCAATAATCTGAAGTGCAAAAAATTATGAGTGACGCACGAGCGTCGAAGTTCATTCAACATTATTGAATACTATCTGGTGAATGTTGAACATTACAATTTGCTGAATATTGATTATTATTGCAAAGTTATATCAACAATTTATCCATGTTGGTGTGGCGTTGAAGAGAATAACATCTTTAAAATCTTAAAGATGAAACATGGATTGAAATCTTAAAGATGAGACATGGATTCACAGAAGACATGAAGCGGAAGTCCAAACAGTAGGTTGAAGCAGGCAAAAGTACATGCTCCTCTAATCATTCCGAATACTCTTCTACAACTGGAGAATAAATTGTTTTATTAGAAATTAGTAAAGTATCAAATAGAAATGTAACTCTAAATTATTGTAACTCTAAATGATACCTCTAAAGGATCACAGTGTTTCAGTCTCTGCGTCTTTGGTTATTATCCACGAGGCTGGCAGCAAGGGAGTTAGGGTGCACTTCAAATTGCGATAGATATTGCGCACTTGTATACTTGGCTTCTAGCACGAGTTTTATTTTCAGAAACAACATAAATAAGAAAGAAGACCTTAAAATACTGGAAAGGAAAATACTGAGAAAAACAATTGGAGCAAATATAACACAATAGGCAAAAGTACGCTAGAGAAAGCCAAAATGGTTTCATGTGGTTGAAAATTCGTGACTACGGTTTTCTGTCATCATTGTTATATGGTGCTCACAAACTATCTGACAAAAGGCAGGACTATCAACGGGGAATATTTCTGAATATTCCTTCACTACTTTACACATCTGGCAAAAAGAAATTCGTATTTGCCAGATTTTGCCTGAGTACTTCCAAAAAGAAATGGTTCGCCGGGCAAAGATTCACTTCAAGCGAAGATGTTACAGCTGAGACAACCGCTTATTTTGCAGAGTGAGACAAATCGCTTTATACTAAGGATATTAAAAAGTTGAAATGTATTTACGTTGAAATAGAAATAAACGTGAAATATTTTGTGTTTTATTTGTCTAGCTGAGAATTTTTAGAATTACCACGTATATAAATATATCTAGTAGTCTATCATCAACACTTAATGGATTATTCTAAATCTTAAGTAGATATAGTGTGTATTCAATAATTAAATTATTACCAGAACAAGTCCATAAATAGATGTTGTGTAAACGACGGCAACAGTGGCAGCGTCTTTCATCGACCAATTATCTGGAATATCAATAAGGCAATATTCATCTACGTTCAGCATAGAAGCACATGCTCCTCCTGTAACCATTCCGAATACTCTTCTACCACTGGAGAAGAAATTATTTTATTGGTAATTAGTAAAGTATCAAATAGAAATGTAACATCCTTGTGAGGGTGACAATATATTATTTACCTTTCTGTTCGGCCGCTAAATTCCAAACCCTGAATGCATTCCTGTTTTCTTCTATCTCTAGTAAATATATCTACATTAATTCTTCCTGAAGCCACCATAACATCAATCCAGTTTAGAGCTCCATAGTAAACCTAAGAGTATATGTAAATACAGTTGTGTATTTACAAGAGGAATAAAAATAAAAACAAGAGGAATATAAAATATTAACGGACATGCAAAACACGAACTACACGAAAAAATCAGAGTAAACGACAAAAGACAATGAAATAACATGTCCTACCGAAGAAAATATTCAGGACGAAATAAGAAACCTACTAGATGGTAAAGCAACAGGAGACAACGGAATATCAACAGAACAGTTAAAATATGGAAGGCCGCTACTAGTATAGTATACGCAGAAAGAATTTTGGAGGGCTACCAAAATGGTTTTAGACCGGGTGGGTTAGCAATAAATTCAATATACATTGAACAAATCGTATAGATTTTATGGGAATGTAATAAAGAAGTGTATATTGTTCTTGTATACTTAGAATTACTTCTTGTACAAAAATGTACTAAAAACATTAGGAATACCTAAGAAACTGATAGAGATATTGAAAATGACATTGAAGAACACTAAGAGCAAACTAATATTTCAATGAATGATTAAAAGTTGAATTGTTGTTGAAAGACGAGTGTGTGTTTAAGTTTTACTTAAAACCAAAACTGTATTCTGTACGCGAATATTACGATATGCTTCTTATTTACGG
Organism: Cosmopolites sordidus; assembly: GCA_031761425.1. Taxonomy (NCBI): domain Eukaryota; kingdom Metazoa; phylum Arthropoda; class Insecta; order Coleoptera; family Curculionidae; genus Cosmopolites; species Cosmopolites sordidus. The sequence goes on from JARFXV010001000.1 coordinate 17,200, forward strand.
ATGAGCTCATATTAAGAATACTATTTTTTGCTTCTGCCGACCAGATTGGAAATATGTCAGGACGTTTTCAACGTGTCCAGGAAAACTGATTAAAAAGGTGCCCTGTTTGAGGCTATGTTCAAGTGGTGGACATGGTTGGACACTTAATTTTATAAAACAATCATCTGTTTCTTAATGTCATGCGAATCGTTTACGTGTTATTTAATTCTTCTATTGGAACCTTTGGTGTGAAACACTAAACTTGAAAATATTTACCACTGAAGACCAAAACACATCATCAGGAGATTAAATCATCTCCTAATGATGCTAACATGGTTAGCGAAACGTGCGTCGAGAGTTCAAAAAAGTGTTTTGGTGGTAAATCTTTTCAAGTCTAACGTGTTATTGTGTAAAAAATTAGTGTCAGCAATTTCAACTTTTACATTAAAACAATTTTCACAATTAACACATTTACAATAATGTGCAAGTTTCCTTCTCCTTTGTAACAAAATAAACCAAATTTTTGTTGAATGCATGGAATAAATGGTTATAAAAAGATTTTATTTTATTTTCAAAAAATACCAAATAACACAAAATCTGAACTCCGTTCGGCCCAAAATGTACGTATCCAAATAAGCACGAAGATACGATGTTGTCAATATTTATGAACATTTTGGATACACGTTTTAAGGAAACTTTTTGTTCAAAATGATGTAGAGAATCGTTTTTTTTTTTCTCTTTATTTGGGTTTTTCGCCACGATCCAAAACTCAAAAAATATCAAAAATATCTGTTCTTATGTAAATAAAGATACACTGGGTAAAAACAAAAAACCAAACGGAGACTGTGATTCTTTTTTTTTTAATAAATTTGCCTAACGAACCAAATTTTAAAATATAAAAATGTTCTAAAAAAATATACAAACTTTTAACGTTAACGTTTCGGGAGGTATTCTCCTTCCTTTTTCAAAACGAATCTAAAAATAAATTATATTAATTTTTATAAATTCTGAAAATATAGGAAGTAAATATATTTTTGTGTATGTCAGTGATACTTTGACAGTGACATACTACCAAAAAAAAAAATATATATATATATATATATATATATATATATATATATATATATATATATATATATATATATATATATATATATGTGTGTGTGTGTGTATAGTGTATTGAAATATTTACATGTTTTTAATTGTAATCTTAAGAATCGGGAACCATATTGAATTTAAATCTACCGAAGGCCTAGCAATACAGTAATTTTTATTTAAATTAATTATAGCGGTTTCTTTTAAGCTTCTGTATTTTGTTACCGATTCATTTAATACCATTTTGGAATTATTCCAATTGATTTTATGACCCGATTCCCATGCATGTTAACAAATTCTAGATTTATGGAAATCGCCTTTTCTAAGAAGGTTTTTTCTAACACTTTTTTTTATTCTAACATCTAACGGTCTAGATGTCTCACTTTTATAAAATTTGCCACATTAGCAGGAAATTTTATAAACCACATTTTTGGTATTCTGTTGTGTGTTGTTTGGTTTAGTTTTTGTTAATATAGATCTAAGAGTAGTTTTTGTTTTAAATGCCGTTCTTATGTTGTATTTATTTCCTACTCTTTTAATTGTGTCTGAAATACTGCGGATGTAAGAAATTATGACGTTAATTGTTTGAGAGTTATTATTATTGTTATTAATAACTTGTCTGTTTTGTCTGGTATGAAAAGTTTTAAAGGATTTATTTATTTTTGGGGGTAATTGTTTTTTATTAAAATATCTTTGACGTGATTTGTTTATTTTTGTAGTGTATCACTGTCGGTACGAACAAGTTTTGCTCTATCATATAAACTTTTAATTACTCCTATTTTGACTGATTTTAAGTGATTGAAAAAGAAATTGAGATACCTATCTGTCTTTGTTGGTTTTCTGTAAACTGTAGTTTTTCATGTGTTGTTTTTGCTTTAATATTAAATGTCGATGAATGGCAGTTTATTCTCCTTCTGCATCTCTAAAGTAAACTTAATTGTAGGCTCTCGAGAATTTATATCTTGTAAAAAAATATTCAGATTGTCAATGCTATGTTGCCATATATCATAAATATCATCAACATATCTAAAACCATATTATTGGCTTTTTAAGAGAGCAAAGGGAAAAACCCAAATAAAGAAAAAAATATATGAACACGTCACAATCATTCAGACATTACGTAGAGAATCGTTGATTAAATTTACGAAAGTTATTTTTCTTACACCTCGTATTTTCTAATATGGCGTTTTACATATTTCGCGATGATTTAAGAAATTGCTCTATTAGACATGGGTATACTAATGTAGAGCAAAAAAAGAATATTATGATGGTTTTTTCTATTATGAGTAAAAATTAGATTAGCCTTACGTCTGTGTACTAATCTAACATCAACTTCAAATTTGATAAGCACCAACAATCTAGCCTAAATTGATGATGTAAAGAGATATTTTAAGTGGTACAATATTTTCCATTAAAATTTGAAATGTAAACAATGCTTTAATAAACATTAGCAATGAAACCATCTTAAATGGCACACATCACAAATGACTCACATTTTAAAATAAAGTACACATTTATATATCGATCCTATTCCGAATAAAGATCGTAATGTTTTTTTTTCTTTTACGTTTTAGACCAACAACTGAATTGTTTTATCGTTAAGATTAAATACGAAATTGACACAAATGAGCTAAGAAGATCATAGCATTAATGCCGAAAATTCAGTGAAGGTAGTTTACTCCTATCCGAGAGATGCGTGGGAAATTTGATGTCGAAAATTGTTCGTTTCTCTTTCGTTTCTTAATTTGTGTTGATTTACGAATATAATTCACGAATTATTATTCCTAACATTCTTACAAGTTGTTTTTTAGTGGCTGATATTCACAACATTAGTTTTAACATTTTTGAATAAGCCCCGAATGAAAGTATTTTGTTCAATAAATTGAAGAAGTTTTACTAAAACCCCTACTGAAACCCTACGTCATCGAAGCATCCAATATATTATATTTTTAGCATCCAATTTATTATATTATTATTCCTGAATTCTGAAACAGCAGGAAGTTTTATGAATCTGAAAAACTATTTTTATATTTAATATTTTGTAGTGCATGTAGATTGTATAATTAAATATTCAAAAATGTTAAGTTTTCTTGCTGAATGTATACTAACCTTTACATTGATTCTGTTAGAGTGCAGTTTTTCAAATCGCTTTAAAGTTAAAGGTCCTTCAATCCATTTTAGCGAAGATAGGTCTCCTCTTACTGTTGTGTTCAAGTAACAATGTTCTCTTTCTACTTCTTTATTGTCATTAATGAGTAGGTGCTTATAGGTGCCCCACTGACCGTTCTTGTAAACGTTTAGAGGTAATTGTTTTTCGAGCTGATCTATGTAAAATGTGGAATTGATATCAAAATCTGGCGCCGAATCTATCATGAATACCAGTTTGACTTTCTGACCACCTTAAAGAAAAAATTAGATATACAATTTTATCATGCTGGTTCATAACAACGTGCGGTATATTGGGTTGCCTGGAAAATACTTTTGGTTTTCATAAATAGGTCATTTACTTGTGACCCTCCGATGATAAGGGCTATTTTGCTAGGTCTTAGAAATTTAGTTAACTAAAGGGTGGCACAATTTGAACTATGGAGAGGTATACATACCTGCATAAAAATATTTATGGTAATACTGATAGGAAAATTCGCGATTATTTTTCAATAGATAATTAGTCCTATCGAATCTTATTTTAGATAGACCAAAGATAGAGATGCTGACTCGTATTCAATTCCTTTTCCAGTAATTCGTCTTATCACAAATGCGGCGTATCTACATGATTTTCGACTGCGACAGCCCAGATATTCGCCTGTTTTGGTTTATTCGTTGGGATATAATTCTTGTTGCCTCTTTCAGTATGATATTTAATAAGTTAGGATTTCAGGCTTGGTTATGTTGTTGTTAGTCTCAAGCATGGATAATTGAGAAGGTCAGTGTTTAAAACTAGTTTAACACCGTAATTAAGGCTTTTAAATCTATACTGTTGCTACAGAAGAAAAGAGCTCGCTAAGGCTTTTGAAGAAATAGATCCACTGTACATGCTATAATCATACTTCGACAGATTGGCAAAAATGCCTTGGAATGTAATACTCCGACTTATATGAGTTTTATTAGGCTTACTAAACCGATCGAGTAAATGCTGACTCTTTGATATTTTAGGACTATGAAATAATGAAAACAATGAACAATGAAAACGTGAATTTTAATTTCATTAAAAGCGAACGTAGAAACACACTAAGAAACTGATGAATCATAAAGGAAATGTGTTCCTTCATTGCAATGCTCGACCACATGCCTCTTTGGTCATTTGAAAAAATCGTCAAACCAATTTGCTTTTTAAAAATCAGAGTTCCATTTGCCCTTTTTATTGGAAAATTTCCTGTTAGGTAAACCTTTAATTTTTTTTTCGACAGAAAAGATCAGGAGTTTTTGGTCAATATATTATTGATTAAAATCACTTCATGGCATCAGCATTTTCTTTAGTTTTATGGTAAAAAACTTAAATGAATTTGCGACAAATCATATATAATAAACTCATTTTTCTTCTGTCATGCATAATTGGGTAGCTATTTGATTGAGACATAGAGCTTCTAACTAATCAATGAAAATTTACCTGGTTCTCTTCGAAGGCATGTTAGTAATCCCATACATCCATTATTAACCTCTTCTTGTGCATACAATACAACATTATCATTCACTTCTAAGGCATTTCGTAGTTTTGGTAACCATGAAAAACCAGTGTCTTGTGAGGAAATTCTCACCACCACTGGAGAAATATATGGAGTAACTTTCTTCAAAAACACCAACTGTTCTTTCTCGGTGCTATAAACAGACACAACATTTACATCAGTGCTTTTGAACGTAGAAAGGTCTAAACTATGTTCTTCTCTGCTTAGGATAAAGCCTGATTGCTGGATGGATCCCAATGCTAAATTCAACACCTAGATAGAAATATTATGATTTACGGATATAATTCGGCAAAAATTCTTACTTTGGATCGTTCAAGAAATTTGGAACCTATCACCAAATGACAGTCGACTTCAGTGTGAAGTTTTTTATTTGCAACGTTAATGTTTCTAACTTCTACAGCAGTCTGGCTTAGAACGGTTATTTTAGGTTGGATTAAAGGTTGGTCTGAGAGAGCATCATAAACAATATCTCCTAAAAATTATTTAAAGTCATCAGTTAATTTGTCAATGGCAATATTGTCAGTTTCTAGTTCATTGTTAAAAATTCGTAACAATTGCTGCAAGAGGTCAGTTATTGTAGACAATTATTAACATAAACTGGTGCAATTTGAAAATCTCTTATCGAAATATAGTCACTATTGTCATGCTTCATGACATTACTACTTTTCCTGTACATTGAGTTATAAGCGTGTGCATTACTTAACATAATTTTACATATTAATACTTACTTGAACACTAAAATTGATTATTTCCTGTTATTTTTTAACTACTGGGTTAGTTCATAAGTTTGTTCCCTTCCTTGAAGTGATGAAAATCCTTATGTCAATTATCGAGGTAGTATGACGTATTGGAGTATCACGGTTAAAATGCGATTGGTGGACGAGAATTGTTGGAAAAGTTCTCGACCTGGCACAGAGAAAACTAAGAAAAGAGACCACAGAGAACCACAAATTACTATGATTTTTGTCAAGTATGATTCGTTTTATGAAATGCTTGAGAAGTTTGCACAACAAACATTTTTTTTTTTTGAAAACGGATGAAATTGAAGTTCAAACTTCTTTGTTTATTAGGATTTAACCTTGACAGAAATACAGAATTTAACCTTACAGAAAAATAGAGTTAGATTCCACTTTAAAAAATACATCTCTATCGCTTTTAATGATAAAAAAGTGGGCTTCTGAATGTAAACGTGGTTGTATATCCACTGAAGTTGGTGAACACTTGAGACGCCAAAAAAACCGTAATGAAAATCCACTATGTCGTATTAGTGATCGCTGACTGAAGGTATGTGAGCTTACCGACATTGTGAATACCTGGATAAATCATGTCTATTACATTGTACACGATATTTTGTGTACGAAAAGGGTTTCCGCTCGGCGGGTGCTGCATTTGTTAACAGTCGACATTAAGCATTTGAATAAACACTTTCAAAAGTGTTTAGACTTATTTAATGGCGACTGTACTGAGTATCTTCGAGTTTTTATAAATCTAGATGAATGAAAATTGGGTTCACCATTACATGACACATATCAGAGATGAATCAGTAGTGAAAACAGTGTGCAGGTGAAAATGCTTCTAAGATAGCAAAAATGGTTAAAAGGGCAGGAAAACGAAATGGCTATGGTTTTCTGCTTTTTCGTAGTGCGATGCTTATAAACTACCTGTCAAAAGGCATGCAGTATTAGACATCAGTACTGCACCAGGTGACGGATATTATTCAGGTTTAGTTAAACATTCAAATCTCGCTAAAAAGAAAGTGTTTTGTCACTATGATAAAGTACCTGCACACACGTCGCGAAGTGCTTCCATATGAGCCATATACACCCGATTTGACTCCCAACAACTACTTACTTTTCAGTCACTTCACATGATAGGGTCAAAGCTGAGGTTTTAACAGCAGCAACAGTTTGAGTGGAGACAGCAGCAACAGGGCAGAGAGGAGACAAATCGTATTATACTGAAGATTTTAAAAACTTGAAACGTCTTTGGTTTAACTGTATTGAATTGGAAGGTGACTATGTTGTAAAATTAAAAATATTGTTTTTTTTTGTCAGGCTGAGAGCTTTTACACGACCGTTGAATTTCTTGCAGATTTAAATAAAGTGATTTGGTGTTTAGTGATCAATCTAAGTTTTGTTAAATTCCGTTCTACAGTTTGATACATTAGTAATATATGTATGAATTTATTTACTTAGTTATATATCCACGTATGTTTCCATCAACTAATCTTTGATTGCCGTCTTAATTAATGGAGGTTAATTTATCACCATTTCCTCTGCTATTACTGTTTGTAAACGAAACTGAACAAAGTATTTCGTTCAAACCGGTTAAAATCGATATATTGAAAGGATGTACTTTTTCATTATCATAACATTAAATCACATAATATTATTATCTATCTGGGGATACTACCATAGTTATTTTGGCTGGAATGTTTTGAGTTATTCTTCATATTCACCGAACTTGTCACTTTTAGATTGTTACTTATTTCGGGTGTTTTTCTTATGATATAGGAAAATTGACTGGTAAAATGTATTGTAACGCCACACAGGAAAGTGGTACATGGCATAATGATGATAAATATATAACGATATGTTGAAGGTTATAATGGTCCAAATATAATAGATTATAATGAATTTTTTTTATCCAATATTATATCACTAGACCTTCAAACCGAACAAATTAATTTACCAATACATGAAACCAGATATTCAATGATATCAATAGTGTATTAATAGAAAAAAATAACAGTAATATCTGATTCTTACCAAGTGTTTTATTTATTTCTGGAGTAGCTTCGTCAATTACTTCGACAACTGACACATTGATTGAATGTACATGTTCCAACAGGATTTGAGTGTTGACGCGTATGGCTGCATCGAGACTAAGTTTTGCAGCATATGGAACAAAAATGTGCTTCTCCAATACAGGTATGTTCGTGTTCTTTCTTCGAGCAATAGAACTTGCGATCATATTTCGAATTTCAATACCTCCGGATCTAAAAGTTTAGAAAGATCGCATTTGAGATTACGGTTGATTTTAATGCTTAGCAATATATATATATATATATATATATATATATATATATATATATATATATATATATATATATATATATATATATATATATATATATATATATACATATATATCATATATATATATATATATATATATATATATATATATATATATATATATATATATATATATATATATACCTTACTTAAAGTCAGGATTTTCATAATATGCAATTAAATAAATACGTACAAAAAATGGGACTGGGATAAATGGGTAAAATTATCCCTATTTATAGTCGTAGAACACATTGGTAAAGTTTGGTCTAGATAATTCGAGAGTATATATACCTATATCATCATCAGCCTGTGTCAATCGACTGCGGGATGAAGGCCTCCTCAGCTGCTTTCAATTCGCGGTCCTTAGCTCTGCCATCAATGCATGCATGTCGTCAATCCATCGTGTTTCGGTCTTCTCCGTGGACGTTTGTGACCAAGCAGTATTTCCCCATTCAATTCCTTTACTCTTTTAATGATCGTTCACATACCATTGTTTGTTCTCTGATCCATGTGCTGGACTTTCTGTCCCGTCTTGTAATGCCAAGTATACATCTTTCCATTCCTCTTTGTGCTACCCGAAATTTCTGAACAGACTACGATGGGAGTATCCAGATTTCACTCTCGTATGACGGGCAGGACGCACTGATCAAATACTTTTCTTTTCAGGCAAAGTGATAGTTTATTCCTAAGTACTATATTAAACCCTCCAAAGGCCAGTCAGCCACATTTAGCACGTCGTTCCATCTCCCGGACGGTATCCCCTTTCATTAAAATCCACAAGTGATCCACAAGTTTCAAATCCCTTTCTAAACTAAAAATTCTTTTGTCCTCAGCAAATTTATTGGACATGAATAACTTTTCTTCGAGCTTATTTTCAAGTCAAATTGTTCTCTAGCCCTTTGCAGCCTCTTATGTGTGTCTTTGCAGCTTCTCGGGATGTTGTGAAAAGAGAACGATATTATCCGCAAATCTAAGGTAACTTAATTACCGTACACTCCGTTTTATATTAATTCCAGCCTCAAGATCATGAAGGTGAACTGTCGCCGTAGCTTCATCATATATCGGTCCGAATAGGTTTACATATGCTCTGTCTACACCTTGGTTAAGCAATGCATCCACTATGGCATTTGAGATTGAATCAAATGCTTTTTCATAATTGATAAAATGTATACATAGTGGCATAGCGTATTCGTCGTGTCTTTCTATGGCCTGCTGTACAATCTGGATGTGATCCGTTGGACTGAATCAATTTATGAATTCTGCTTGCTCTCTTGGTTGTGCGTAATTCAGTTTTCTTAATATTCCTTCAAATAATATCTTGGTGAAAACTTTGTACACCACTGATATGAGGTTTATTTGACGGTAGTTATTTAAATATAATTGTATTTTTCATAAAATAATCATTTCTGCAAATTGGGTAGTTTTTGTTTTTTGATGTATTTTGAGTATAATTTTGCTAGTGTTTTATGTAAAGTCCAACCACCAGCTTTTAGCATTTCAAAAGTTATAGTATCATTTCCCCGATATATATATATATATATATATATATATATATATATATATATATATATATATATATATATATATATATATATATATATATATATATATATATCGTCGATCATTGGTTCTCAATAACTGAAGTTAAACGATGTTGTAATGTCTGAATGATTGTGGGGTGTTCACAATCCTTTTTCTTCATACTTTTAAGAACATTTTTCACAAAACATTAATATGCTTAGACACGCACATATTTCGATGGTGTAAAATGTTCATAATCTGTAAACAACGCTTTTTTACATTGTCCTTCATATATATATATATATATATATATATATATATATATATATATATATATATATATATATATATATATATCGTCGATCATTGGTTCTCAATAACTGAAGTTAAACGATGTTGTAATGTCTGAATGATTGTGGGGTGTTCACAATCCTTTTTCTTCATACTTTTAAGAACATTTTTCACAAAACATTAATATGCTTAGACACGCACATATTTCGATGGTGTAAAATGTTCATAATCTGTAAACAACGCTTTTTTACATTGTCCTTCATGGCGCAATCAAAAACTCAAAACTAAGTAAAAAGAACGATTACTCATAGCTGAATGCAGATTAAAGCCTATGCAGATGATCTAGCCCTGACAGCGAGAGATAAGCAAAATCTGGAAACCTTAGTGTCTAGCAGTTAGTTAACCAGAGTTAACATATGAAAATAAACCAAAGGAAAATAAAATATACAATAAACTCAAAGAAATAAAGGATATTAGAAAAATTTGATGGAGCGTCAGAAGTACCTTGGAGTAGTGGAAACCGAAAAAAAACCCGTAGAGCATAGAGGATATTAAAAAAGACAAGGTATAAAATTGAACATAACAGAAATACAGCAGATTGTTAAAAGACGGAAACGTCAGTAAAACATTTAAAATATAAATAAACAAAGCAGGTATTAGGACAAATATACCATATGAATCAGTAGAATACGTGTTCTATACAAAGATACCGATAATTATAATAATAAAAAGAAAAATCCTAGGAAAATTTCATGGACCAAAACATGTACATTATGGATTCAGATAAAAAATTTCCTGGACGTGTTATTGCAAGAAACAGTGATGTTAATTGGCCACCAAGATCATGTGATTTGAAACCGTTGGACTATTTTTTGGGGTTACGTGAAAAGCCAGATTTATAAATCAATCCACAATCGATTCCTGAACTGAAGGATGAAACTAACTAATCGAGTTATTGGTGAGATATGCCAAAATGTCAACCAAAACCTTGACGTAAGAGGGAACGTCTGTGGAGCTGCAATAAATGGTCATTTGGCAAATATTGGTCATACACTCAGCTTTAATTATGAATAAAAAGTTTTTTGAAATCAAGGCAAAATCTGTTTTTTACCGAGAATTAAAAAAAAAACGCTCAATTTGAAAGACCTTTTATATAAAAGGTTTTTTTTAAAGACCAACGTTTGAGTTGATTTGGGCATACACAAAAGAAGGAATAGATCAAGCTTGCTATGTTGATCATAGCAGCTATGTTAACTAAACCAAAAATATCAAAAAGTAGGCGAGAGAAAGATAAAAATGCGGAAGTGGAGGCAAAATATTAAGGACGGAAAAGGGTGAAACAAACTAATCAATCAAGAAAAATACCCCACAAATTGAAGTCAGAGAGATGGGAACGAAGAATATGTAAACTGGTACACGGACTAAATTGGATCAGAAGATTCCACCCATCGGGAGCATCTCGTGTTTTAATGATGATAATGGTCCAAACTGCTTTGAATATCTCCTGATGGTACTAATATATTTAGCAAAACGAACATCATAAGACAGCAAACAAATTAATTAGTGTTCTGTAGAAATATTCTTAAGTTTAATTACCAAGGGACAAATTGTGAAATTTTCTAATATATAGTAGATATACATATGATTAATATATATTTTGTACTTATTTATACATATAAATTTTTTTAGTCGGATATCCTTTATACTGCAAAATGTCGGGAGATTTCTTGGGCTGCCTTTTAGGACACATCTTGACCGCGATCAACGTCGTTTAATATTTTTTTCTTTATATATAGATAGAAATCTCCCGACTTTTTGCGGTATAAAGGATATCCCACTAAAAAAATAAATATGTATAAATAAATTTTCACGAAATTTTCCTAGGATTTTTCTTTTTATTATTATAATTATCGGTATCTTTGTATAGAACACGTATTGTTACTGATTCATATGGTATATTTGTCCTAATGCCTGCTTTGTTTATTTATATTTTAAATGTTTTACTGACGTTTCCGTCTTTTAACAATCTGCTGTATTTCTGTTATGTTCAATTTTATACCTTGTCTTTTTTAATATCCTCTATGCTCTATGGGTTTTTTTTTCGGTTTCCACTACTCCAAGGTACTTCTGACGCTCCATCAAATTTTTCTAATATCCTTTATTTCTTTGAGCTTATTGTATATTTTATTTTCCTTTTGTTTATTTTCATACTTCTTATGTTAACTCCTTTTGCTAGACACTAATGTTTCCAGATTTTGCTTATCTCTCGCTGTCAGGGCTAGATCATCTGCATATCCTTTAATCTGCATTCAGCTATGAGTAATCGTTCTTTTTAGTTAGTTCTGAGTTTTTGATTGCGCCATGAAGGACAATGGAAAAAAAGCGTTGTTTACAGATTATGAACATTTTACACCATCGAAATATGTGCGTGTCTAAGCATATTAATGTTTTGTAAAAAATTTTCTTAAAAGTATGAATAAAAAGGATTGTGACAAATATACATGCAATACAAAGCTATAATATTATTAAAATACTACTTATTTACGTACTGAATAATTCCACTTTTTATGCAAGAATATATTGGAACGATTGGTTTTTCTCCTAGAGACTGACATACGTTCAAATGTTTCTTGGCGTCGATGGTCAATCTTCCAATAGTTGTAGGGACATAAAGTAAACGACTGTCTTCTTGCAATATCTTCATTTGAAGCATATTGTCCATAAAGGAGACCCAATTTCCATTCCAACTAATAGTACCATTCTGAGCCTTAACATCACAGGTTTCAATAGCACGAAATTGTTTGCTAAAAATATCAAATTAGTAATATAATTTTTATATAATAATTTTCTATGCAATTTTTGGCATACAAAAGATCAGATTTTTACCGTTTAGTAAATTATGACTTTTTAACATACGAGCTTGAGTTTTACCGCTCGTTAAGAAACAGCTAGCTAAATATTATAATAAATATCATGATGTAAAATGAAATAAGATTTTGGATCGAAAACTTGGGGCTTTTTAATTGACCCTGGATGTTATCGGTAGATAGGGTAGCAGGACAAGTATACTCTAAATAAGAAGATTTTTTTATAAAGAACTCGATGAAAAGTATAGATGTAGAAAAGTGAAGTGTAGTAGAAGAGCGAGAAGATGAAGAAGACGAACCTTTTCAAAAGTTAATTTAATGTATTAAAAACCTGGATGGACTACGATTTCTTGGTGGGACTACGCTTTCTATGAGTGAATGAACGTGTCGTGAGTGATTTCAACGCTTCAAGAGCGGTGATTTTCACGTCGAAGACAGGTATAGCGGTGGAAGAGCGAAAATTTTTGAAGATGAAGAATTAGAGGCATTGCTTAATGAAGACTCGTGTCAAAGTCAAGAAAAGCTGGCAATATCATTGGGAGTGACTCACCAAGCAATTTTAAAACTCCTCAAACACAGCAGCAGCAGATAGATGTTGAACGCTGTTTGTTTGCTTGTGAACAGTTGCTTGAAAGGTAAAAACGGAATTGATTTCTGTATCGCATTGTGACTTGGGGCGAAAAATGGGTTTATTACGATAACGCCAAGCGTCGAAAATCAAGGGGATATCCCGGTCGCGCTTCCACGCCGACGACGAAACCAAATATTCACGACTTCAAGATCATCTCCAAGCTTGGTGCAGTGTATTATGAGCTGAACACTAAACAATCACAGGGGATCGTTATCGAACGCAATCAATGCGTTTGAGCCGAGCATTGAAAGACAAACGGCCGCAATACAGCGAAAGAGACGATAAAGTGATTTTGCAGCATGACAATGCTCGGCCCCATGTTGCGAAAGTGGTCAAAACATACTTGGAAACGTTGAAATGGGAAGTCTACCCGCCGTATTCTGCAGATGATGCTCCCTCTGACTATCACATGTTTCGATCAATGATACACGGTCTGGCTGACCAGCACTACCGGTCTTATGGAGAAATCAAAGATTAAGTCCATTCGTGGATCAGTATCACAGATTTTATTATTATTATTATTATTACCTATAATTATAACCTCTGAGTTTCAACTCCTTGTATATGTCTTTCTTGATCATATAAATGGATTCTTCATTTTTAGGGTATATTTTATCTAGAGCAGTCAGGTTTGCTTCATCCCCATCTGCCAATCTTATTCGCCCTTTCACTACTGTTGAATACTCTAAAAAGAATCAAGTATCGAAATATCAATGAATACATTATTTGAAGATTTCATTTTTTGATTTCCTATTTAGTCCCTGTCGATCACAGTGGTGTGGCATGTTAGTCACTTCCCTGGCAATGGAATGATCTAAATTCAAATTCTACTCCGAGAGGCTGCCTTTCTATAATATGCGTATATGCGATATATAATTATTTATGGATTAAAAAAATATCATAGTGCCTTAATCACCCTTCATGTTTGGATGATTTGCCTTTTTCCCCACGACTTTTATCTATTTTCAAAACTAAAATTGTATTCAGTGCTTCTTGTTTTTCACCGTTTTTAAAACTGTTGATTTAGTGATGTTTCTCTTCCGATGTACTTCATTAATTACTGGACAAACTTTAACATAACTTCGTTTTCTGTTACCATATCCAACAATTGCTAGTATTTCAATTCTTTTTCTTTCAGTTAAATACATATTAAATCCATATTAAATCCATATAAAAATTGAAAGAAATTTGAAATTTACAAATTGATGTTAACAGTTGTCAATTGTAAGCAAATACTTCATCTGTCATCCATTGTTTCATAGATTACTAAATGAAAAATATATTTACCCTAAAACAGACCGAAACATCTTTTAGTCATTTTTTAAACTCTATTTTGAAAAAAAACCATACAATATTTACCTCGTCGAATTCAGAAAAACTACTCTTTCCAATAATACCAAAATTAAGTACTGCTGTCATTAAAAAAAATCAAGTTAGCCTTGGATTTCCGATATGCTATAAAAAAGAAAATGCACCCAAAAAGTGGCAAACATTTCCTTATGTTTATGTACACAATTTCATTAAGAAATCTCAAAGCGCACTCGAGATATTTGACCATTTCCAGAATTTCCACCGTTGGACAGAATTGCCTAATAGGAAGGTAGAAGAAAAATCAAAAGAAATATGAAGATATAATCAAGAATGAAGTTTTAAGAGAATAGTTATAGATAAACGAGTCTTAAAGTAAAGCATTCAAAGATTGGAACAGTCAAAAAACAGCAATAAACTATAACATCTTTTTGGAAGTAAGAAAAGAAACATCGAAGCTAATTAGACAAACCAAAAGAAAATATGAAAACAATCAACTTAATGAAATAGAAAAAGATTTCCAAAAAAATAACACCCGAAACTTTTACAAAACATTTAAAACTAAATTAACAGGCTATCAACCGCAAAGTCTTTGCTTCCAAAAGGAAAACGGACAATTAGCTCTAAATAACCAAGACAATTGCAAAGAACTTGCGAAATATTTTCAACAAATACTAAACTGTTCTGAGCCCTTAAACAAATTAACAACACTAAAACGTAAACAAACAAACCCAGATTCATTACCACCGAATGAAGATGAAATAATTAGGCAAATCAAGCGGCTTAAAAATGACAAGGCTTCTGGTGAAGATGGAATCACTGCTGAACTTTTGAAATCCGCTGGTCCAGGTACAATCAAGGAAATAACCAAAATTCTACAAGAAGTTTGGCGAACCGAACGGATTCCAGAAGTTTGGAAAGATGCTCTAATCCATCCACTACATAAGAAAGGAGATAGAACGGATGTAAACAACTATAGAGGGATATCTCTTCTCCCAGTTTGTTACAAGATTCTATCTCAATGTCTACTAGACAGAGCACAGGGACAATTAGAACCTAACATTGGTGAATATCAAGCAGGTTTCGTCCGGGCAGATCCTGCCCTGAACAGATCCTGCCCTGAACAGATCCTGAATTTGAAGTTGATTCTCAGACATCAAAAACTGTACAATAAAAATCTCGTCTGTACATTTGTGGATTTCAAAAAAGCATATGATTCTATATAAGGTCAAAAGTTAAATTCATGGGTCAGATCTCAGAGCCCTTCGAAATTAAAACTGGAGTGAGATAAGGGGATGGATTCTCGCCACTCTTATTTAATTAATTTTAATTTAATTAATAATTAATAATTATTTTTCTAGAAAGAGTAATACAGGAGTGGCGTGAAAAAAAGTCGGCCCTGAATATTGACCAGCCCATTAAACTGGGGAGAACCAACATCAAAATTGATTGTCTGGCATTTGCTGATGATCTAGCAATTTTAGCTCAAGATGTATTAACGGCACAGAAACAGAATGAAATCCTAAAAGAAACAGCAGAAAATGTAGGACTCCAAATTTCCTTTGAAAAGACACAATTCATGACCTGCAACAGACTAAGAACGTCATTTCTAAAAACAAAATATGGTAACATCAGACGAGTCTCTCAATTCAAATATTTGGGTGAAATAATCATGGAAAATGGGTTGGAAAAAGCGGCCAATAAGGGTAGATGTCAAAAAATGGAAACGGCATTGAGATTTACACAAAATATTTACAACAAAAATGCCTATTTAAAAACACAAAACTGAGACATTACAACACGGTTATTAAGCCAGAATGTCTATATGCTGCAGAAACACTCATTTTGAATAGAAAGAGGGACATCGAGGACATTGAAAAGAAGGAAAGAAAAATCGTAAGAAAAATCCTAGGCCCTAAACAAATAAATAGCACAACATACCGACTTCGAGAAAACCAAGAAATCAAACAATACACAGATATACATAGCGATATGAGAAAAAGAAGACTTAAGTTTTACGGACACATAAAACGGATGAATCCGAGTAGGTTAACTAGACAAATAGTCGAATTTTATGAAAATAGGAGTAAAGCAAGTAGAAATAATTAAATGGATTGCTGCAATTAAAGAGGACCTAAGATCAGCAAATATTACAGAAAGGAAAATTCAATTTACAAAAATAAAACGGCAAAAGAGAAATTTATTCGAGAGACTATATAAGGGAAAACTATCGGTTAGTAACAAAAGAAGTAAGCCTAGAAAATCTTGTCAAGAGGAAGTGAAAAATGTGGTACAAAAGAGAAACGTTCAATGGAAGGAGATGAAAACACTTGGTCATAGGAAAGAGTGGTGGATGAAGATAAATTTAACTCAACAGACTTTATCAGACGTTAGAAAGACTTGAATGAATTAAATCGTCTCGTATGGACAGACTGTTCTTTACTTAAACAATAAATGTGGTCTACTGGAACCGGGCGTTTTTGGAATGGAGAATAGTCGGATAGTAGAGATAGTGGAGGCCTGCGGCAGGTGACTTCGACTCTCCTTACTATGCTGTTTAGTATCCGAGATCCGTGATTGTTTACGATACCTTTGCCAAAAGTGGTAAATCCGTGATTAAAACACCTTAATATCCGACGTCATGGTAAGATCTCCAGTCGCAACACCATTCTCCGATGGGTAGCTGCACTTGAGGGAGGCAATTCTGTGACGTACCACTCGCCCAGCTAGGTGCGCTTCTGAGCTGGGGATGAGTAAAATCACTTTAAAGCTAATTTTTTAAGGATTAGGATTTTCGTCTGAATTCATGATTGTTCAAGAGTTGAATGAAGTGGACTACCAACAACGCCTAACATTTGCTCAAACAATGCTTGACGTGCTTGAAGAAAACGAAGATTGTCATCAAAGACTATGAAGTCATTACCACTTAAATGTATAATCAATAAACAAAACTGCCGATTTTAGGTCCCAGAAAATCCTCGTGAATTACACCAGAGACTAGTCTAAAAATACCCAGGGTGTGGTGTGGTGTGGTATTGGCGGAATATTCGGGCCATTTTTTTTATGAAGAATATGGATTCACACTAGCCGTTAATTCAAATCGCTACGTAACCATATTTGAAAACTTTTTGAAACCAAAACTACTAAATAAATAAGGAAACATTAATATTTAAAAAAATCCACTATAATTAAAATTGTATATGTAACAAATGTTTCGACACATAGTACCTTAAATTATTTAGTTAAAACTAAATACCAACTAAGTTTGCTTATTTATTTAAAATTAATTTCCATCGAGTATCGGCTAGCTCAGTTAAATTTATTACAAAACAATTAAGACAATGAATCAACTGGTGGGGTCGTGGTTTCAAAAAGACGGATTCATTGCTGATACAGCTGGCTTTCGTCGGACAATTTCTCGCTTTGGCGATGTTCCATGGCCTTCGGCCTTCTGCCACCGAACCGGAGGCTCGCACAATGGAAGTATGGACGAAATCGTTGAAGAAACGTATGGAACAGACACACTTTTGAGAACAGTTCCAAACGTGTGTTCGTGGTAAAAGCCGTCACTTGAATGACTTTATTTTTCATGGACTTTAAATGGCATGGAATACTGATATAAATAAATGTATTTTTTACAACAAGTTAATTGAGTCATTGCTTGTTTAAAAAATGATGTGTGGAAGTCATCTCCCATGGACCACGTTGTATAGAACATTTTTTATATGATGGTAAAATCAAAACACATATTTTCCGAATAACCCTATAAATCTGTTTTAAGAACATGTATTGCATATTATATATCTGATATTTCATATTGTAAAACTAACATACAGTCAAAACATTATCCACGGTTCGGTTATTGACATTTTCTATATTCGCGGATTAAAAAATTGTCATCACTTCTTGTATGCGCGGCTGAATTTTTTTTTATTTGCGGATCTAAAAATGTGTATTTATTTAGCAGTTATCTTTCAAAACAAACATGTATCAAAATATTTATAAACGTCTTATTGGTGCTTGGTCAAAAGTTCTTTGAGAAATTAGTCCTCGTCGCTGTACGCGTTGCCGGATTACTTTCCAATCATCGCAATTTTATTGAGTGAATAGCATGTCTCTTCTGTTTTGTTCGCGGGTAGAAGCTTAGGAAAATTAGTTCCTACACGGAAAACACCGTCTTGTCGCTTAAGGTAAAATTTAAAATGCTTGACCCTTTACGCATTGGCGAGTCGTTTGCATCAATATCACGTTTTATTAATGCCAATGAATCAACTGTACGATCGATCAAGAATTCAGAAGACAAAATAAGGAATTCTGCAGCTTCATCCTCACTCACCTCACTGTAGTCCGAAGATACCTCTAAGTGGTGCTATAATCCGTGAGAAAGCTAAGCGTCTTTAAGCACATTTTAAAGAACGTGGTGATGAACATACGGATGGATGATTTCAAGTATCGGAAGGTTGGTTCAATAAGTTCAAGGGGCGACAATTACTTCATAACATCAACATTGTTGGAGAGGCTACATCTAAAGATACTTCAATAGTAGCAACATAACCAGAAGAATTTTCAAAGTTAATTGCTGATGGTGGATACAAACCTGAACAAGTGTTAAATGCAGATGAAACTGTCCTATTTTGGAAATAGCCAAACAAAACTTTTATATCCAAAAGTGAAAAGTCCGCCTCTGGTTTTAAGGTAGCAAAAGATAGATTGCACTGTTGCTCTGTTTTAATGCATTAGGAGATTGTTTAATTAAGTCACTTATGCTTTACAGATCACTAAATCCTCGTACTTTGAAAAATCAAAACAAGGATAACCTGCTAGTGTTTTGGCGTTCGGATAAGAAATCGTGAGTTACAAGTGTCATTTTCTGTGATTGCTTCCGAAATTGTTTTGTTCCTGAAGTTGAAAGATATTTAAAGAAAAAATATTTAGATTTCAAGGCAGTTCTAGTTTTGGTCACCCTCGTGAGCTTGAAGCTCCTAATACGACGGCCTTACTTCAACCTATGGACCAAGGAATAATTCAGGCCTTTAGACTCTATTACATTAGACAAACCTTTAAAATGATACTGGACACCTTAGAATGACATCCTGATATGAATGTTATGCAATCCTGGAAAAAATTCGATATAACAAAGTATATCGTTGATATAAAAGAATCATTGCAAGAGCTGAAGCCATTCACATTGAAATCATGCTGGAAAATAATGTGGCCTGATTTAACTATCTGTAATTATAAAGAATTCGTGCAAATTCAAACATTAACTGAAAACATTGCTCAAGTTGCGAATGACATAGGACGAGAGGGTTTTACACAGACAGAATCAAGTAACATTCAAGAATTGCTTGAATCCCAAGATGAAGATGTGACTGAAATCGACTTTCAGGAAATGGTTAATCTCATTTCATTGAATAGTATGCCTTAACGAGCACTGAAAAGGTAAAGGTAAACTAAAAAAAAACTTGAGTGAAGGTTTACGAATGGCAAATGAGTTTTGTGTCAAATCAATTTTTTCATAAAAATTGATCCGTTTATGGAAGGAATTTTTGTTTTTAAAAAGCATATTGTTAATGCCACAGCCATCCAATCCAAATTGAAAGACCTTTTAAAAGCGACAATACAAGAAAAAATAATTACTAAATTGTTTAAACCATTGACTAAGCCTGATAATAATTATTAATATTGTTAGAAAATCTCTCATTAAATTGCTTTTATTATATATTTTTCTTTTTATTTTGTAGCATTGGAACATTTTCCCTATAATTCCGTACAAATTACTAGTTCGTATTAACGGTTTCTTTATTCGCGGCACATTTACTTAACGTATACTGTAATAAGGCGTTTTGAAACGTATGCGAATAAGGTATTTTGACTGTATTCTACCTTCAGCTATTTCAAAATTTCCCGTTCCACTTTGTATTTGGACGTGTAATTTAAATATGGCATATTGGTCAGCAGGCATGGAACAAGCTCTTATAAATTTACAGTTTTCGAAAATCACTTTCATGTCAGGTATTTGAAGACAATTCATAAGAGCGAATAAATCCCACACAAAATACAGGTATGCTGTAGCAGGAACCAGATTTCTTCCTGAAAAACAAAAATTAATCAGTTAATCAAATAAATATGAAATTAATGAGGCTCTACTAAATAACCAATTGTGTTATTTAAATCTATATTGTCAGCAGAATTATTTGATTAATGACCGCATTTATAAAAGTGGGAAGGTATAAAACGTATAAATACAGCTTTATTGTTTATAGATGTTTAATGACACACTAGACAAAATTATTGCGAAGCTAAGTTCAGAAAAACGTCGATTCTTCATAATTCCTTTCTGCTCGTAGCCCATTGTCAGGTATTGGGACTCTGTATACTTCCTATCGAAAGCCATAATTCACTGGTTCACAAAATATGTGCTATTCTGATAATTTCTACAACTGATAAGTTGGTAAGGGTTTTAACTTAATCAACATATATATTCGGTAGTCGTCCTTCTTTTCATCGAGCTTTTTATGAATCATTTTTGTCATCCTAGTGTACGTCGAGTGAAGTATACGTCGTTAAATTGTCGGGAAAAATAGGTTGTCTATATCTATATATAGATATTTTAGAATTGAGACATGAGTCCAATTCGTAGGAAGAAAGTCCCAGCAAAAGTCATTTCAAATGCTTCAATTTTCATGGGTAATCAACTTTCATCATCAATTTTCACCGCCAAAGCATTTAGTGTTCACGTTTTGGACTGCCTATCATGTATATACACCAATGGCAGTTTTGGAATAGGATTTATCTAATGATGACAACTAAGGGGGAAATAATTCTGAATTTTATTCTCAAAGTAGCTAATTAGATCATACAACAATTTCTCAACAATAGAAATCTGGAAATAGATAATGGACTTACCAACCGAAAAATATGAGTAGGCTTGAACATTTGAAACAATCCCACAAAAAAGGAAATTGTCGAGTATATGTTGGTATAAAGTGGAATGCCAAAAAAAATTAGCATAAGCATTTGCATAACAGTAAGTTTGATTTATAATAGAAGCGTTAACAAGATAACCGAATGCAGTAAAAGTTTTACAAAAAGTAAAATTTAAAAAAAATTAACACGCTACTGGTGTCTAAAATTCAAACTTTTTTTGTCACACGAAAATGTCTGTCTAATTTAGACATTTCAATTATGATATTCAAATATATTTTTTTATAAAAGAAAAATCACGAAAATACACTTACACTTATATACAATATTTATGATTTTCGCGAGTACTTAACTTCCGGTAGGTCTCTTTTCAATCCACAGCAGTAATCGGCTAACCCAAGGCTCCATCAGAAGAAGGGAAATCTCTTGGTGGAATATCTCGTCGTTTTTGTCACTCACAGCGCTCAGGTTTTCAGGGAAAAAATTCAAATGTGAGTCCACGATATGTATCTTCAAGGACATAATGCATCACAAAGCTTTGTATGAGATCAAAACTTTATTAATTAAATGTTTGTAATTATTAATTTAAATTTGTACTGGAAGAAAGTAGATTCCAACCGTTTAATCTAGATCCTAAAAGCTCAGCCTGTTTTTTAGATAAATGTAAATCATGTACCAAATCATTTAGGTCTTCTTTGTGTCAATAATTGTGGTTCTTTTGAAGTACTTGGTTTATAAGTTGTGTCGCACTGTCTCTCTAAGTTATCGTCTTGACAGTAACTCAGTAGCAGCAGCTTCTTGAGTTTTTAATGAATTTAGAGGTATTATCATAGGTAATTTGGCACTATGCGGGATTCGTCTTTTTGCAGATGACAGGTCTGGGTACTTTATGGTGTGTTGCAGTTTAGTTCTGATATCCTTTATGAGAGTAAACAAAAATATCAATCACTTGCGTGATCTGTTGATTCCGTCCAAATGTTCAAATCATTGGCACAGCAAAGGGCATATATCTAGATCCCCCAACCCAGCAGAAATCTCACACATGTTACAAAACAGATATGTGAGACTGAGAGTTCTGTGATTTATCTTGATAATGCACAGGAAAACCAAAGTAACCCAAATAATGGGTGATTACTAATGGTGTGAAACTTCGGCACTGAGAGCTGGTTAAATTTCCACACACATAACCAAAAGTATCCGGGTCTATTTAACAACTTTTGTGGCATATTTACAGCCATAATAAATATCAATAAATTTAAATTTGTTGATTGTGTTAGCCATCTAACTTCAGAAATGATGTTATACAAACATGTAGCTGTCACAAAAAAACTGAAGGTGACTGGAAAAAAATAACATTGTAATACCACTACAAAAATTCGTGTGACAAAAACAGTGCTTGTCAGTGTAAGCAAATAACCCTTTTTGATCTCCTGCAATATTATTCTATACTAAAAAATGACTCCCTTATTATTTCAGGAAACTTTAACGCTCACATATCTATATCTAATATACCTATCCCTAGTATAAAGCAAATATTCTACGAGGGTAAAGTGAAAACTCAGACATATTTTAAATGAAATACTGTTTTTTAGATCGAAAATCGATTTAGTTTTCAACGTAATCTCCATTTAGCTCCGCCCAACAATTTTCCGACTTTTTTAAGCATTCCAAAAGGTACAATTTCTCGAATTGCAAAATAGTCCTTCCTTTCGACCATGATTTTCTTTTGTTTGATGTGAATTTATTTTTAGACAGCCATTTCTTCATGCTTGGAAAGAGAGGGAAGTCGGAGAAGTCCGGAGAATCAGATGGATGCGGTATCAATTCGTAGCGCAGTTTGACCAATGTCGCTGTGACATGGCACAGTACTTTTTCTTTGCCAAATGAGGGCATTTTTTTATCAACTCTTTGTCAAATTTAACCGATAGAGCAGCATGACACTCTTTTGTGGTCGTCTTTCCCTTTTACAAATAGTCGATGAAGATAATTCCTTGCGTATCCCAGGAAACAGTAGCCATCGTCTTTCCGATCGCTAGAAACGTCTTCGTCTTCTTTATTACAAGTTTACCGGATAAAGTTCATTGCTATAACTGTCTATGTCATTGTTTCATCAAGAGTCACGAGTCGACCCAGAAACTCCGTGGTATTGCGCTTATACATGTCCATACATCACTTTGAAGTGGTCGTCTCGATTTTGTTTTTGGTCCGCAATGAGCAAACGCGACTCGTATTTCACTGATAACTTAGGATGTAGGATGTTCCTTATGTATTCATCTCAAATGTTTATTATCTTAACAACCTAAGCTCGAAGAGATATACCACTAACCACCATATCACTTTTTGAAACCTCTTGACGCACGTTTCGCTAACCATACACGCGCATCATCAAGTGATGATTTAATCTAATTCTAAAACTAAAGTATATTCTATTTATATGATAACCCTACCTAATGAAGCGTATAAAAATCATGAACCGTGAAGTTTACTGAGCCTTACATTAATAATTGAAAAAGTTGACTGAACGGAATAGGTCCTTTATACGGGTTCATGATTTTCTTACATTTTTCTATTTGAATGCTTTCATTACACTTATTTGTTTTTTTTTAATTATATATATATATATATATATATATATACATATATATATATATATATATATATATATATATATATATATATATATATATATATATATATATGTTAGTATGTTAGTTCGTATTGTTTCGCGGATGGAAGAATACGCTAAAGACTTCAGACAAGCATTGAGAATGCCAAGTGTGACATTGGCGAAACGTCTGCACGTTATATATATATATATATATATATATATATATATATATATATATATATATATATATATATATATATATTTATATATATATAAATACTATAGTATTATTTGTATTTGAAAAAGGCACTGTATACAATTTTAAATATAGTGGAAATTTTTAGATACTAATCTTTGCTTAGTTATTCAGTCAGCATAGTCAGCATTCAAATAGATAAAGGACCTATTCTGTTCAGTCAACTTTTTCAATTATTAATGTTCGGTTCATGTAATGATATAACGGTTCATGATTTTTATACGTTTTATTAGGTAGTGTTATTATATAAATAGAACATAGTTTAGTTTTAGAATTAGATTAAATCATCTTCTGATGATGCTAACATGGTTAGCGAAACGTGCGTCGAGAAGTTATTTGGTTTTTAGTAGTAACTAAAATTTTACTTTGCGATTGGCCAACACGATATCATTGATTTTGTCGATTATTTCTTCAGCCGTGACATCAACGGTGCTTATTGTACTACATCAAAACTAAGTTTACTCAGAAATGTAACAGTGTAAAGTTTCCATAATACCTTCTTGCTTTTTCTACGCAAATTTGATATTTTTTATAATTACAAAAATATCGAATTTATCTGTTGCTGAAGATTGTTGGGACAAAATTAAATGTCATGTCGGCTATAACTCTATGGAGCGTTACGAGAAAAGCAGCTGGCTTTCAGAAATGTCATCTCCTTTGCAATATAGAAAAAAGTATCTGATTTTTTACTCTATCCTTCTACGAGGTTGATTTTAAATGAAAATTGTGATTTACCATCAATTACATGTCCTGAGATATATTCATAATCTTGATTGGCCAAAGAAATACTGTAGATTTTTTCATCGGTTACCTTATTTTCGTTACTCGTGAATGTGCTCACATGCCAATTTTTGTCGTGCTTCCATTTAATAGCTGATGAAATATTCGGAGTGCCTCGGCTCACAGGTAAATCAACATTTGGATAGAAATATTGAAGTTGGGGATTTAGTCCAAATTCGTATAGGCTACAAGTTGAAATAAAGTCTTAAACTAAGTAAAAAACAGAAAATGCACATAATATTTTTAGATTTGAATTTGTTGTATTATTGAGTTAATAAATATCTTGAAAGTAATTGGTTTCTTCTATCTTTGTTTATGATAATTTGTATAGTAATTTTTGAACAGAAATTATATATCAAAAAATACACTGAGACATATAGAAATGTTAGTAACATCAATTTTGATACGAGGATTACTATTTGTGTTTCCGGAATTGGCCACAATGGTGTTGCTAGGCGCCATCTGACATGTGCATCGTAAAGTTTGACATTGTTGACTGTATACGTACTCAGAACGTTTTAAACGTACTCAGAACGTCAAAAGATGGAATTAACTCGTGAGAATTTTCGTGCGATGATTTACTACGACTTTCGTAGCTAGTTTCTAGTTAGTTTCGTCCTAGCTAATTTCGTTCAACAACAGTGCATCGATCAACTCACTTCGACTTTTGGCGATTAAGCACCATTTAAAACCATTGTATATTACTGGTTTAGTGAATTCAATCGTCGCTGTCGTTCTCTCACGCACGAATTTAAAGAAGGTCGTCCAAAATCGATTGTTGTGTCAAAAAACATGGATACTGTTAGTGAAATACTAAAGCAAGATCGTTATATGATATACCTTGAGATTGAGCCTTCCCTGGGCATTAATATGACAAGCATACACAATATTTTACATGTACATTTAGCCGTGTGCGTGTTGGATTCCGCATAATTTGACAATCACTCAAAAAAAGGCTCGTGTCAACGAGCAGTCGACTGTATGGGTTTTTCAAAATGAGCTAAACCCAACAAAAGTTGTTCGCGCAAGAAACACTTCGACGCAAATGATTGCCTGCTTTTTTGAGATAAATGAGCATTCTGCTACAATGTCACTATAGATAATATAGAACGGTCAATGCTGAATGTATACGACTATTGTTTGCCAGAAGTCTGAAGAAATAAGAAAAAATAACCAACGACGCAGGACTTCTAACTTCGGACATCGGATCGTACATCGGACCGAACTCGATGTTTAACCGGTCAAAACATAGAAATTATGTGTCATCCGTCATAAAGTATTGATTTGGCACTCAAGGATTTTTTGTTGCCGTCCGCTAAGAGTAAAGTATGTGGTCAATAATTTTCAAGGTCAGAAGAATCGATTCGTTCGAAAACAAGCGTTAAAAATGCATGTTTTGTATATGTGCTATGGAAATTGGTTCACATGTATACAAGTTTATCGATCGTGGCGAACGATATTTTGAGAAGCAACAAAATCATTTTCAATGATAAATATTTGCTTTTACTTATTATTCCGGATACATAAATGCAACCCTCGTATATACGAATTTATATCATAATATTATAATAAGAATTTCAGGCAATTCAACCAGTCGATTATCGTTATAGATCCACTAATCTGTCCAGTCATTTATCGATTTAGTCTTGGAGTTTCATTCCAGACCAATTGTATAGCATGATTTTCAGAGTTTGAAAGGGATGGGTATGTTCAAAAGTTTCTTTGCCGATTATATTCTCTTCGTAATCGACTAAAAAATCTAACACTTTAGATGACCAAAGTAAAAGGTAGACTCTCAAGATATCTAGGGAATCTAACATTTTTCATGTTATACATGGCTAGTATGGCCTTGAAGAAAAATGGGCTTCTGGAACGTTAAAGTTATGGTTGTAAGTGAGGTCATTGTTTTCTGTAAATAATGCACATTCATCGAATTGACAACTCTATTTTCTAGGCAGAATATTGGCTTCAACATTTCAGGTGTTGGCGTTAGTGTTAAGTTGTGGAGGGTGATAAAATGGTGAAAAAGGATAAAATGACTTTATTTGCCATTATTCAGTTAGCATTCCATTTGCTCATCTATTCTTTGTACACTATTACTCTGCAGCTTTTCTTATGGCCTTGTATTGAGTCTAATAGCAATTTCACGGAATGAGTATTTTGACTCCTGCATCACGATTCTTTGGTCCCTGTTCAACACATGAGGTCGACTAAATTAAGGTAAAATGAGATACTAGTTTGAAACAAAGGTAATTAAATTTAAATATTAGATAATAAAAGCTAGCTCTCATTATGCTTAGCTCTCATTATGCTAGCTCTCATTAAAACATTTGAGATTTCTATTAGTCAGTATTCTTACCGTCCAATGGAAATCAAAAAATCAGTTAGATCAATTTGAGTGGATAGGATAGATATTATATCTTCATCATTCAGTTGTTGTCTAATACAACTATTGCCAATCTCCAGCAAAACATGTCCTTTCCTTAATCCCTCTTTAACTTGCTTCAAAACTTTTTGTTGATGGAAAGATTTCAATACTAATTTTGCATTTGTTTTGTTAGGAATATCTCCGACAATTACGGCGTCAGTTAACCTTTTGGATTTGGAAAGTATTTTTTCTAATGTTGTCGTCAGCATATGTCCTAAAATTTGTTTTGATTTTAACATATCAAATCACTCATTTGCAGTCTTATTAATCGTGGGTTTTATTAATCATGTTAGTATCATCAGGATATAATCAAAGCCAACTTGACGTGATACTAGTGCCTATTTATTTTTTTACTTAAAAATAATATTTTTTAGGTAATTTTCAGATTGAAGTTACTAGTCTGACTTTTACGCAATACACTTATATTATTTCCCTCTTAATAAAGATAATTATAACTGAGAAAAGTTAATTAGCTGAAGTCCAAAGTCCAAAAGTCAGTCCAAAGAAACCAAAAAACGCTGTTATATATATATATATATATAATATATATATATATATATATATATATATATATATATATATATATATATATATATATATATGTATGTATGTATGTATATATGTATGTATGTATGTATATATACAGGGTTTTAGGTAAACATGCGGCAAAAATGCAAGATGCAAAGGGTTATTCCTTGTCCTATTATAAAAATATTTTGTAATATGATGATTTTTTGAAAGACCCCTTTGTTTCGAAGATACAGGGCGAAGAAAATTTGCGACAACCATATTCGATATTTCTTGAAATCATTAATGCAAATAAAAGTAGGGTGTATGTCAATGAGTTTATGAAGTACAAAAATTTTTTTTTTTCGATCTCGATCACTTGGAACGGATGTTTTATCTAGTAAGTGGATTTCATCGGTCGCATTTGTTTACATAGATTGAGTGACTTTGGCTATTTGACGTGTCTTAAATAGTGAGTGAAGTCCTCTATTATAATGTATACAAACGCCGAAATGACTGACATGCACTTCATGTATGGACTTGCTGATGGCAATGCATTACAAGCTAGGCGATTGTACAGTGAACGATTTCCAGCCCGTAATGTCCCCGACCGAAAAATCTTCGAAAACATTCATCGACGTCTTCATGAAACAGGCACATTGAAACGAACTGAAGCGTCAGGAAGATCACTGACTGTAAGAACGGTACAATTGGAACAGAATGTGCTGGACATGATAGCAGAAGAGCCTGGTAGTTCTACGCGAAAAATTGCAAATACTTTGAATGTGAGTCACTGGACAGTTTGGAAAATTCTTAAGGACAATTTGTTGTATCCATACCACATTCAACGCGTTCAGGCACTACTACCTGTTGATTTTCCTCCAAGTATTGCATTATGTCAGTGAATATTGCAAACTTTACTTCGCATCCCTCTATTCCTGACACAAATTCTTTTCACCGATGAAGCCACTTTCGCAAGAAACGCAATAAGGAATTTTCATAATAACCATGTGTGGGCAGATGAAAATCCGCATGAGGTATGCGAAGATAGTTTTCAACATCAGTTCTCGTTGAATGTTTGGGTTGGAATTGTAGGTGACTATCTAATTGGACCGGTATTTTTACCACAAATACTTACTGGCGAGGTGTATCGCAACTTTTTGGAAGCCACGCTGCCTGAGTTTCTGGAAGATGTACCATTGGCAACAAGGCATGAAATGTAGTTTATGCACGATGGTGCACCACCACATTTCGGTTTGGTTGCTCGTGATTTTTTAACAGCAACATACGGATATCGCTGGATTGGTTGAAGTGGGCCACACGTATGGCCTGCGCGATCCCCTGACTTATACACCCTAGATTATTTCTTCTGGGGATATCTGAAGTCATTAGTTTTCGCTACTCATTGAAGAATTTGGATGATTTGCGAAATTGGATAATTGCTGGGTGTAACTCAATTTAACTCAATTAGAAACGACCCTGGTGTGTTTGAAAGAGTTCGGCAGTCAATGACGAGAAGATTGAATGCTTGTATCAAGGCTGGAGGAAGTAATTTCGAACATTAATTTTAGATTGAGCAACTTTACATGTACTTTTTGATAATAAAATGTTGCTTATGTCGTAAATTTTGTTCACCCTGTATCTTCGAAACAAAGGGGTTTTTCAAAAATCATCGTACAACAAAATATTCTTAGAATAAGTCAAGGAATAACCCCTTTAATTTTTGCCGCATGTTTACTTAACACCCTGTATAATTATATATATATATATATATATATATATATATATATATATATATATATATATATATATATATATATATATATATATATATATATTTAGATATATTTAGATATATTTAGATATATTTGCTAGTGCGAGAAAATTCGTGGCCCGTCTAACCTCGGGTAAGTACTAGGTATGTTCAGAAATAGTGAAGTGGACTCGTGGAGAAGGATATTAAAAACAAAGAAAATTCACTCGCGCTCCACATTTGTGCTTTGTCAGGCCGATTTATATCATCATGACTTTAGTTCTTTCATCCTCTCTGCAGGCGTTCAGCTTGAGCCCAGCTGATGACGGATTAAGACCAGAAATCGATTTTAGGAGACATTTGCTGGCGCTTTGGATGGCGGATGAAGAAATTACAAAGCACCAACGTTGAGCGCGTGTGAATTTTTTTATTTATAATATATATATATATATATATATATATATATATATATATATATATATATATATATATATATATATATATATATATATATATATATATATATATAGATATATCTATTTTGCATTAAAGATCATTTCATTTTTAATGAGATTGAATCATTTTGGACTTAAGCTATCAACATTTTAGATTAACGAGAATAAATCTTGAACGAATAAGACATCTAATCTTTCCAAGGATACTGTTAGTCAACCACTAGATAATAAATAGACTCTAATTTAGTGCAACGATAATTGGTCTTCTTATTTGATTATCTCTTTAATATGTTGGCATTGTTTATAAAATCTTTTAGAGAGTCTGCAAATAAACGACTTGGTATTTTGCGGAAAGCATTTTTGAATTTTCATTATTAATGTTCCAATATAAAATAAATATAATCTACGGGTTTTTTTCTTACCTGCCTTGTTATCATTCTGATATAATTTTCCCAAGTCGGAAAGTCCGTTAAGCATTAAACTGATGTCATACACCAGCCTCATTACTTCTTTTAGGCTTAATGTTCCATCAAAATACCCACAAACTAAAATGTCTAAAAACTGACTTTTATTGATACCAAAAATTTTTTCTGCTTTAATTTCGATAATTTTTAGAAGATCCACCAATGCCATTTGAATAGCTGTATTCACCAATAATATTTCTGCGGTTGATTTAATGTCATTGGTCAGCAATATATCCATAATGTTGATGTTCTTTTCCATTAAAATGTCATGTATTCTAATAATGGAATTTTAATAAAATTTATGAATGAAACAAAATTCCAAACAATTAGGTTTAAAACCAGGAAATACTTTCGGTTTTCAAAACTAGAAACATATATGGGTTTAGTTAGATTTATTCCCAATCTATGTTATATTGTCGATGGGTAGTTGCTTGAATTTTCAGTAAAAATATTATATTTTATTTTTTGTCATTGTTTCATATTTGACTTTCTTATTTACGTAAAAGTAAAAGTGCGGTTGACGGTTACATGAAAATATTTGAAAAGATTTAAATTATTTTATTTTTTTTAATTTTAAGATTAAAAATATTCTCTTATAATATTTCATAGTAAAAATCCCAAGTGCTTTCCGGACAGATCTTTACACTTACCTCTTGATGGTTTCAGAAAAAGCTGGCACCTCTAAAAACTCCTTTATTTTTTCCTTACTCACATTATCGATGATTCCGAAACATATAATCAAACTGACTGGCTTAAAGTTAAAATATGAATAGGACCTGGAGATTTCTCTGGCTTGAGTAACCAAACTATAACCTCTGTAATTGTGAGTTTGGACTGTTTTTCTAGAATAAAATATTTTAAGATGCGATAATTGACATTAATTAAACAATATTTAGGATTAATTATCAGTAGAAAGGTTAAGATAAATCTTTGAAATAAGGTAATGTTATTCGTCTTTAGTTTTTTATCTTAACCAGACAATTAGTAGTGCGGCCACAAGTAAAATTAAATTTTATAAGTCGCGTTAAAAAAAGTCTGCAACTATTAATTGAAAAATATTGATAATTCATGTTTTATACGTTATAGATCACAAAAGAAAAAGTTAATTAGCAATGATGGAAAGTTTGCTCCACAAACATTGCTTTGGCCAGGATTCATGATTCAGATATTAATTCATTTGGTGTATTATTGACAAAGAGCTTCGATGTTTTTTTCTCTTTCTTGTTAGCTATTGATTCACGGCAGTGATTATTTCTTCCTCGCTGAAAAAATTAGTTTTTCATGAATGTTTCTTCAACTCAGGGAATAAAATATAGGGATTAAATCTGGAGAATATGGAGGGTTTTAAAAAGTTTCCAAAAACTTTTTTGAGCTGCGGCGTTTTATTCTTTGCTGAAATACAAGCTTTGCTTTATTCCTATTTATTATCGCACGGAATTTTGATATAAATGCTGCATAACATTTGTTTGTAATGGTGTGTGTACGTTGTGAATAATCAATACAAATAGCTATTGATATAATATTAATACTTATATATTAATATAATTAATAATAAAAGTCTGATCAGGGGCTTAGACTTAACTCCAAGTACGGGCTTGATGCCGAGGTACCCAAAGTTAGGCATCAAACCTTTTAAAAAATGCGGAATCTCAAGGCGTAAATCCATCGTGCCGAGGGAATGAATATGAGGTACTATACCTACTATTGATGGTACCTATACCTATACCTAGTACTGAGGTAGTACCTCTACCTGAGGTAGTACCTATACCTATACCTACACCTATACCTACTACTATGGTACCTATACCTACTACTGAGGTACTATTTGATGACCTTCAAATTGGCGACCTCTGATTGTACTTTGCTTTACTACATTAATGTTGTGTGCAACCCCTTCTTAGGATAGTTATGAGATTTATATATTCTAATCTAATTCATTTTCTTGGGCGAGGGCCTAGCAGCTCTACCTCGGAAAATAATTGCTTCTAAGAAACCTGATGCGAGAGTAATGCTCCCGCATAGATAGAGTAATGAGACTGATTTTGACAACAATGAAATTAGTGGCGTAGCACTCGAACTGGCAACATTGTTGCCTTGGCTCTTTAAAGGGGGGCAGGCCCTCATCTGATGTGTCTTCAGTAAGAGTTTCAACTCCTTGGACTCGCCAACTGTAGACATTTTCTTAAACCGGATTTTTCTAGTTTCAGGACTCGAAGTCGGTCAAAATGATCGGAGAGAATTGATTGGATATGAAGAAAATCTGCGTGAAAATGGTCCTGAAAACCCGTTCGCAAAATCAAAAACACAACAAGATGGAAACATATATTTACTTTTTGGGGTGGGCTGAAAATTACCCTCATTTTCTAGAACGTGTCATTACTAGTGACGAGTCTTGTATTTTCGAATAAGATCTGGCAACGAAGCGCCAGAGCCAGGAATGGCACACTCCAACCTCACCACTGCCAATAAAAGCCAGAATGAGCATATTAAAAATTAAAGCAAGCTGATTTGCTTTTTTGATAGCGTCAGAGGATCGTCTATAAGGAATTTGTGCCACAATGCCAAACCGACCAGCTGAAGGCGATTCCAGTGTCTGAGTTCCAGCACTGCTATGAAGAGTGAAAACCGTCTTCCAATGGCTTTGAAACGAACAATTTTACTTTTAAAGAAGAACTGTGGTTTTAACTGAATTTAAAAAATAGAGGAGCCACATTAGCTGTGGTGTCTAAGGCGTCAGCCTTACGTTACAGCAGTTAATGTGGAGCGGGTTCGAATCCCGTACTAGGCAAAAAAGTTTTTCTAAAATTCTTGTGAATGTTTCTAGGTAAGAGTGTAAAATCTGACAAGGAATCACCCCTCAGTCACGCCAGTTCGAGGCTGGGTAAGGCCGGATGCCTTCTGAGAGGTTTTCTACGTTGGTCACTCGCCAGTTGGTAGGTTTCTCGAGATACTTTCGGTTAAGCACAAAACCAAGGGTTGATAGCCTGAGGGGGGGTGCTGACCGGGGTTTTCGGTAGCTGATGACCGTGGTTCGGAACCCGCGTTAAGCTGTAGGTCCAGTCGCTATATATATATATATATATATATATATATATATATATATATATATATATATATATATATATATATATATATATATATATATATATGTTATATATCAACTCAACCCTTGTGTATTATATTTACAAAGTTAAAAGCATACAATGTATCATAAACGCCGTCAGCAGTTCAACCCACATATCCTCAGTGCCATAAACAAGCCAAGGTTAAAGCCACGTCAACAGAATTGCTTTTCTACGCCGTTTCCCATGGTTCCAATAAACAAGTCCAAGGTTGCAGCATCAGCAAAACCCTACAAGAACACAGTTTTCCATGGCGATCTGTCCCCACGAGACCCAGATGCCAAGTCAGCACTCCTGAACATATAAGAACCAGGACCACCGCCCAGCCATCATTAGTACTATATTTTTTCTGTATCATTATTAAGTTTGAAAGTCGCTATAGTATTGTGATCATATTTTAAACTATTTCTATTTTTCAAGATTCTACTGTATAACAGTAATCTTTTATTTTAATGTATTCATATTTGAAACCAGAAAGTAACAAAGTGTAACACTCACTCACAACTAAATAATTTTTTTAAAAGTAAAGTTTAGTGAAAATCCTTTAACATGTATGTATATATATATATATATATATATATATATATATATATATATATATATATATATATATATATATATATAGCTCTTTTACATGTCTTTGCAGTTCCTCTGGGCCTTGCGAAAGAAGCGCGATATCATCTGCGGATCTAAGATGGTTTAAGTATGCACCATTGATACTTATTCCAGCCTGCTCTCAATTCAGATTACGGAACACTCTTCCAGTCAGGCTGAAAAAAGAAGAGGCGATATCGCTTCACCCTGCCGTATGCCCCGCTTTACATTTATTCCAACCTCAAGATCATCAAGGTGGACTGTCACTGTAGCTTCATCATATATCGATCCTAGTAGGTTTACATAGGTTTTCTCTACACATTGGTTAAACAATGCGTCCATTATGGCTTGCTTTGAAATTGAATCAAATTCTTTTTCATAATCGATAAAAGCCAAGCACAGAGGCATGGTGTATTCATTGTGTCTTTCTATGACCTGCTGTAGAACCTGGATGTGATTTATTGTACTGAATGGTCTTCTGAATCCTGCTTGCTCCCTTGGTTGTGCGTCATTAAATTTTCTTAATATTCTATTGGACGGTAACTCTTTAAACCTTTCTGTGGTTTATTTTTATGTAAAAGAATCGGTTCTACATTTTTCCATAAGTTGGGTACTTTTTCTTCTTTGAGGCATTTTGAGTATAATTTTGCTAGTGTTTTATGTAAAGTTCAACCACCACCTTTTAACATCTCAGCAGTTATACTATCCTTCCCTGGAGCCTTGCGATCTTTTATCGAGTCTATTGTCACTTCCTCCGCCAGGATATCCGGCTTCAGTGGGCATTGCTGTTCTTGACTGGTTTTAATCCTCATAATTTTTAATAAAATCTTCGGACCATCTCTAACATTTTCGTCCGCTCCCTATTCACGGTATCATCCTCAAGCATTAAGAAAAAAATGTGGGTCCTTTTCTTTCTCAGCTTCTGTTTAGCTTTGTTAATTTCCGTGTTTTCTTCCATAGTTTTTTGCACTAGCTGCATGTTAAATCGGCACGTCCTCTCGAATACGTTTTCTTAAATTTTTGCAAAGCTGAACGTACTCGACCCTGCTAAAAGAACTGCCTGCAGTCTTCATTGTCCGTGTTCTTTTCATTAAATTAATGGTCTCATTGGAGATTTTTGACTCTTTGAAACATTTATCTTCTGGTGCTATCGAAGCAGCCGTTTCAAGTACATTGTTGGCGATTTCTACATATTGGTTTACAATTTCCTTCGGGTCTTTTTTGCCCTTTTTTGATCTTATCATTATTTCGCGCTCTTTTCGGCAATTTATTTCAATCTTTGCTCAAACCATTCGGTGGTCATTTGCAATATTAAAATGGTTAAGGACAGTACAATTGCAAAATATTGCTCTATCGTTTGACATGATGTAATCAATTTCACTTGTCAGTCCAGATAGACTTCTCCATGTCCATTTTCTGTTGATCTTTTTCTCATAAAACGTAACGTATCGTACGTAACGTAAAGTGGTATACACGTATCGTACATAATCTCATATTGGATTGATGTAATATATCGCTTCGGTTCGAGAAGGTCAAGGCTCACTAACGATCTGTGGCACCAAAGAAAGAAGGCGATACATCCCTTTGTCATTCCGTACTTTTGACTCATCAATCATCAAAGTGATGATTTCACATTTAATCCACTGTCACAAATCTTTCCAGAAATGTTTTTGTATTATGCTACTTATGGTTACATTTTTCTTAATAGTGATTGGCCCGATGTGTTTTTGTTACAAGTTAAGCTTCTATTAATCCAATGAAAATAAATTTTCGAACTGTCTGTTGAAAATACATTTTTTTTCATATTTTCAAGATACAATCTTTGATAGCAGCATATAATTCAGTATTCTCAAACTTTGTATGCAAAGCGCCATCTAAGAGTATTGAAAATGCTAAGTGAGCTGCATTAAAAAACACATAGAACATAGAAAATTACCTGAGTTTAGAAATATTAACTAGTCATATACAAATAATATTGAGATATTTAAATTGGCCATTCGCATGGGGCTAATGAAGACTATGGGGTTGTTTCTTTTTGCCAGAACTACTTTAAATATAATATTTTTAATAAAATATTACACAAACATTATTGCTTAATATCGCTTGATTTAATTTGTTTCATTCTGGAAAATTATTGCTCGTAAATGTATGTATTCCCGAGTATGGACATAATTTTTCTTGCATAATTTTAAATATTAATATATTTACTTGCCTTAATTGTTTTATTTTTTAAAGAGAAATAAAACAATTTTTTACTTTGTTATCTATCACTTTTACTTTTAAACAAAATTTATGTGACTATAGTTTCGTAAAACGATTTTACATTCTCAAACACTACTTTAAAACTTTTTAATTTTTATTTTTTGATTGCAAAGCTATATATTTTAGTTGCATATTTCTAGTAACATTATCAGTAGCAACCACAAAAAGATTTTGAAATAAGACAAATGATGTTTTCACCATGAAAATTTCATTTTCAATTTTATTTCAATGTACTCACAACTCTTTTAACAGTTTACCGCGACTTCAGTATGATCATCAAAAATAATCAAATTTAATATCAATGTGTGATCAATATCAGTGCATTGATTGAAGGATACTTCTGACATCAAATAATCTATCACTTTTTGCAATTAAAACAATATTAAAACGAAATATACTTTTCGCGCTCTCAGCAGTTATGAAAGTAAACTTTTTCCAATTTAAATTTAATTTATCGATTGTTTCTGTTACATTCAAAAATGTTTCGTTTGTGTTTGTTTCTTCGTTTACAGAGTCTTTGAAGAGCTTCTGATTAGATATTTAGATTAAATCTGCATCTCCAACTTTCCTAGTAACTGTACTTAAGTTAAGCTGGCATCAGCACATTTTTTTTTTGCATTCGGACTTATTTCTTCAATTCTTGCATTTTTTAACAAATTTAAGGGTCTTAAACTTGAAGAGATTTACGACTAAACACCAACTTTTTTGAACTTGACGCGCGTTTCGCTAACCATGTTAGCATTATTAGGAGATGCTTTAATCTCCTGATCAAAGTCTCCTGACTTTCTTTAACAATGATTGCCGTAACACGATAACTGGCTTTAATCTAGGCAGTACTTTCATTAGCCACTTTTTTTAAACATTTTATTAATTTGATGAACTGTTTTTTGAGTTCATGTAGTCATAAGAGGTGTTTTAGTTAATAATGTCGATTGTGTTAACCGGTGGCGTTACTGGTACATTTGTTGGTATATACTAATTACGTCTATGGTGTTTTGGAGGGTAAATATAGGCAATCAAAAGCCAGTTTGTGATTAACCCAAAAAATTGTGAACGATGGTTTAAACGCTTTCAAAGTGGCGATTTTGATATACAGGACGAGGCGCATCCAGGGTAGTCAAAAAGTTTGAATATGCAGATTTGGAAACATTATTGGATAAAGACACAACTTATACGTGGAAATAACTGGCAGAAGCATTGAATATGCCCAATACACCATTTCCGAAAGCCTATACGCATTGGGAAACATCCGGAAGGAAGAAAAATTGTCTCCACATGAATTTAAGGAAAGAGACATTGAAAGACGAAAAATCAGTTTCAGTTTCAGAACAACACTTACATTCTTACAAAAAAGTGAAAATTTGGCTTGGTGAATAGTTGACCTCAAACAAACAAAAGTTCTTTTGGCGCGGAATCCTTTCTCTAAGTAATAGCTAACTATAACCAATACTTTAATTGTTAAAATAATTTATTTTGTGATAGAAATAAATACTTAAATTTTGCGAAAAAATCTACTTCTCTAAATCTACATCACCTATAACTTAATATCTTGATTTCGTCATCACATAATTCTTGAAATTCAATCATAGTACTATCTCTATCTTTGCACATATATATTTTATACTATCTGTGAAAAATTGATGCGCAAAAGATGTTATTAAATAAATGTGAGAATTCCAACATCCACTCTCGTTTCTGTTAAAAAAAAACGAATAAAAGTATAAAGCATAATATGGATGGTACCTGAAAGCGTTTTGTATCAATCGAATTTGTTCTACATCAAGTTTATTTTCAGTAACATTATCGAGAAGGATATTTACAGCTTCTGGAGTTCGACCACTGACAACAATCAACTTAGGAATGTTGCTGTTATTTGTATTGTGTTTTTTCTTGGGGTTACGTTTGAGAACAACGTGACAATTTGCCCCTCCAAAACCAAAATTGTTTATTCCTGGAAAAATTGATGTAATAATAATTTTATTTAAAGTATAACTGCATTTTACCTATTAATCCTTTTTCATCCTGTAAAAGTGTTTTTTCTGTTACAACTTTCGTTCTACCATCTATCAAACATTTAATACCTTCTCTGGGAGTATTGTAGTGTAAATTGGGAGGAATGTAACCAGACTCAAATGCTATTATTGCCTAAAAAGAAAGAAATAAAGAAAAGAGGATAAAACTTAAGAAACATGTGAAAGTAAATAAAATCTACTAAAATTAAAAAGTATTTGAATTGACAACTTTAAACTGTCGAAAAGTTTTTGCCATTATTGGCTGATAGACTAGTGCTTCGTTTATGATCGATGGCAATATTTTATTTTAAAAATTATGTTTTCGGACTTTCATTGTCTTTACTTTTGAGTATAACGTATAATAAATACGAAATATGCCAAATGTTGGAATTCCCAATGTTTTAAAATATAATCATCACACATAAAGGTGGGATAAATTATATTTTTTCAATTTTTGTTTAATAAAAAAAAGAAAATTTTTGAATAATTAATTAAAATATTTTCTGTTGCCACTTTTTTTTCATATTAAAACCTCTTAGCAATTATAATGAAAAATGTATGCCAACGAGGGCATGTTAAATCGAATTAAAATGGGTGTAATCTGACGGTGTGAAGCCTGGGAAATATGCTTCGTGTGGAAGATCGTCCAACTTGACTTTCTTTCATTCGGTGTTTGCAATGTAGAGCATTGTCATATAAAAGAATTGCTTTTCTTTTTTAATTCCAATTAAACAACTGGAGGAAGAGAAGTTGGCAGCATTTAATTCAGCGCGTTACAAAAACTCATAATGAACCACGCATTTATGCTTCTACTAGATACAAAACAATGCCTTATAATGTTGAATAGTTTTTTTGTTGCTAATG
Source organism: Cosmopolites sordidus (assembly GCA_031761425.1). Lineage (NCBI taxonomy): Eukaryota > Metazoa > Arthropoda > Insecta > Coleoptera > Curculionidae > Cosmopolites > Cosmopolites sordidus. The sequence goes on from JARFXV010001000.1 coordinate 56,684, forward strand.
AGGATGATTTGTTCATACCAACCCATTTTGCTTAGATTTGCTGAAATGTATCTTCTCACTTCTTCTTATCTTCAGTCACTTTACTATTCGATGTTGTATTTTTGAACAACCGTGTGAGATTTCTTTTTTGTTAAGTGTTTTCAGAGCATCTAAATAACTAAGTAAATAAAGTTTTCCAAGAGTAGTAGTTTAACCTTTTTCATTTATCCATATAGTCCTCCACCTCCACTATCTTTTTATTTTGGATTTGGAGATGGTTTACGACTTCAGATAACGTCAGCTTCACAAGGACTATCAGATGGGATGGAATATCAAATTCGTCCATCGTCTGGTTTATGTCAAACGATCTATGAGTTTCACTTCGAAAACCACAATGATAATTTCCAATTATTCTTGCCAGTGTATGTCTTAAGACGTTCAGGCAGGATATTGGCCAGAATCTTGTAGAAACTATTGAACTATACAATTCCATGTTAGTAGTTGCAGTTCAAGGGGTCGCCTTTTTTAGGGAGGCCTATAGTACTAAGGCGCCTACAGCACCAATGCTGTAGGCGCTTCTGTTTCCAAATGTCTTCGATCAATATGTGTATATATTCCATAAGTTCAATTCATATTTTCAATTTTTATTAATTTCGCTGAAATATTGTGTGTTTCTAGCGGTTTGTTGTTCTTCAGCCTTCGTGTAGATGTTTCGACTTCTTATAGGGATGGCACTTCTCTCGAAAACCTAGCGAGAAAAAAAAATTGAAAATGGTCAGTAAAATTGGAAGATATTTTCGAAGTTACAGACGAATAGATAAAGTGTGTCCTAAACCTTATGACAAATATTGAAACACCAGGTGATGAGGACATTCTGACAGGAATTAAAACAGGCATAGATGCAGTGATTTACACAATTAGTTAAAGAATGTTTGGAATATGGGAAATATCTCATAATTAGACGGGACGTAGAGAACTAAGAACCGTCTCAAACAAAGAAGTATATTATATAGATTAGTAGCAACCCGAAGGAAAAGGCCCGGTTTTAGAGTAAATTACAAACAGATATTTTGCGCATGTGTATGTAAAGGGTGATTTTTTAGTTTGTCCGAACTTCCGATAGGGGTCGCTGTCAAACGATCTATGAGTTTGCGTGCCTCTGGTGTCAAAATTATTTATTATAGTCTGGCAAATCATCAGGGAAGGTTTAACATCAGAATAACGTTGGCAAATTGTCGAAATTTATTATCATAGTCAGTGTTCTGTGCGCCAAACTTATAGAGCACTCTCTGAAATTTATGGTACATAAAATCGCCCAACTGAGCGATGTATTCGCCGAATTGTCGACAAATTCCGATCCCAATTTTTGACACTATTCGGTGTTAAAATAAAAATAAGACAACAAACTGTACGTTCCGAAGGAAACATCACCGCTATTGTGTGTCGATGATGATCCAAATTTATCAATTACAATATAGTTTACAACGAAGCTGTTTAGAATTTTAGAAAAAAACAACGATAAATACTTTTCCATTATTGTGATTAAAAGAATATTGCAGCTGAGATACATCGAATAATAAAGTTTATGTCGAACACGCTCTATGTAGCAAGCAAAAATATATAGAAAATGCTTTGGTACTGAAGTAGAAATAATACAAATATTTCACTTAAAAATATTTAGTGCAATTTTTTGAAAATTTAATACCTTACTGACGGAGCATATACCAGAACCTGGTTCGGTGTGACCAATATTCGATTTTACAGATCCAATCAGAAGAGGACATTTTCTTCTACCCAAAAAAACCTTTTCAATAGCAGATAATTCTTGTGGATCACCCACTTTTGTTCCGGTTGAATGAGCTTCCAAGAAACTTAACTCGAATCGGTTAATGATGTCACATTCATCGTAAAAATCTTCAAATAGTTTGACTTGCAATTCTCCAGATGGATAATTGATTCCAGAGTCTTTATACCCATCGCAGTTTGTCTTGCTATGGAGCACGGTAGCATAAATTCTTTTGGCATCTTTTGATTTCTGGAGAATAGCAGCACATATGGTTTCCGATCTGACATATCCATTTCCAGTGTTATCAAATGCCTTGCAAGATCCATCTATGCTTAGTACACCCAGCCGAGCAAACTGGTGTGAGATGTTGGGATGTAAACATAGACTTACACCACCTATAATTGCTGCATCACATGTTCCTGTTCGAATAGCAGTGTAGGCGTGATCAAGGGCATAAAGCGAACTACTACAGGCTGTGTCACATATAGCTGAGGGTCCTTTTAATTTAAGGAAATAACTGACTCTGTTGGCAATCATAGATTTTTCAGCTCTAAAAAAAATAGTATTTAAAGTTAATATGATTATCGTTTATCAAATAAATGTTATTTAAATATTATGTTAACCGTGATGTTAACTAAGAAGTTTTTTAAGAATTGAAACAGTCAACTATATAATTCAGTCGAATTGTATAGATCCTTTATCCCGGTTCATAGCTTTCTTACATTTTTCTACTTGATTGCTTTCATACGCATCCAAAGCTCTATTATTATTTACACTTTTAATAAGTCTTATATGTTAGTAATTATATTTATATTATGGTCAATTTCGAGAGCATGTCGAGCCACACAAGATTTTTCATTTCTCCCATATCTAATATGAGCATGTGCTCTTTAAATCTGGTTAATAAGGATCTTTTAGTTTGCCCAATATACCTTCGATCACAATCTTTACAACTAATTTCATAAATTCCCGATTTTTCATTACCCTGGACTTCTCTTAGTTTATAATATGGTTTGCAGGCCATCTTAATGCTAAATGTTTCAAAATCAATCGGTATTACCATAAATTTATTACCATAAGTAATTTTAATTCTTTGTTATAATTATATTTGTGTAAAAGAAAATGAATTCATCTATCTACAAAAATTTTAAACTTACCTTACCTTATTACGGAAGCTATGATTCGAACGGTTCGGAATGTATTTCAAAGTGGTTGGTGGTGATGTTCCCGTGAACAGGAACAATCAAAATAGGTTAGATTTTGATATTTTTATATAAAGAAGACATTACCCCACACTAAATATTGGAGAAATGGAAAATATTCTCCAAATGCACTTGAAAATGACTAAAATATAGATATTAGTAATTTAAGACTTAATAATAAGATATAATTACTAATATATAAGACTTATTAAAAGTATTAATAATAATAGGGCTTTGGATACGTATGAAAGCATTCAAAGAGAAAAATATAAGAAACCAATGGAAAACCGGGATAAAGGATCTATTCCATTCAGTTAGCTTTTTCAATTATTAATATAACCCTTAGTTAACTTCACGGTTTATGATTTTTACACGCTTCAATAGCTGATGCTTGTCATATAAATAGAACATATTCTAGTTTTAGAATTAGATTACATCATCTCCTTATGATGCTAATATGGTTAGCGAAACGCGCAACTAAAGTTAAAAAGTTATTTTTTGTTTTGCTGTTTACTGTTTGGTAAATCTCTTTGAGTTTAGTGTTTTACACAGAAGGTTTCGATAGACGAATTAATACAGCTTTAAAAGTCAAAATATATAAAACTGTTATAAGACCAATAGTAACGTTTACGAGTGAAATATGGTTAGTGGGAACATCAGAAGATGATCTTTTAGGATGTTGGAGTGACAGGCATTGAAAAAGATTTTTGGATGCAAAAAAGTGGGAGATACACAGGAAAGAAGAACTAACCAAGGATTGATCTCAACTATTTAACGAACGAGAAATATTGGGAGTTATTAAAGCTTAAATGTTGAAATGGTTCGGCCATGTTCAAAGGATGCAGTCATATAGAGTACACAAGAGAGGATTTGAATTAAATTTGGGAGGAAAAAAGAGGATGGCCAAGGATAAGGCGGAGAATTATTTAAATAGAATAAGAATTAAAGACTGCAGGAAGAAAACAGAAAATTCAGCAGAATGGAGAAAAGTAGTGATTTGTCAATCAACTCAAGAGCCTAATAGGCCTTTAATACTATTACAAAGATTATTTTTTTTATTTAAAGAGTACAGTTCTTGTTGGAATATCTCCAACTTTGGTGAAACATTATTATTTAAACCGTGGCTAATGTCACGCAGGCTTAACTTTCATGATAAAACTTACATTGCAGATGTCATGTGGATACCATTTTATTGCGATCGATGAGTTCTGGTGTTTTTCCAAAAATTCTATATACTCCAGCATTTAAAGATCATTTTATTATTTTTAATTTTTTTTGTTTCTAGTTTATACTGATTCGAATTTTTCCTAGTAATCATATACTTAATGACAGTGGAAAAGAAGGTATTAGGGTTAGAGGCGCATCAGCAACTAAGGCTATTTAGCGACTGAATCTACAGCTTAACGTTGGTTTTGAACCACGGTCATCAGGAAGCCTACCGACTGGCGAGTGACAGAGCCTTTAACAGCCTTTAACTAAGTAGTAATTCGTTGTCGGATTTTACAATCTTGCTTAGAAATAATCACAGACATTTAAGTGTAGTTATGTGTGTATTTGTGTGTGTATATATATATATATATAAATATATATATATATATATATATATATATATATATATATATATATATATATATATATATATATATATATATATATATATATATATATATGTGTGCGTGTGTGTGTATGGGGTAGGAAATAATGCGAACAGAAGAAAGAAAGAAAAACAACCATCCGAGCGCTGGAATCGAATTACCTACCGGGCCAACTGCGGTTTCGGCACAGCAGCGGAAGGCCGCCGCCTTACCGTCCGCGCCAACGCGACCGGTAAGGAAGAAGACTATTTCCAAACAATCCCGCGTTACTAATGAACAATTAAATCGATAATTTGTTTGTTGTTTATCTGGGGTAATATAATACTTTTCGTAATATAATGCTTAAATATTTACGTAAATATAACTTATGTAAATATAGCTTATGTAAATATAATGCTTTTTCTCTTGTGCAAATTGGTACATTTCGAATACTTTTAATAAGGTACGAGGGATGCTATTTATGTATATGGAATAATAAATAAGAACAAATATTTATCATTGAAAATGGTTTTATTATTTTTCAAAATATTCTCTGCGATGATCGGTACAAATTTGATTACGATTAAACCAATTTTCATAGAACTTTTTCTATTTCGATTGAGGTCTCTCCAAAACATGCATTTTGAACGCTTCAACCGCTTCATTTGGCGTCGAAAATTGTTGACCACGTAGTTTATTCTTCACGAACAGAAACAAAAATAAATCATTGGGTGCCAAATCAGGACTGTACGGTATTAATTCGATGTTTTGGCAGGTCAAATATTGAGTTGTTCGGTCCGATGTGTGAGATCTCGCGTTGTTATGGTGAAGAATGATTCTGCGTTGTTGGTTATTTTTTCTTATTTTTTCAAGGACTTCTGGCAAACAAATGGTTAGGTTTGGTTGGGTGTACATATTTGGTGTACATTCAGAACTGACCGTTCTAAGATTCTCTTGTATCACTGTTATCTCAAAAAATAGATAATCATTTGCTTCAAAGAGCTTTTTGCGCGAACAACTTTTGATGGGTTTGGCTCATTTTGAAAGACCCATATAGTCGACTGCTCCTTACTTTTGATATTCCGAGATTTCATAGATCCAAGATTCGTCACCGGTGTAGATATTTTTCTTTTTTTTTTTAGGTATTTTTGTGTTTTAAATAGTGGCGAAAAACCCAAATAAAGGAAAAAAATATGAACACGCCACTATCATTCAGACATTACCTGTGTAGATGTTATACACGGCGTTAAACGCACCACGATTGTATTTTTTAACACTTCTTTACATCAATCGATTGTCAAATGATGCGGAATCCAAATTCATGTAAAATCTTGTAATATTTCATCATCTTGGCATCAATCTTGTCATGCTTCATCGCCAAAAGTCGAAGTGAGTTGATAGATCCACTGTTCAATTCTTCTGTTGGAACCTTTGGTGTGAAATACTAAACTTGAAGAGATTTACCACTAAACACCAAAACGCTTTTTTGAACTGCTCGGCGCAAGTTTTGCTAACCATATTAGCATCATCAGGAGATGATTTAATCTAGATAATCTAGGAGATTAAATAATCTCCTGATGATCCTAACATGGTTAGCGAAACGTGCGTCGAGCAGTTCAAAAAAGCGTTTTGGCGTTTAGTGGTAAATCTCTTCAAGTTTAGATCCACTGTTGTTGAGATAGTCGTAGTTGTAGTAGTAAATCATCACACGAAAATTCTCACGAGTTAATTCCATTTTGTTACCGAGATGAAATTTTCAAGTCGCTAAACAGTACAAATACCGTCCGAATAACAAAATGTTCTCAGCACGTATACAGTCAACAATGTCAAACTTTACGATGTATATATCAGATGATGCCTATGGTGTTCTTGCCAATTCCGGATACATAAATAGCAACTCTCGTATTTCGCTTAGTTACTGAGGTTTTATAGTTTTTTTTTTAAATTCGATATTCCTTATAGTAAAAAACTTGCAGAACGGTAATTGGATTTGCACATTTTAATACTTACGACTTTGATAATTATAATAGCTTTAACGACGAATAATAACGACGAATAATTAACTTACGACGAATAATAATTCATTACGACTTTGAAATTATAATAGCTTTAACCAACTTAAATTTAATTTAAATATTTTTAACAAGCATATCTATAATCATTTACCGACTATTGAATTAAACTGATTTAAATCAATGGGAAAAAAATATTTTGGTGTCGACGGGAATTAATTCAAAACACGATCTTCGGTTCTGACTTTGACTGTAAAATCTATTTTCTGTAGAATACTATTAAACAGGCAAATAAAAAGTTTTTGTGACGAATATCTATGTTACTTACCCAGTCATAGCAAATGTGTCTGGTTGTATTTTGTCATGCAACCACCATTTTTCAGACTCGCAAAAACAATTTCCAACAAAAACCCCCGTTTTACTTCCTTCCAAATCAGATGGATGAAGACCTGCATCAAAAAGGGCTTGTATTACGGTTTCCAAGAACATTCTGACTATCGGATCTAATGAGTGTCCTTGACGATTGTGAATTCCTAATACAGAAGCAAAATTAGCAGGGTTGAGATTCAGGATCTATTTTGATATAAATCATCACCGAAGAATCCAGCGTCGAATTTTTCGATATCATCTACCTTTCCAGTACGATGAGGTATTTCTGGATGTTGTGGCTGCCATCGTCGATTATCATCAGTTATCATATCCTGTTTGTTGAACAGATTATCTTGAAATTTGGTAACTGTTTTCGAATTTGGGTATCGACCAGCTAGACCTTCAAATATGTCGGGGATATTTTAGAATTAAAAAAATAATATATGATTTACTGTATTATAATTAAAAAAAGCGCCAAAGTAGACTCTGAATAATATATCTCTTAAGACAAATTAAACTTTATCTTTAATAAAAATAGTTTTAACAAAAACAGTAAAGAGTCAAAATAATCAATCTAAAAATATGATACCTGCCTCAAGTCACACATTTCAAGGATATCTAACCCAACGCAGTAGAATTACTGGAATTCTGGCAGTGTTGATTAAGATCCAAATTTATTCATTCGTCGCTGATCGCAGGAAATTGCGAATTGGTATTAATCTGGAGGGGATGTGGTTCAAACAGACTCCACATGTCATGCAGCCAACGTAACAATCGATTTATGAAGGAAACGATTTGGTGAGAAGATCATTTCGAGGAACGGACTTGTGATTTAAAGCTTTTAGATTGGTTTCTTTAGGTTTATGTTAAATCTTTGGTCTATGCCGATAAACCAGCAACTATTGACTCCTTCGAAGCCAACATAACTCAGACAATTGCGGACATAAGATTCCCAGTGCTTGAAAAAGTGGTAAAAACTTGGATTGAGAGAATGCGCTATGTCAGAAGTAGCTGCGGCGGACAATTGTCCGAAATTGTCTTCACACATTAATGCCTTTGAATGTTATTTTACATAAATAAATTGTTTTATTGTTGTTTTACTTGAATTTAAAGTTCGGACGTACTAAAAAAATCACCCCCAAGTAATTAAAAGGCAATACTCAGTATTTTTTATATTACACACACCTTTAAAGGTCCAAAAATATGAATTCCTTCTTTCAGTCGTAAGAAGGCTTGTGAATATGTAGATAGAGTAACCTTGGTCACTAAACATCGTTAACTTTACTGTAAGAAACACCCACTTCAAAGTCAATGCTATGAGAACAATTTTAGAATTTATTGAAATTAAAATTCCACCTATTTTGCCTCTTAATCAACCCTGAATATCATTATGTTTTGTTCTATATGTTAGAAAATATAATTAGACAATGGAAGAGAGTTCTGTAGAATACAACCCTAAAGACTCTACCCTAGGCCTTGTTGGTCCTTGGTACTTTCCACAATCACTCTCTATTTTAGTTTTGTGTTGCGTCACTGTTACTCACTTCCTCCTTCTTTGATTTCAAAGGTCCTCTTCCACGCATCGTAATCATAGTCCCTTTGGTCTTCCTCTCATATTTGCCCTTGCTAGATTATTGGCAAGAACTTTATTTAGAAAACCTCTTCATTCTTATCTCCGCTACTATACCTCGTACGTTATATAAAGTGTTAATTCCTGATTTGGTGCAATAAGGTAGTGCGATGTGGGAATCGTCTATTTATTTCGAAAGGTTCTCTTAATTTTTCTCGAAATTTCACTTGATTTATTGTTTTTTAAGGGTCATCTTCACTAGTCTGGTGAGCTTTTTTATTTTTAGTCTTTCCAAGGCTTGTATTACTTTTGTTCTATCAATACTATCATAAGCCTGTTTGAAGTCTATAATTAGTAAATGAATAAAGAATTGCTGTTTCGTGAATTTCTTTTGAACTATTCCAATTTGGAAAGAATTATCTGTTATAGATTTATTCAGTATAAAGTCGTTCATACACTTCTGTATGTTGTTCGGCCTGTACTTTTAACTCATTGTTGATTAAACGCGCTAATATGATGAAAGATATGTTACGTTTAAAAGGACTATAGGTCTATAGTCACTTAATATCTTAAGATTTTTTTCTATGCAGTGGATATTTAGATAATGGAATATTTCAATCATTTTTTTTCTCCGTATTTGAAGGTTCTTATTATTCTTCATATATTTTATTGTTTCTTTTACTTCAACCAAACTTGGTACTATTTAGTTGTCTTCATAAAGTCACATACAGAAATCTAAAAATAACAATGTGCATTGCTTGCAATTCTAGGATGATCTAGTTCAGATCTTAGTGGTTAAAAAGAGTTATAGATTTAGGATGAGTGTTCGAAGAGTTTTATTCAGCCCGTGGTCAAAATTATTTTTATCGAAGGACACATGATTTTATGAAGGACATATATTAATTAAAATAGATAGTGTGATTAAATGATGAACAGGAAATATGATGTGAAACCGTAGTGAAAACTATGGGAAATAGGTAATATAATAAAAAGTAAAATATTGTCTAATAAGAGTACATATATATATATATATATATATATATATATATATATATATATATATATATATATACATATATATATATATATATATATATATATATATATATATATATATATATATATATATATATATATATATATATATATATATATATAAATAAATAAGATTAGGATAAACTGCCGAAAAGAACGCGAAAAAATAAAATCAAAAGGTGACAAAGTGGATTCTGGGAAGCTACTGCAGAGGGGCAGAGATTTTGAAATTACTTTGTCGAACCGCTTTGCTGTGTTACCCAGACCCAGAGGAGATGAAAATTACAGACCAATATAAAGAAATCGCCAACAATGTGCTTAAAACGGCTGCTTCAATAGCACCAGAAGATAAATGTTTCAAAGAGTCAAAAATTTCCAATGAGACCATTAATTTAATGAAAAAACGCCGGACAATGAAGAATGCAGACAGTCCTTTTGGTAGGGTCGAGTACGTTGAGCTTTGCAAAACTATAAGGAAACGTATTCGAGCGGAAACGCGCCGATTCAACATGCAGCTAGTGCAAAAAACTCTGGACAAAAACAGGGGAATTAACAAAGCTAAGCAGAAGCTGAGAAGGAAAAGGACACAGATGTTTTTCTTAATGCGTGAGGATGGTACAATATGCAGGAAACGGACGGAAATGTTAGAGGTTGTCCGAAGATTTTATTCAAAGTTATATGAGGACCAGAAACAGACAAGAACAGCAATGCCTATTGAAGAACAAATGCCGGATATCCTGGTGGAGGAAGTGACAAAGGCTATAGACTCGATGAAAAATGGCAATGCTCCAGGAGAGGATAGTATAACGGAGATGTTAAAACCTGGTGGTCCTACCTTATATACAACACTGGCAAGATTATACACAAAATGCCTCAAACAACAAGAAGTACCCAGGTTATAGAAAAATGCAGAAGTGATTATTTTACATAAGAAAAGAGCACGGGAAGATTTAAAGAACTACCACCCAATAAGCCTCCTATCAGTGGTGTATAAAGTTTTCACCAAGATAATATCCAAAACAATACTAAGAAAACTTAATGACGCACAACCAAGGGAGCAAGCAGGATTCAGAAGTGGATTCAGTACATTGGATCATATCCAGGTTCTACAGCAGGTCATAGAAAAACACAACGAATACACTATGCCACTGTACTTGGCCTTTATCGATTATGAAAAAGCATTTGATTCAATCTCAAAACAGGCCATAATGGATGCATTACTTAATCAAGGTGTAGAGAAAGCCTATGTAAACCTACTAGGATCGATATATGATGAAGCTACAGGGATAATCCACCTTGACGATCTTGAGGTGGGAATAAATGTAGAGACGGGAGTACGGCGGGGGACGCAATATCGCCTCTTCTTTTCTCAGCCTGCCTGGAAGAAATGCTCCATAAGCTGGACTGGGAACAAGATGGAATAAGGATTAATGGTGCGTACTTAAATCATCTTAGATTCGCAGATGATATCGTTCTTCTTTCACAAGACCCAGATGAGCTGCAAGGACACGTACAAGAATTGCAAGGGGGTGGGAAAACATTTGGCTTGAAAATAAACCAGAAGAACAGTCAGATCATGTCCAATAAATTGGCTGAGGACAAAGGACAAATTTCTTTTTTAGGAACGGATTTGAAAGTTGTGGATCACTATATATATATATATATATATATATATATATATATATATATATATATATATATATATATATATATATATATATATATTTATATCTTGGGCAAAGGGTTTCAGTGGAAGGGGACACCGTCCGGGAGGTATAACGACGCGTTAAATGTGGCTGGCAGGCATTTGGCAGGCTCAACATCTGAAAAGAAAAGTCTTTGATCAGTGTGTCCTGCCCGCTATGACATACGGAAGTGAGACCTGGACACTCACATCACAGTCAGTTCAAAAACTTCGAGTAACACAGAGGGGAATGGAAAGATGTATGCTTGGCATTACTAAACGTGATAGAAAGACTTGCACATGGATCAGAGAACAAACGAAAGTGAATTACATCATTGGAAGAATAACGCAATTGAAATGGAAGTATTAAATAATACGTACCTGATATAATAACTTCTTCTCCTGGTTTAGGATGTGATAATATTTTGCCGAATCGTGTAGAAGAGTTGTTTTCATTTGTCATTTTTTCTGATTAAGCTTAATTGCATATGTGTACACACAAAAGTTCTAGTTTTTATTCAATGCTGATATATATACCTTCAACTGAAAATATCATTTGAATACAATATCTAGTGTTGAACTCATTTAGGATTATGTTTAATAACTGCCTGGTTAATTGCGTAATAACCGTATAAAATTATAAATAATTAAGGTATTTTCCTATTTCCTTTCCTATTTCCATTATATATGCAAGAATTAATAAACCAACTACAATTCATAGAATCATCGTTCAGCCACAATAATTAATTAGTATTCTGATCGTTAGTAGGCATATGTCTCATCTCATTTGCATTAATGTCAGCACATAACAGAAAATAAATATATTAAATGTATACAATATTGCAAAGAGATATGGATCTATATTAATTAACAATTTTATAATTTTATATGTGAATTGCTGTAAATTATTATATATTACGAATTAGACATTAATTTTTTATCGGTGCTCATCTAATTTCTTCTATTAGTGTTAACATTAGAATATGATATTCATTAATCGAGTTTTTGTACGGTAATTGTAAAGGAGAATTCGAATTCAAACATATTTCTATTAAAATAAAAAATAAAATATATTGAGAACAGGAATTTTAGATTATTGATTATTGAATATTGATTATCAGCAACTATTAACAGTTTTTTGTTATACTGAGAACCAAGGAATGAAAACATTTCAGCCTTGTTTCCAAACTGGCGATGGAGATTGTGTTTAACTATATTTTTTCATAATCCAATAAAACAATTTTATACTTTGTTATCTATCACTTTTATTTTTAAATTTGTGTGACTGCAGTTTCGTAAAACGATTTTACATTCTCAAACACTACTCTCAAACACACTCTCAAACAAACTGTAGTCACACAAATTTAATAATGAAAGTGAAAGATAACAAAGCATAAAATTGTTTTAGTCGATTTCACAAATGAACTATCACAAAGTAACGGACAAATCAATCAATAACTTTCTGCATAGTCAGCATTTGAAAATCGCGGTGAATAACATAATTTAGATTATACCGGGGGCATTGCAAATTTGCTGAAAAGTTCTTGTCTGAAAGTTCATCGTTTTCAATCAAATTGAATTTTTTTTGGAGTATTTGACAACTCGGCTGTATCTTTGACTTTAAATATTTATACAAGATGAGACTGACGAGACAGGGAAATAGTTTGCTTAAAATTTGCCTACACGACGTTGTATAAGGAAACCAGCATTTTTTTATAAAACCATACCATAGTTTTTATAAATAACGGTTAAAAAATGACTTCAGTTCCTTCGTAAACGCTCGCGCAGCTGTCGCGGTGGTCAGATGGGCTAATTACTCGCTCGGCGATCCAATGGTTAGGGGTCGAATCCCGGTTTGGGTATGGATTTGTGTATATAGTTTACCCGACTTTATTGGGGTACGAGTAAAATTATGGATTATAGATAGTCACTAAATAACACTAGATTGGTGTCGTGACTTAAATTAAAAAAAAAACACTTGCAATCTCGAATTACACACTATTCATTACACAGCGGTAACGGAATTCAGGTAATTACTTGTTTCAGCTACGCACCAATTTGGGTAAAGACGTTGATTTTGGTCTTCAATTATCTCCACAAATAAAAAATCGATGACGATCTTGTTGGCGAAGTAATGTCGTCATATCTATTTTTAAGTATATTGATAAACAAACATCTAAGGGTGTTGATCGATATCCTAACGGCGTAAGTAGTTGCCCCAGTTGAGTGAAACCATTTGCAACATTAATTTTCCTTTAATTAATTTGTGTTTTTAATCTATGTTCTGCTGGCGTGACTAAAAAGTACTGGATCAATATGGTTAATATTGAATTGATGACACGAATTTATATTGAATTGTACTCCAGTCCACTTATTTATGGGTGATGATTATGGTTGTCAATTCCATACGAGTATGACCAACTATCAGCCATAGCTATCACTTTTGTACAGTACTTGTTGTACAGTGGCTCAAATAACCCAGATTAGATCTGTATGGTCTTCCGCATGCTGGGCATTTGTGGTCAAGAGTATACAAAATTGGTACACACGGTCCAGCCTGTTTGGCTTTTCGTGCCTGCCTTTTGGCTGCGGCTTTTTGGCGTTTGTTTTCCTCGTGGAACTGCACAGCTTTTTTTGACTTCCTAAATATAGGAAGCATGCTACTTCTTCCAGTGGTTGATCATTCATAATCTCAGCTACATCTCTCTCCTTATTAGGAGTAGTTTGTTGCAATATTTTTGTTTTCTTCACTAATTTTAAATCCGAACACACCGTAGGCTTCATTATGTAAGTCCGGTACCGTTTGCTAGGCCGCCGTACTATCATCAGCGCAGCATCTACATGTTACAACTTTGCGATGCTAACCTATTATGTTTTTGACTTGGCTTTAAATGGTGCTAGGTTGAAAAGGCCTCCATCAATTCTAGGATATCTTAACTCAGTGCAGTAATGTCATATATCTGATATGATACAGCGAGAACAAACACCGAGCAAGGCGTTTGCGCTATCACACAATCCTGTTTAACATCGGTTTTAATCTCAAAAACCTTAGTTTCAGTCATTTGTGTCAGAATTTTTGTATACATGTCATTGCACAGAAGAGTAATCGTGTGCACCAGCCTAGGCTAGCATCCTATAATGTTCAAGACCTTCTACATTATATTTGAACGCTAACTCAGCAGCTAATGCAAGAGTCTTGGAGTACATCCCTCGAAGACAGTTACGAGCATGGACGAGGAGCCTGCCATGGACGAGGTGGATATAGCAATCTGGAAGCTAAAAAATAACAACGGTTATATGGATGAAATACCGGTGGAGATATGCAAAGCTGGGAACAATATGATTGTAAACAAACTCTACAAAATAATCTGCTTGTAATGTCTGAATGATTGTGGCGTGTTCATATATTTTTTTCTATATTTGGGTTTTTCGCCACGATCTAAAACTCAAAAAATATCAAAAATATCAGTTTTTATGTAAATAAAGAATCACTGGGTAAAAACAAAAAACCAAACGGAGACAAGTTTCTCAGTGATTTTTTTTGTAATAAATTTGCCTAACAAACAAAATTTTAAAAATATAAAAATATCCTAAAAAAATATACAAACATTTAACGTTAACGTTTCGGGAAGTATTCTCTTCCCGTTTTCAAATCTAAAAATAAAGTATATTAATTTCTATAAATTATGAAAAGATAGAAAGTAAATATGTATTTTTTTGTATGTCAGTGATACTTCCATTGACAATTGTAATGTAACTGAATTTGTCTCCATTTGGTTTTTTGTTTTTACCCAGTGATTATTTATTTACATAAGAACAGATATTTTTGATATTTTTTGAGTTTTAGATCGTGGCCAAAAACCCAAATAAAAAAAAAATCTGCTTGTGCTGGAGAAAGCAGGAAATACCATCGGATTTTGGGGATGTTTACGTTATACCTGTTTTAAAAAACGGTGATAGAGCTGACTAGAACAATTATAGGGGTATAGGAAATAATTCTACTAAATAGACGGACTGGTACTTTGAAACACTACTGCTGGAGAGTCAGTATGAATTCAGAGCAAGTCGTGGATCAGCAGATGTGATATTACCCTTACGTCAGACACAGAAAAAATGCCGGGAACAAATTGAAAGCCTATTCATGATTAGTAATGCCATGATACTACTAGACTAATTGAAAAGTTCGCGGAGCGGAACTGATAAAACAAGTAGTTTATAATTGAAAAATGACTTCCGAATATTCTCCCTTAAGCTTAAAACGCTTGCCACGTGGGAATTTTTTGAGGTTTGGGAACAGATGAAAGTCAGAACCCAGCTCCAATAATTCGTAGTGTAACTCCTTCAATTTCGCCATTGCAAGAACACCTCTGTGAACCGGTGCATCGTCTTGATGAAAAATTATGTTTATCTTCGCTAAAAAGTCTAGTCAAAAAAAAATCTAGGCTTTCCTCACAAATTTTTACATCCAATTGATCCAAAAGGTTTGAATAATACTGTTCTGTTATTGTTTTATCGGTTTGAAGGTAATCAATTAACAAAATGCATCCCAAAAAATTGATGCCTTAATTTTTTGTTCCACTTTGACTACTTTGGTTCCTTCGGTCATCTATAACCATATCATGTATAGAATTAATTATTTGTTCAGTAGTTGCACTTATTGGGACGTCCAGAACGAGGATTATCATCCAGGCTTGTACGACTTCGTTGAAACTCACCTCGCCACTTATAAACCGTTGTTTTTGAAAAAGCAGACTCTCCTAATACATTTACCATTTCATTATGAATGCATATTGTCTTTAAGCCTTTTTTACAAATAATTTAATGACTGCATGATTTTTAATATTTTCCATTTTAAAAAATAACACTGGTACATTTACTGCTGTTTTTGTACGAATTAATTGACAGATCGACTTGAAACTTCACATATGTTCATATGAAGGATGAAACTTCAAAATGTACTAGATTATATAGTTCTTTTACAGCTCTTTATGCGTCGCTCCGCAAATTTTTCAATTAGTCTAATACAAATACATTGAAAGTAGTCGCTTTACAACTACTTGAGAGAGCCGCGGAAAATTTGAAAATTGAAAATCATCTGTTTCTCTGCCGAACCCATTTTATACCCTTTAGATAGCGAATCAGTTTCATATAGTATGCTATATTTGCCGGAATTATTAAAGTTATCTATCTAAAAGATCCAAAAACTTATCCTAAGATTGTTGAATTCTTAGAAGAGTTTAAAGCGTGAAGCTATGTTAGGGAAGAAATCTCAAATCTGACAACACTGTTACACTGATGACCAACGAAAGGACTAATAAAAATACTCGTAAGCATGTTCCCAGATTAAATCTGTATGGTAACCTGTATCAAAACAACACAAAGAATTGTCAGAATCCGATATATCTGGAAGATTGTTTCGAGTTAAACAAGAAGACAAATATTTCAGTATGAGAGATATAAAGGCAGGCGTACCCCAAGGAAGCGTTTTGGAGCAAAACCTCTATTGTACACCTGTGATGTTCCTCAAGCAGAAAATGTCATTATTGCGATCTTTGCTGACGACATAATTATCCTAGCTATTGGTAAGAATAGTGCAGCTAATGAAGTCAGTCAGAAAGCGCAAGTGACAATTTAAATCTCTGGACAAAAAAGTGGCAAGTCAAAATTACCGAAAGCAAATCAACATAACAGAACAGAATTTGACATCAAATATAAAAACATGTATTGGCTTGACACAATAAACAAACTCCTATATAAACAAATATTAAAACATGTATGGACCTATGAGATTCAGCTATGGGTTTGTTCAGCTAAAAGTCCTCAGGAATATCGTGGATGCCCCTTGGTACTATCGGAATGTCTATTTACATAGAGACTTGAAAATCCTAGCAGTTAAGGAAGAGGTCAGGATATTTGCTGTGAAGCTCGAGGAAAGACTCTATGCCCATGTGAATATTGAGGTATTTCAGCTTTTGGAAAAAAACTATCAATCGAGAAGGCTTAAACGGACTAAACCGTTTGAGTTGGTCTAATGTGCGGATTGATACAGTGATAAAGCAGAGCATAGTGACCCTGCATTAACACGCTATCATTAGTGTTTATTTTAGAAACTAAAGATGACCATTGAGATAAGTACATAGTCTTAAGAATTAAAAAAATGTAGGTTAGTCGTTTACCGACTAGTAACAATATTATGATAATAATAAAAAAACGGACACTGTTGAACAATTTTTGATCTATTGTTACGCCAGGAACCAGGCCGGATGAAGCTAAATGCTTCCAGAGGGAACCGAATGCAATAAGGACCTTTTAGGACGCCAAATAATTATTGTTTTTAGCACAATTGTGTGGCTTAGAGCCAAACAAATCTTTATCGCCCTTAATAAGTTTGTGAATTGCCCGTAACGGGCAGAGGCCAACAAGGAGGAAAAAAATCCTTCTTCCAACATAACCAAAGAATGCCGACAAGCGAAATGAGATTTCAAAAAGTCGATGTGTCAAGTACTAATATTTCCATTTCAAAAGTTTCATAATATTTTTTTAATAAACAGTAGAACTATTTGTTTTTTTTGTACGTGACATTGTTTTGAATGTATGTAAATTTTAGTTTATTTATATTTAACCTTTAATTAAAATAGCCTTTTAACATGGTTCAATGCCAAAAAAAATTCCATTCTAATTTAATTAATAATTAACTAATTTAAATTTACGTGTTTATATTATCTGCTAATGTGAACTCAAAAGGCAATTTGATTGATTCTATTGTTTTTTTGAAATTAAGTTAGTCTGTCATTTATTCAACCATCATATTTTATGCAACCACCCTGATGCATCTCAACATAATTGAGATTGCACGTTGCTACCTCTGAGGTCAAATATAGAGCATCTAAGAGACAACGTGCGACATGAAATATCTTGGATTATATATCTAGAGATCTTATATCTAGAGATTTAGAAAAATACAACAGAAAGTGTTTGCTTGTGTATATGTAGCATAATTGGGATTTTGAAAAAAAACATTGTTTATAACAACCAATTTTTTTTTCTTATAATTAAAAAGTTATATCAAATTGAAAATAAATTTTTAAACTTAGTACTGATGACGCTCCGACAATACCCGATCGTGTATGACGTCACAATGTTTATTTCCCCTCGACAACTGATACGAGTGTTTTAGTTTTAATCAACTTACTGTTGTTCTTATCATCAGGATATTGATAAATTTATTACAAATATCAAATCTAATTAGTTATTGTGCCTGTTTCGTATCATTTTGTACGAATACTACAAAAACAGCACGGCGTATTAATCCTATAACAACATCAAATGTTTACAGTTACCTAACATCAAATATATACTAAAGATTGTTATTTATAACATTATATCAATTTTTTCGGTTGGGTATTTATTACCTGCTAAAGCTACACAGTCGTGACATTGAGTGCCTTGAATTTTTTCTAGTTTTTCATTAATAATTAAGGTAACTGTATAAGCTTTACTCGGAACTTTATGTTCTGGATATACACGTCCTTTCACCCTGCAAATACAATTTTTGCGGTTAAATTAAACATAACCTATAGCCTTGTCACAGTAACTTTCGCTTGACACCCTACAAATAATTTAATTATATTTAATAGAAATATTTCTTTTTTATTTACATTTACTTTATTTAAAAAAAAATCAAAATGTTTCTTTAGCTTCTCGAACTTCAGCTTTATTGAGCCGATTGCATTTTTGAGAAAATCTGTGACCATAAAAATATCCACACCAGGTATATTATCAGAATGAGCGTTTGTGAATCCTTTGTCACAAATTATTGAATTAAATTAGCAACCAATAATATTTTTTTGCACTAAACTTCAATAATTTTGAAACTATATACACAGGTAAAAGCCGTTGACAGTACTTACGTAAAATCACTTTAACATAATGACGTCACAAACATGGTAGCCAATCGTGGTGGTTTCGTAGCTACGTGATTTTATTTCTAATTTCAAAAATTTTAATTCATTTATAATTAATCGCAAACGATTTTTTTAAAGTTTTTGGTATCAATATAATTCAAGTTTTAAAATAAAGTAAAAAATTCATAATTATTTTTTATTCAAAAACCCAAATTTACAGAAATTTAACTTTACCAAATGAGTTGGTTATTTATTTCAATCTTTATAAAAGTTCTTCTATTGGAACCTCTGATGTGAAACACTAAACTGAAACAGATTTACTAATAAAGACCGTAACTTCTCGAAGTGCTGTTTTCTACCCATATTAGCATTATCAGGAGATGATCAGGCTCATGATTTTCTTACATTTTCCTGTTTGCATGCTTTTATATGCATTCAAAACCCTATTATTATTTAGACTTTTAAGAAGTCCTGCTATTAATATATATTTATTTTTGTTATGTTATACGAGGGTTGATCAATAAGTACCCGTTTTTGAAATAAAGACGTATTTTTTTAACAGATTTATTTTTATTTATCAACGTATTCTCCCTTTAGGTTTATACACTTTTCCAAACGTTTCTTCAACTTTTTAAGCCGTCTAAAAAATACGATTTTTCAAAATCTCCAAATTAAGCTTCTGTCTCGGCGATAACCTCTTCATTTGAACTGGATTTTTTTTCTGCGAGCCATGTTTTCCAGTTAGGGAACAGAAAAAGTCGCTGGGTGCCAGGTCGGGCGAGTAAGGTGGGCGCGGAAGCAATTCGTAGCGCAGTTTGTGCAATTGGCGACAATTAAAGATTAATGTGCCGGTGCGTTATCGTGATGGAAGAGCACTTTTTTCTTAGCCAAATGAGGCCGTGTCTCCTTCAATTTCTTATCGAATCTGTCCATTGTTGTACTGCCCTGAGGCATCCATGAGGATTATTCCTTTGGAATCCCAAAGAATCGTGGCCATAACCTTTCCGGCTGATTGAACAGTTTTTGCCTTCTTCGGAGCAGATTCATCCGAAAAAAAATCATTGTTTTGACTGTCTCTTGGTCTCTGGCGTGTAATAATGTATCCAGGTTTTATCAACAGTGACGATTTGACGTAACAAGTCCTGCGGATTTCGCTTAAAGCGGTCCAAACATTGCTTTGACATTGTTAGTCGTACCCGCTTGTTGTCCACCGTGAGCAATAGTGGCACCCATCGGGTCGACACTCTCCTCACACCTATTTTATGATTTAAAATCTTAATTGCCGTTCCATACGAGATACCTACTGTTCGGCGATCAGCAGGAATCATGTCATAGGCCTTTTCGAACCACGTCTAACGGGCGAACTGGCCGTTCTTCAAAAATAAAAAACGAATTACGGATCGATATTGCTCTGAAATTCAGTATGAGGTCGTTTAACAGTCTGCAGTACACTGTAGTAATGTCAATTTTATTCGTCAACACCATTTGTTATCAAACACGGGTACTTATTGAACAACCTTCGTAGAAAATTACAAGGCGGGAAACTTAAAAAATAAATAGCATGCTGAAACAAGACGAACTAGATAATTTTTATAAAATAACATCTGGGAAAAAGAAATACGGCTGAATACTAACGCTGCTTGGATAAGAAAATTTAAGTGCAGTCTCAAACTAGAAATTGCTGTATTTTTGGATGAAACAACTTACTTTCTACAGTCTGTCCAAGATTTAAACTCATATAAAGGGACACGAAAGTGAAAAATCTATAATATACGCATTCGGTCAGTAGTTATTTCTGGCTGTTAGACGTGAACTCTGTCAAAGAAAACAGAATAAAGGCTTGTAGTATTTGAAAGGACACCTAGTTAAAATATTTTTTGTGGATTGTTTATAAATTCCAATGCTTTCTTCGGGATCAAAACTTGAATAGGATTATTTATTGTGGGATTTATCTCACTGATGAGCGTTCTCTCTCTTGAGAAGGTTGAGAAAATGTTATTAACAATTTTGTCTTTAAGATTGATAGCTTTTATGATAGTATAATCAAATTTAGTTTATAACTTTTAATTATTGTCTCTTGATCTTAGAAGGAAATTTACATGCATAATATATTCTTTATAAGCTACTAAATATTCAAATAGATGAGGCAATTTACATGTTTTAATTAACTTTTCTATCCAGAGTTACAACATCTAACAACAGGAGAGAGACAACAGTTTTTTTTGCAATAGGGCAAGGGATAATATATATTTGAGATCTCACTGTTTACGGTAACGTATGAGTTACCGTAAAGAAGAAATTTCAGCAGGTACTTGGGATAAACTGTGTTATTTAGTTCTGTTTCTGTAAGTTTGCCAAGCATTAAAAATAGCCGAAAATAAAGAGCGTTTTCGACATTCTGAGTCATTTAAACCGCTCGCGGTTTATGAATCGCTAATTCTTTTTCTTAGATATATATGTGGATTAATGTCTCTCGCGATATGGCGTTTAGTGTGTGTTTGGCAGATGTTTGTTTGTGCCACGAAAAATTACTCCGGCAATTTTTACTATGGATAAAAAAAATGAACAAAGAATTTGTGTGAAATGGATGAATTGCAAATGGTGCACTATGGGCATTCTTCTCTCTTAAGAATCAGACTATTTGAGTGGTATAGAGCATTAGTGGAGGGCGCCAGCCGGCCATCTGTTAACGATGCTAACATCGAGAATATTAAAAAAATCGTGTTTGAAAATCATCATGTTGGCATTAGAGATCTAGCAGATCTACATTTTGGCTGATATTCTGGGTATAAAACGTGCCATCTCATACAGCTCTAATAGAGCGTGATTTTTTGGCCCAATATATGATGAAAATGATCGCACCAGCACCGTATTCACCGGATATGGCTCCATGCGACTTTTTTCTCTTTAACCAAACCAAACTCAAATATACTTTCCGTGAAACGCGTTTTGACTGGATTGAGGACGTTAAAAAAAATCGCTGAAGGAAGTGAAGGCTATTCCGTCCGAGGCATATTCTAAGTGCATGAATGATTGGATCAAGCATTGGCATGTATGTATAAAATCAAATGGAGCCAAATATTTCGAAGGGGATAATAAAGATTTATATTAAAATTGCAGCCCTGGTCAATTTTGATCACATGGTATTTCCAAAAAAACAATAATGCTTCACAGACGCAAAATAATATATATATATATATATATATATATATATATATATATATATATATATATATATATATATATATATATATATATATATATATATACTGTGTATGGTTTAGAAAGTTTAATCAAAACAATTTTAACTTTAGCTATGCACCACGTTCTGGACGATTAGTCGTGGTTGATGATAACGAAATACTAAAATAACTCGAGAGATCAAAGAAATTCTTGGAATCCACCACAAATCACATGTCAAGGGGCTCCAATTTGAAGTCGTTAGGATGGCCGACGTATATATACTGCATGAGGTAACCATTGAAATCATCTTTAAAGCGCAACGAAATCGATCCAACTTTTAAAATGGATGGAAGGTGATGAAAAATGGATTTTGTGTAATGTTTAAACCATTTTACATCCGAAGAATATCATGCATTTGGTGGGACTGGAAAGGAATCTTTTATTATGAGCTAACTAGACTATTCGGAGAAATGCTATTCACAAGTAAGTGAATTAATGTATGGATATATATATATATATATATATATATATATATATATATATATATATATATATATATATATATATATATATATTGGCATAATAAAATTAACGGGCTATATATTAAATGTATATAACATTGATATTGCTCAAGTATTTATCATATAATGCGACTTTCAATAATTTTTTAATTTTGTTAAATCTGTTGGACAATAAATGCTCTTGTTATTACTATTTTTTGATCTTTTTTGTTTTTGGGTAGCAAACTGAAAAATCATTGTACTCGAAAATTGTGTTAAAGTACGAGTAAGCTAATTAATTCAAAAAATTGCCGAATTATCACTTGTAGTTATCATTGTGCCTCATTTTCAGGTTCTGACACTCTTATTGGACAACCCTTTATATGCTCCAGTTAATTACAAAGATACTCACAGCTATAAAACCAAAATATTGGGTTGATGCAAACGTTCATTCCATTTTTTTTTTGAGAAAATTGAAGAACGCATTTATTTATTAAAAATTATATTTAATCAATATTGTATGTGCCGTTTTATTCGATGGTCTTTCTCCATATTTTCGGTAGCTGCATTATTTCACTCTTATAGAAGTTCTGAGCTTTCACACAATTCTTAACTTCGAAATAAAATTAATTATTTATGAAAGAAACTGTGAGATACACATACATATAACACATGGGCTGAAAAGTCCGGGGCCTAACAAAGAAAACACAGTTTTTTTGGTTCAAAATTAGCTTTATTCATCAACGTTTTCTCCATCAAAAGCAACGCAATCATTCCAGCGCCGCTCTAACATTTCTATACCACTTTTGTAGAATGATTTATCTTTTGCCTCAAAATAGGCCTCAGTTTCAGCGATAACCTCTTCATTCGTGCGAAATTTCTTACCGGCGAGCATTTTTTTCAGGTCTGCGAACAGCCAGTAGTCGCTGGGAGTCAAATCTCAAGTCAAACGGTGGATGTGGGAGCAATTCGAAGTTCAATTAATGTAGTGTTGCCATTGTTTTGATTGACTTGTGACACGGTGCGTTATCTTGATGAAACAAAATTTTTTTCTTTGCCATATGCGGTCGTTTCTTTGCAATTTCGGCCTTCAAACGCTCCAATAACGCTATATAATATTCACTGTTAATGGTATTTCCTTTCTCAAGATAGTCGATGAATATTACACCACGCACATCCCAAAATACTGAGGCCATAACCTTTCCAGCCGATTGTTGTGCTTTCGGGCGCTTTGGACGAGGTTCACCAGTTGCTGTCCACTCAGATGACGATCGTTTTGATTCCGGAGTGAAGTGATGGATCCATGTTTCATCCATTGTCACATATCGACGCAAAAATTCCGGTTTGTTACGTTTAAACATGGCCAAACACTGCTCAGAATCATCAACACGTTCTCGTTTTTGGTCAACAGTGAGCAAACGCGGCACCCACTTTGAACAGAGCTTTCTCATAGTCAAATGCTTATGCAATATAAAGCCAACACGTACTTTTGATATCTTTACGATGTCAGCTAACTCACGCAACTTCACTTTTCGATTATTCAAAACGATTTTGTGGATTTTTTTAATGTTTTCTGGTGTTACCGTCTCATTTGGACGTCCACTGCGTTCTGCATCATCGGTGTCTCTACGACCACGTTTGAAGTCAGCAAACCAACGTTTTATTGTTGTTTGTGATGGAGCGGAGTCCCCATAACACTTTTCAAGCCATTGCTTCGCTTGAACGGTATTTTTTCCCATCAAGAAGCAGTGTAAAATTAAAACACGAAATTGTTTTTGATCCATTATTTTGAAAATAACAAAAGTAGCGTCACTCTTAGCGCAATAACTCACAAACTAATGAATAGAATATCATGAAATTTTAACAGCTGTCTTTTGAAGGTTAGTATTAACTGAAAGAAAGGTGACTGCAATAAAACTAGCGCCATCTATGTGTTAGGCACGGGACTTTTCAGCCCATGTGTTACATAGTACGATACACATTTGAGTAGATACACATTTTTCGATTAAAATATGTTATGGATAATAATTCATGAATCACTCTTGTATTTTAATTGTTATTATAGTTATTTTTGCATGTAAAAAATGTAGGTTTGTCAAACAATGTTACTAATAATTAATAAGAGCAAATGGCGAGGAAAAATTAAACTTCAGAAATAATGCATTTGTAAGTATATTTTCTCTTAATATAATCAACTTTCTATTTTTCTGACACTCTTTGTCCCCATAAGCTTTCGTTTATTTCGCCTGCTAAATCGGAGTCTTCTAACATGGACGCGTGGTTTCCATTAAATTCCTTGATTATTATCGATTGTTTACTAAATTTTCCTAAACCGTAAGCAGCATCAGTCATATGGATAGCTTTTTGTTTAGCTTTGAACAGCAGCAACTTCGATTTGAGCTTAAAATCGGGCTTCCAGGCTAGCACAGCCTTGATTCTCTTGAACACGCCCATTGCCAGGCTCTTAGCATTAGTTATGCTAATTTCGTTTTCATATTTTAAAATTTGTTCGACGAAATTCACACGTTCTTCAAAGTTACTGGCGTTTGTTAGTTTTTCCTAAAATAAATGAAAAAAGAATATTTGGTAATTATCAAAGAAAAATATGTTGAATTTAACTGAGCAAAGATTAATATTTAAAAATTTCCACTATATTTATATAAAATATAGTGGACATTTTTAGATATTAATCCTTGCATATTTATTTAAAAACATGTTGGTTTGCGTTTTTAGAATAATGAAAATTATTTAGTTTATAATATAAATTATAAAATACCAAAAAGAAGACGGGACAGTTTGCTATACAGCTTGAGATTCAATGGCCAATTTTAGAGTATTCTATTCTAATCTGAGTATTCACATTACCCTGTATGTAGGTAAATGGACTCAAATATACAAAAAAATGCAAGACAACCATGAACCTGGATAAGTCCATTAAGTACACTTTACTTTTTTATTTATTAATGTGATGATTGACTTCTTTAAGGTTCTGGATTTTTCGTACTTTATTTAAAAAAAAAAATTACAACGTTTTAATAAAAATAAACTCTGGTTTGATATTAGATTGATATTTATTCAGTCCTGATGATGCGAAGATGAACAGACAGACATCGAGGTACGACAAAGCCCTTTGATGTATCTTGGAAAATCTTTGAGTTTTGATATTGTATTTGTAGAATATCCAGGATTAGCCCATATCCATGAGTTACTGGTGACATATCCGATATAATAAGAAGCATTTTCCTAAAAGTTAGTTGGAGATACCATTGCATTTAATAATAATGTTTGAGCGGTCTGCTGCAATAGGTTTTGTTCAAAACGAATTTCTCAACAAGGACTAAACAGTTATGGTAGATCTATATAATTCGCAATTGGAATATATACACAAAACTTTACATCATACCCAATAAAATACTCATCAATGAGAAGACAGCTTTATTCTTGAAAGATAATCGAAAACAAATCTAGAAAAATTGTTTTTTTCACATTCCTTTGAAATATTTTCAGTTTACTACCATATTGTATTGGCAATAGATAATAAGATGGGTGACTAAAAACTACTTTGGTAAAAAGATTTGTGTTAATGCACTTCTGATTAGAAACATATAGTTGAATAATGGACGAAAGTCGTTCGAAAGGTTCTCGGTCTGACACTGTGATAGCCCAAATATGATCAAATGACAATTATATTTATCAAGCATGATTCGTTAGATGGCGTGCTGCGAAGTTTGTGATACTTGCGTTTAGTAGCTTGTTCTGGGGATTATGTAAATGAAAGCAAACACGTGTTTATTTTCCGCTCGATAGGTGTCGCATTTAGATCAATTACACTGCTCTACCTTCACATTAGACCTATTTAAATGCGATTCTGCTGCCTTTTCTTTTGACGTTTGTAACAATAGAAGAATTCACTAATATGTTATTGTGAATAGGTTCACTATTTCATGTTAGATATGAAGCTGCAGTCCATACAATACGTGGGAGTAGCTGAAAGTGTGCCAAAGATAACGAAAACGGTTTCATTTGCAGGAAAAGTTTTGGTTATGGTTTTATGGAATTTTTGTTGTGTACTACCTGGCAAAAGCCAGGTCCATAACTGTGAAGTATTATGCTTCACTACTGGACAATTGGATACTGTTCAGACTAAACGTCCACATCTGGCCAAAAAGTGGCCATATCTGGTCACGATAATGTGGTTATACACTTTTGTCGGATGGTTGCTGCAATAGTTCTTACATTTTTCCCAGTATATACTTTCTCTGTCTAAACATGAAGAAATGGTTTGCTGAATGAGGATTCACTTGAAATGGCGAGACAAATATAAAAAATGTACTGAAGGTAAACAAACAACCGAGATTATTTTAAACAAAAATTTATTTCAAACTTTCGTGAAAATTGGTCCTAAACGTTTATAAACCAAAGAAAAATACAAAAAGAAGCGTTTCTATACCGCAATATTTAATCGATGGTCTCTTCCAACTGTCTAGCACACCATAACTGAAGATGTGGTGTGAGTGTATTTCGATAATCATAAATGAAAGAAATTTTTGCTTCATTACTAAACTAACCATTAACATCGAATATAAACGGGCATATTCATTGTTATGGATGGGGCATTGTTTTGAATTTGTTGGAATCAGAAAGGTCTGTTCTATGATTTATGATGACCGAGTGAAAAGATGCTGCTTTTTTCTTCTTTCAGCTATGATGTATCCATTGGATATAAGCCTATTTTATGTTAGACCACTTTTTTTCTGTACATTGCAACCTGTTATCAATTAAGTCCTGCTATTATTTCTGCTCGTCGTTATCATGTTTGTCTCTCATCTGCACTTCAATGTGTTCACTCCCGTTCTCCGTATGTCTCGCTACGTATCCTGAATATTGCTATTTTAAAGAACTGATGTTTGGCATTATATCTGCAACCTGTGTTCTGTTTACTTGTTTCGCAATCATACGTCATCATATTTAGAAAATATTTAAATTTTCCGTATTCCCAGCCTAGCCTAACCTTCCTTCTTTCTTCTTTTCCTTCTTCATTTTCGAGAACCTGATGCCATTTTTTGAGAGATTTTGTTTGACCTAAATAAATTTTACAGGATAGATTGAAACATCTCCTGATGACACTAACATGGTAAACGAAATGCGCGTTAAGATGTTATAAAAATGATGCGGTATTTAGTGATAAATCCCTTTAAGTTTACTATATCCTTTTTTAGTTGTTTGTCCATGAATTCTGATTATTGTTTCTTCTGGTGGTTTATTTCTCATGATTTTTGTCTTTGTGTGGTATATCTTTTTTCTATTATTCTTGTAATTGTTCAAACATCTCGGGGAGCTCCTTTTTTAAATATCAGACTATTATAAGAAAATCTAATCTGTTCGTTATAATTCTGATGGACTTTGTAAACCTGAGATGGAAGACTGATCGGGCGATAGTTTTCGAGGTTAGTGTGTATGAGAACTACTAGTGTACTAATTTGCCTTTTGTTTTGATATCAATTTATTTGAGCATCTCTGGCAAAATATAATCTCCGACTACTCTGCTGTATTTAATTTGTTCTAGTTCTTCATCCAATTCATCCATTGTTATATTTGTTATTTTCTTTGAATTGACATCATTTTTTGTTGTTGTTAATATTGCTGTTTTAGTCTTATAAAGATCCTTTACTTAACTTCCTCTATTTCTAATGATTCCGGCGGGTATTCTATTACATTACCCCTTTTATTTTTCAATTTTAATATATCATTCTTCTTAGTGTCATTTAAATACACAGTAGTCCATTATTTTTCCCTTTTAAGTTCTCTACTTCACATATTATTATATATTATTTCTCATCAAGCCTTATTTGGATATTTTTCTTGCTTATTTATTGATTTCCGCAAATTCTATTATATCTCGTATGAAATGATTACTGCAATAGCGGCTTGTGAGGGAGGGTGTTGGAGCGCCTGCCCTCCAGCATTTATCACAGTAAACACATTTTCAGAGCAAAACACCATATTATTTCCGTTCAGTTTCTTTCCTTTAACACATTTTTCTGGTTCACCTCCTGTATAGGGTTTCAATAGCACGGAAAGTAAAAAAGAAGGAAGAGGAAAGCAAAAAAATCTTCAACAGCACAATTTTCTTCTACGCACTCCGACTTTAAAAACCCACGAGCCGTCACTTGATTACTGGCAACTAAAGCATCAGCTGATATAAAAAAAGAGTATTAAGATTCAATAACATAACAATATTGAACCACGCGTTATATTACTTGTGAAGGAAGCTTTACAGTGCTTCCTCAAATCGAATGCAAATTTTTTCAATGGCCGACCTATTTTCCAGATTGATCGCCATTTGTAATCGACGGAACAAACGCTTTTGGGAATATATTTTTCTTATTACGATGAAATCCAGAAATTTCGCCACGTAACTCAATTTTTGTCGAAAGGAGGGAAATATATAAGGAAATATATGCGAATTAAATTATGTTCTTGCTGAATGGAGTGCATCCATTTAATTACGATAGGTTATCAAATAAAAACGGTAGAAACTATGTGGAGCGTTTTAATATTTTATATGTGTGATCACATCTATCACTATACTCACAGTAATGTCAAGCATATTTGTGATTTTACGGATTCCAGTATATGAACCAACAGGCTGATTTGAATCTTGTCATCTGACTCAGTTTGTAGAAAAGTCATTAATGCTTTTGAATAGTCAGGTGACGTCTCAATGCAGATTATAGTACCCATATATCCCTTCCTTTCAAGTTTTCGTGCAACTTCTATGGCGACAGTACCACCAAATGAGTAACAAACTATTTTGAAAGTCATTGTTTCGATCAATTTTTCTTCAACTCTCTGTTAATAAATTAGAGTAATATAAAAGTTTTTGTAGATATTGCAAAATCGTTTACCTTCAGGTAAACTTCCGCCATTTCTTCTATTGTATCTTTTTGATTATAATTACAGAATTGTATACCTAGTATATTTCCTTCTAAATTCTGATAAACTGGTTTTAATAACTCTATAACACCTTCAAGTCCAGGGAAAAAGATAATGTTTCCCGGAGTAGATCTTATGGAAGATATTCCTTGAATTAATACGGTATCAGTTGTAGCTTCCTCTTTAATGCGACCTATCACTACAGCAAAGTCACTTAGTTCATTCACTTGGTTGACTTCTAAAACTGTAAGTGTAGATTTTAACAAATTCCTGTTTCAGATATTACCTGCTGTTGTCAACTTTTTATTATCTTGCAGTTCTTGTAATCTGGCAAAAGTCATAGATTTAATTTCCCGAGGACTTAAAAATATTTCGTACTCCCTTTGCAGCGTTTGTTGTATTTCAATGGAACTCATCGAATCCATTCCAGCTTCTGCCAGAGTGGACTGATAGAAAATTGTTTTCAAATCTTTGATTCCTACAACAAGAAGACACAAATATTAGGCTAGTAAGAAACAATTTTGATATTTCTTTTACGGGATACTTAATCTATGAATAAACATGGGAATATGCCTAGATAACACAAAAACCAATACCTTTTGCTTCTTTAACTTTATATTTCAGTACGTGATATATCAAAATGTAAGGTTTTTGCTGTAGGGATGGGCCATTGCTATAGATACGAGCTACTGCTATGAAAACGTCGGTTTAAGTTTTTGTGAAATAGTTGGACATTGTGGCTTCTACCGTTACGAGAACATGGATAAGAAGGCTTGAGGATCTGAGTTATGCATCAGTACGAGAATCTTGTTGTTCTAGGATTCTTTAGAGAAGTAACGAATGGTATTTTAGACGTTTTGATGTGCGAAATCGATATGAAAAAAAAAATCGGTGGGTGCGTGATGCTTTTGTTACAGTTAGCAGTTACAGGCAAGACGTCTTATGGTGCACTACAAGACTCGATACTTTGAATATTGCCGAGAGAGAATTGAATGGAAGTTTATTTGCGTTAGTGATGAGTTCACATTTAGTTATGTGGTCATGATGTAAGTAAAATGATCAGACATTTTCGGGGTGAAAGGCGAAATTAAACTTTAGCATTAAAATTACATTCAAGTAGAAATTATAGTACGGGGGCTATATTCATGAGAATAAATATAGCAGCTCGTCTATATTTGCTGCTAGTTTCATCCTTGATCGAGTCTCGGCCTTCCGAGAATGCCTTAAACCACCCAAAGACCTCGACAAGTCACTGTTTCAATAGGTCTGTTGAAGTTTTTATTAAACTGTGCCTAAGTCGGAAATAAAACTTGATAGCGCACCGTTGCTTGAAATTGTTGTTAGTCATTTTCAGATCTCACTAGATCACCAATTGCCTTTAGTGAGTTCAAACTTAGATTAAACACGCATTAGATGTTAGCCTACAATCCCCTTAAAGGGCAAGCCAACAGCATTACCAGATCGAACGCTGCGCCACCATTGTCATTGCTTTGTTTTCACGCCTCTTACAGACAGTCAGATTCAGAGCATCAAAGGAAGACGAAGAAACCGATCCTTGATGACAATTTGCTTTAAGTAAAATAATCAAGGCCTGTCTTTAAATTTCCACTATATTCTCAAAATTATATGACACTGGTCATGCAATTCTTGTGTTCTGTTATTTAAGCTACTAGAGCTAACTAGATGCATGCATAAAGAATACCATGTCACAACAAAATAGATCATTTAATCCATTTCATGTAGTTTTTTTATTAAAAAAATATCTAATGGAATTTCAGGTTTGTCTGTATCATTCCATAATACCGCCACTTATACAAAAATTAATGCAATAACATTATATATATATATATATATATATATATATATATATATATATATATATATATATATATATATATATATATATGAACACTTTTATTGGTAACTTGACCGGGAAGGAGCCCCACATATCCCTTCAACTGGATGACATATGTTTC
This sequence comes from Cosmopolites sordidus, assembly GCA_031761425.1. Classification (NCBI taxonomy): domain Eukaryota; kingdom Metazoa; phylum Arthropoda; class Insecta; order Coleoptera; family Curculionidae; genus Cosmopolites; species Cosmopolites sordidus. The sequence goes on from JARFXV010001000.1 coordinate 88,394, forward strand.
GTCTCTCGAATTTCAGGGCACCAACATATACCATACCATCAAGAATAGGGAGACCCTATCATTTAGGCGGAGACGTAGGTTGTTGTGTGTTCCACATGAGATTGTGGAACCCAACGGTTGGGTGTGTGATGACACTCAGCTACTGCTGTCTCATTGAACGCAGTCCAAGGAAATCTATCAGTACATATATATATATATATATATATATATATATATATATATATATATATATATATATATATATATATATATATTTATATATATATATATATATTTATATATATATATATATATATATATATATATATATATATATATATATATATATATATATATATATATATATATATATATATTTATATATATATTTATATATATATTATATATATATATATATATATTATATATATATATATATATATATATATATATTTATATATATATATATATATATATATATATATATATATATATATATTTATATATATATATATATACATATACATATATATATATATATATATATATATATATATATATATATATATATAATATATATATATACATATACATATACATATATATATATATATATATATATATATATATATATATATATATATATATATATATATATATCCAGTATACCTCGCCTAAGGTACTGGACGGGTCACGGGTGGTGGATAGTGAAAGTTCCATTAGATATTAATGGACAGCTGCGAATATCTCAAAATAAGCAGCCCCGAACCAAGGCAAAAAAAACTAAATCCACTTAACGTCTGACTTGTATCAAGCGGTTGAGTGGTCAGCGTCTGTTCACCAGTGGTGCGGCTGATATTTAAATTCTGGAACTAACCCCTTCAGTCTTAACCTCTGAACCGTCATGGTTCAAACCTTTAATTCAAAGTACAAGATAAAGCGTTCTAGTAATTACAAAATTACCCCAGGAGGTAGACAATCCTCTGCCAGCTTTGCTGGTATAACCTGACTTTCGGATTCTGGGGCGTCCGGGCTTAAACGCAAAATATTTCAGAGAGAGTCGGAGACCTCTGACCAACGTCTGAATCCGAAAACAAAAACATTCTTTGGAACACTCTTGACACTGACACTAAAATGATTTCTCGTTGGAATGTATTACCGGGGACTGTCGATAACTTCGCCACACTGCCCTCCTCTTCTTAAACCTGATCGTTCCGATCAGCTTCTCGACCATGTTATTTTGTAAGCCTATACAGGTGTACTATCTCCATCTTGGACTTGGGGCTGCACTGGACTCTCTTAATAACTTAATGACTTCTCTTAATAACTGTATAGTGTCCCTTCCATGGTTGAGAAATTTTTGGGGATAACTCCTTTTTCCTTGCTGGGTTATTTAACCAAACATAGTAATTCTCTTGTAACCCTATAGAATTTGCTTTAATACCGTATCTACTCTTCATCCGGTCACTGGACAACTGAATACGATCATGAGTGATATCGTATATTTTTAGAAGGCGTTCTCGTACTTTATCTGCGTAATCATGGACATCTCTACTCTCTTCATTGGGTATTCCAAACTTCAAATCACGGGGAAGGCGTATCTCCCTCCCGAAAACAACTCTGTTGTCAAAACCTGTTGATTCGTGGACTGCGAATCGGTAAGCCAGTAGTAATAATAGAAGATGTTGGTCCCAATCACTCTGATTTTTAGCGATGACCTCGGAAAGATGTCCTTCCATTGTTCTATTGAATCGCTCTTCCATTCCATCGGACTGCGGATGCAAAGGTGTGGTTCTAGTTTTATGGATACCCATAATCTCTAGTACCCTCTTGAAAATCACGGATTCAAAATTACGCCCTTGATCTGAGTGGAGTTGCAAGGGTGCACCATATCTACTGAAGACTTCATCCACCAACACCTGCGCTACAGTTGTTGCTTCCTGATTGGGGAGAGCAAAAGCTTCAGGTCATTTACTGAAGTAATCCATGACAACTAGGATGTATTTGTTGCCACGATCTGATACTGGGAATGGTTCTGCAACATCCAGGGCTGTTCTTTCGAACGGAAAACCAACATTGTACTGTTTCATTGGTCCGCGAGATCGTTGTTTAGGACCCTTGCTAGAGGCACATGTGTTACATTTCCGGAACCACTCCTTAATGTCCTCATAATATCGGGCCCAGTAAAAGCGTTCCCGAATCTTTTCCAAAGTCTTGTTGACTCCAAAGTGGGCTCCAGATTTGCTGTCGTGTATTACTTCCAACACTTCATGAATTCTCTTCCTTGGGACCACTAACTGGCTCTTTTTAAACTTCTCGTCGGCACTTTTCCAAACTCTTTTCAACAATCCATTTTCGACTACCAATGAATCCCATTGGGCCCATAACGCCTTAAAAGTTAGGCTTTTACTGGAGACCTCATTCCATTCTTGTCTGCACTCACTGTTTGCCTTGAGATACAGGATTGGTCAAATATCAGGATCTTCCAATTGATTTATCCTAATTTGCTCTGTAGTCCAATTATTTTCTGTAATAATGCCAGTCCTCCTTACACTGCTCTAAGTATAACCTTCTCGCTGATCTACTATTTGACAATGCTTACAATCTACCTTGGATGGACGTCTGAATAGAGCATTAGCATTCCTATTAAGTTTCCCCGGTCGGTAACTAGGGCTTGCATGACTTTGTCTAGTAGATCTTTGATTTCGATCCCTCGAAGAAGATCTGGGCATCCTCACTCTGCAGTCCATTTTTAAGTATCCCTTTTTATGACATCGAAAACATTTGACTTGATTTAAGGTACGCTGGTTGGAATTTTCGCGTAAAGCGTCAATTTTCTCCATCAGCGCATACAGGACATTTTCCAAACCTGTTTCGTGTGCACGTGTACTCTCACTTGGGTTCTCCATAGTCACTGTTGTAATTTTTGGCCTTGATGCGTTAAAAATAGCCTCTAATTCTAGAGCCCAGACAAAAGCATCACTACTCCTACTGAACTTGGACATTCGTAGGGTTTCTTGTATTTTCAATTCTCGCAATCCATCAATAAAAGAAGACACAGCCATCCATTCCTGCAGTAGGGAATGCTAGTCTTATCAATCTTTTTATTTCGGACTCGAATTCCTGAAGTGACTCCCCAGCTTGCTGTACTCGGGATTTAATTTGAGTCCGAAATACCTCTTGTCGGTATTGCTCCCCAAATCGCAGCTCCAACGTTTGCACAAGATGGGGGTAGTCTTGGTGGTGACAGGCTGATATATTCTGGAGCAGGTCTAATGCAGACCCCCTCAGTGAAACTATTAACGACGTGATTTTATCGCTGTTGTTTCATTCGTTAGCTTTAGCTGCGGTTTCAAATGTCCAGCGAGACTTTGAATCTTTAACATTTTCATTTCCATATCCAGTTTTTCAACTTTACTCTCCACGTTGTTTATTTGCGTTTCTACTTTTTCTTCCAAATCAGTAATTTTCTCTTTTACGAAATCTATAACACCTTGAAAATTGTTTTGTTGTTTCTCTATCAAATTTTGTATTGATTCTTGATTCTGATCCAAAATTTTCTGAAACCGGTCTTGCTCTTCTAGCTTTTCTTTTTGTCTCTTTTCTTCTAAGCCCTGCAAATATTTCATAATTCCCGTATGTTCTTCTGGCAGCTCACTAACAGGTTCGGGTAATTTCTTAATTTGTTCTTTAATTTTTGCTGACTGTTGTCTTGTTGTAGCCATATATTAAGAACATTCTTTTGACACTGTCCTCGATCTGCCTTATCTCTTAAATTCTGAAGTAGAACTTTCTATATTTCCTTTTTTTTTCAAAATTATTGATTATGTCTTCTTCAAGTATAATATGCCTTGATGGACTCAAAGTTAAATAATCTTCGTTAGTTCTCAAATACAATGTTCTAGAACCCTTCGGAAAAATCACCTATGTAGTCACGTACAACTATTGTCCAGAATAATAGGGAACTTCTTCCCTCAATTAATTAATTCTTCACAATCGATTCTTTACACTACAGTGTTCTTCAAAACACTATTTTTTTCCGCTAGGAAAATCCCACTTCTGACACCAAATGTCACGAATTGTTTCCTTATAATTCTTCTACTTATTCCTCTCCCCGTGACAATATACTTGGGTCCGGGCATTGGTCTGGAAGGAAAACAGTTCGGAGAGACGATCGGGCTCTCCGAACTGCTTTCCTTGCGTTCGTCTAGAGCTCGGCTGATGACCGCTGAAAGGCTAGAAACCGGTCCCGAGAGACACGTGACGTCGCATGGTTGACAGTTCGGCGAAGGCGATCGGTGGCACCACGTGGAAATATATATATATATATATATATATATATATATATATATATATATATATATATATATATATATATATATATATATATTTGTTTGTAGGGTGAGATGATGCGTTCAAATTTATAGATTGCCACTCATTTTTCTTGGAATCGAATTGTATTTTAGTTATAGCAATATACCTTATCCTGTATATGCGTCTATGGTGGAACAAATTAATACATTGAATATATACCTAAAATAGCTGCCACATCGTTGAGAATGTTGCCGCTCATTCCTACTCCAGACTTCTTATCGGCAACAACGGTACTGGCAACCACGGCATACTTCTTCTGATTAAGAAAACTATCGAGAACTTCCAAACAGTTTGTTATTTTCTGCTGTATAGTACCGCCAATTTCAATTTCAGTTGACTCTTTTTGCATATCCGCTACTAGCCCTACCTGTAGTTCAAATTAAAATATTTTAGTACTCCTATATTATTGGACATTGCAATTTAAACATTTCAAAAACAGTGTTTAAAATCTTTCGGTTAACTCTTTCCTAAAGTAAAGAAAGGGGGCCGATATACAGAGTATTGTACTGACATCTCCTACAGCTCCCCATTGAATAGCTAAGCCGGGTAAGCCTTCACGTATTCGTTTCTCACATATCCGTTCCATAATTGAGTTAGCCATTCCGTAGTTAGTTTGACCGGCGTTGCCTCTTCCACAAGAAACTGACGAGAACATGACAAAATCTCTGAAACATAAAAAGCATTACAACAAACGATTATAGAGATCCAGTATTTGTGCGTTTTCTATATTGTATTTTTTTTGTCAAAATGTTGATGCAACTGAATTTTTCCCATATTCATCATATAACCCAGGTTTTCTGCGAGGTTGAAAGGTGTAACTAAAACTTTTGCTTTTAAAAACAAATACTTACCTTTAGATGGCTTAGAATTATGGAATTAAAGGGTTTTTATTATGAAAATTTATCTTTTTGATTTATATAATTTCTGTTAGAAGTTTTATTATAAGACGCACGAAGTTATGGATGTCCATTTTACAATTGATTACCTCAGATCTGGACAATATTTTCGTGTAATCAGGTCCAGATATTGAGCAGCGTTAGCTTTTAGTCCACAAAGAGTTTTAAACATAGCTGGTGTTTGATTGGCCAAGATTGAGTCTTGGAGAACGACAGCTAGATTGAAGACGGCATGGACTGAACCAAGTTGGTTGGCTTTCTGGATTAAACTGAGACATCCAGCTTCGGTTGTTATGTCATCAGTGGAAATCCGGATAGTATAACCATATGATTTCCATATCCTGATTAAGTATTGTCATAATTTTCATTGTGAATGGAAAGATAGTCAGACATGAGACTTACGAAATTCTATATGCTTGATATCCAGTTTTTATCCCTGATCTGGATGTTAGAATTAATTTTTTGCAACCGCGCATTATTAACCAATCTGCCAATTCCAGTCCAAATCCACCCAGACCTCCACATATAATGTAGGATTTGTCACTATCACAATAATATCTAAAATAAATTTGGATATAGATTAACTGTGCTATTGTAAACCACATTTTTTGTTGCTTTGTCTCTGAATAATGGCGACTGATATAATGAATATGTTAAAATTTCATGTCATAAAGAAATTCAATTATTTTTTTTATTAATAAATGATAATCAATGGGTTTTAATTATTATTGTCATTATTATATTTCAGAATTCCAATGATCATAAAAAAATTAATATTTAAGGCATTATTTAAAATATACTACACTTGTATTGAAATTCCTAGTAAATGTTAATCTTCTACACATTGCTAGATTGCTACAATAAAATTGGTTATTAAGATGTATGAATTTTTGAAGTAAAACATCATTTTTAGGTTTGGGTTATCTCATCTCATATTAATTTTAGATCTTGTGTTTTGAGGTTTCCAGTTTTTCAAGTGAAATGCAAAAGTCAAATAATGTCTCACAACTCTCAATTCCATAACTACCATAACTATCTCAGTTGGTGAAAGGTCTGGCCCTTTTTCTAATCCACGTAAAACATAAATTGCAAAGACCTCTAAGGAATCTAAAGTTACCCTCGTTATATGGAGGAGCGAATTGTTTATACAAAAAATGGGGTTTAGGAATGTTTTAAGCCATGACATTAGGCAGATTCGAAGTTTGACGGTTTCAACTTTTACTTGATAAAAATCCATTATAAATGACATTAAAACTGTAGTTTTATTTGAAAGTAGATTCGAAGATGTCCTGCATATGATGATTAGGACTCAGATTACCTCAAATTCCTTCCAACAGAAAAGTGGTGGTTGTCGCATTGTCATTTTCACATTCTACCTAATGTTCATCACTAAACATAACTTCTTTTCAGCCATTTTGCATTGCAGATCTTAGCGTCGGTGCTTGGACAAGCGAGGTAATCAAAGGGGTCGATACGAAAGAAGAGAAAAGCTCAAATTAAGTTCTTCCGCAATGGTATCGGCAATGTACGTTCCGTACTCTCTAAATCATCTATTCGTAATTGGTTTGGAGTTAAAAAACGGTATATAAAAATAAGAAGCGTAAACAGGTAATCTTGGTATTCTTTAGTCCATCTCCAAGTTTTTGTGCTCCTATCATGTAATTTCACGAAACGACAATCCTGACTGCCACTTCTTTATTAAGCGGCCTTTCTTTAACTCACCAAGCAGAGCACATTTTCTAACTTTTCATACATTGGGCATGGTAAATCACAGGTTAACAAATTTAAACTTTTTGAGGTAACATTGATGAAAATAGAAAATGATTAATGTAATAAGTACAGTTTTTTTGTTACAGGGGGTCGGTGGTGGGAAAAAAAGTAGACGACATATGTTTTCAATCTAATATTTATTTAATATAAACATGTAAAACGTATTAAATCTATGCAAATACATTACTGAGTAGTATGTGAATAAAAAATATGTTACATGAGATGTCATACAGCGATAATTACTTTCACTTTTTCCTCTTGTGTTCTGCAACATTATCTCTTTTTAAAAACCGGTAGCAGTCGCCCAACATAGATGGGTTCTAGAGTTCCAGAGAGTATCTTGCTTCCATCATCCTGATGTCCAGGTGAAACCTCTCTCCTTGGTTGTCGCTTACTGTACCCAAATTTTCCGGAAAAAAAATCCGAATAGGAATATAAGGGTATGCGACACCTTAGTATTTCAAGGTGTTCAAGAGTTCATCTCTGAGGTTTTTACAGTTTTCATATTTCTTGTTGTCCAGAAATCCTTTCACTACACACAACACTTTCAAGTTGCCAACTCCTTTTCATTTATTTTTTTTTTAAACGGATATCACCTACAGGCTTCCTTGTTTGGGCTACAATAAATATCTCTTTTTTTTTTAGTTTTGTATCACTTAATTCAGGAAATATTTCTTTTATGTACTTGAAACAATTACCTTCTTTATCCATGGCTTTGACAAAGTGTTTCATTAGTCCAAGCGGAATATGGAAAGGCGGTAGAAGCATCTTTTTTGGGTTAACAAGGTGGGCATATTTTATGTTTAAATTATCAGGTTCCAAAGAAGTTCTATGAGGAGAATCTTTCTTACTGTAATGTTCTTTTGTTGTCCTACTGTCCCATATACACAAAAATCAGCAATACTTTGTAAAACCCCCTTGAAGTCCTATCACTTTTAAATCCCCACCAATATTGCACTGATTTAGTATGGATGCTAAGTTGTCATAGGTTTTGTCACTGAATGGGCTAAAGAAATAGATGAGTTTTATGAATGTTCTATATTAAACTCGTTCATTAAACCATGCATATCATAATAGACACGTAGTGATCCTTCCATTTTATAAAAACTTGAAAATGTTACACTCCATTTTTGGTAAAGTGAAAAATTTGCATATTGAAAACATTTGCATATTGAAACATTGTCAAAACAAAAACCGATTTTTGTTTTGACAATCCCAGGTCACGTACTTAATCAATTAATTCATTCGAAGTTACTAAGTGAGGTTTACTGGTACTTTTTAAAATGTTGGGTCACAACTGGTGTTCTCAGGAAGTTGTGGATCAGATCCTGATGAAGAATTATGAATCACCGGGAAATATGTTGTCCAGGTTTCAAGGCGTAATCGGTGCCGATAGTTTCTGGCTGTGAGGAACTGGCCTAAGTGCAGAATGCATATATGGATACTGAATTTTGTCTCATTGCTTTTTTGAAATCCCTTCTGTTTTAGTCATACAACAGTAGCAATCACTTACATGAGTTCAGTAGGTTCTCTCCACACCACAGGAACAGCAAGCGGCATAGAATTTTTCTTGCGATGCATCCACTGCATTAAATTTACGTGACAACTCACACAGTAAACTTGAGGAACCCAACTTTTATCTTGATCACCAATTTGGCAGTTAAAATATAAAATATACGCTTTTTTGACTTCCTCGGACATATATTTATCTTGTGACTTTAAAATAAATCCTTCGCATATATAACAAAACTTATCCGCTGGATTTTATAAAATTAAACAAATAAACAAAGATTAGTATCTAAAGATTTCGAATTGATTCAAATGTGTGTAATCGTTTAGAAATGTTTTGTGGTGTGAATCCGGATGTTCTACATTATTTAAGTAAAACTTTCCGATTCCGAATTGAATCAGTAAGTTCAAAAACAGTACAAGTCAACATTTGGCAATTTTTATTTTATTATAAAGTCATGAAACTAGTACTGTTTTTCCATGCATCGGAACGCCATCTTACAAGCATTTGCCTTTAGTTTGAACATGCCTTTAAACATTGTTCTTGCAAACATAAATGTACGACTAAATTTTTATCTAGTGAAAAATTGGAGATTATTACAAATTTATACAAAAGTAAACCAAAAAATGAAAAGGACAGCTACCTGATAGGACTGATGCAAACTAAGCCTGTGTGAAGATTTAGATCTCGTTCTAATCAGCAAGAGGGTAATAGTTCGAATGTAAGGGAGAGTAATTTTTTGTATTTTGCTATGAAAGGAAGTGATTGGGTGTCTGTTTGCAAAGTAGCTTACATGAGTTTGCGCAGCATGGTTCACATTCAGATACAGCAACTGACGACTATTCTGTTTTCTGGAAAATAGCGTAAAAATTTGATTGGAAAACATAATAATAGGCATTGAGCTATTGATGATGACAAACTGGTTAAAATAAAGGACCACATTGGGTCATTTCAAGTACGAATCACGCACTATGCTACTGAAGCAGTTAAATATATTTCAAATACGTTGAATATTAAGACAATGCACATACTGACTATTAAAACATTTCCTGTTCTGGAAGGAGTCATTAAATATGAATTCTATCAAAAATATTTTAAAGAACATTGTAATTTAAAATTTGGACGGCTCCAGGTTAAGGTACAAAAATCTTAACGATAATGCTAAAAGAGTTGCTGCAGCAGAGTTGATGGTCCATAAGAGATGTGAAAATAAGTTTTACAATAAAACAAGAGTAGTGGCAGCAATATGTTTCGACTATATGCAGCTATGAACATATTTAAAATTCACAACCTGAGGGAATACATGGTACACTTACGTAAATCACAAAGGGGGTTTCATAAAATGCCAACCGAGGTGTGTAGCTTCACTTACGATCACATACAAATAAAAATCTCACCTGATATTAAAGAGCTACACCTTTTTTTTGATTCCTGCCCCGCTCAAAACCACAATAATACAATGGTGAGATTCTTAATGGGCCTGCACGCAACCAAAATATTTGACAAGATCTACTACTACTTCCCACTTTGGCCATGTGATCGTGATTTTGGTACCATAAAAAGAACAGCAAAAAGATATGATAGATTTTACCTACCTAGTACGACAAAAATATTCTAGAAAGTAGAAAAAAATCGATAAGATCGTTTACGATAAAAATTATAACACATCAGGACATTGATAGCCATCTAAATACAAAAAATTATTTCAAAACTCATAAACAATGTGGGAATCAAGAAAACCTTTGCGGTGTCCATCTACAGAATGTTTGTCTACTATTGACTTCTTCCTGGGTATGTAAAGACCTACGACCTATAGTGATGGTTTAGCATCTTTAACATTTAAGTTGGCTAAACCCAAAGCTAATCAAAAACTTCCCGGCAACAGAGCCTACTCAGAGCCTGTGGCAATTAATGGAAAAAAAAATTACTGATGTGATGATATGCTGCAATATATTGCGAAGCAACTCCGTTCTACGAACAAATTCGAAACTGGAAAACAACATCTGCTGAAGAACATGATGATGAAGATTCATAATAAAATTTAATTTTTAATGATTCGGTATATAATTTCAATATGTTTTAAGATATATTTTAATTATTTTTATAAGCTCTTTTAAACTAAATAATTATGATAAAACTGTTTAATTTTTTTTTTAAACACTTAAAATGCATTTAATTTTTCTTGGCTATTCGATGGATGAAATGAAAAACAGTACAAGTCTAGAGCTTCTTACTTTCATTTTGCAGAATTTTGATCCGAATTTTAGCATCAATAGATATAGAAGAGCATCTTTGAGATCTGACTAAAACATATTCCGGTGTTACTAAGACTCCCAAGTTCACGAATTTCGTATATCATAATATTGAAACTTTCATTGTTGATTTTCACAAAATAAGATTTTTGGACTTGTAGTGTTTTTGAACTCACCGATTCAATTTGTGGAAGTAAAGAAGATGTCTGTAGGTTGGGACAGTATTATTTCTCATTTTTTTTCCACTATTGATACCAATGTTTTTACTGTCAAGTTGTGTTCCTTGTGTATGAGATGAATGTATCCAACAAATTTGTGAATAAAAAATTCGGAAATTTTCCATAAGTGAGGAAAGTGCATTTTTTTAATTGGTAGAAAAAGGTTGATATAACATTTGTACAACAGTTTTTTTGTCTCTTTTATAGTCCTGAATTATTTTCGAACAGATATTGCATAAGGAAAAAAAATCATGTAATTTCGAAGTGGCCACGATGTACGTAAGTTGGGAAAGTTGAGGAGGGAAAGTTTAGGGGCAGCGACGCATTATTTTAATGGATGTTGTGAATGTACATGAAAGTGATGAATCATCAACATTAAGTGTAACATAACAATTATTGTCACGTTCGTCAATTATTTCCTTAGTTTTGTCTAGAGTTGAACCAGTTAGCAACACCTTTGAAAAACTCCGACCGCGGGCATAAGCCAATGAAAAGCACCATTCTCACTTCACCAGAAAATGTTGCCGTACTCAAACAAAAGGCTTAATTTCATATAAAGTGTGTAAATATGACTCGCAGCTACTATATCTACCAAAATTGCGACTCTGACGAAAACTAGCATGTATTTGATTTTTCTTTATTTTGTTTTTATAGCCTTTTAAATAAATAAATCCACTATAAATCTTGAAAATCTTGCGTTATTGTTTGACTTTTTAAACCCTTTTGTGCATTTCTATAACTGTCCCAACTTACGGAGCACACATTTTTTAGGACAAAATTCATGGGTTCAAAAAATTAACAATAACTTTTTATTTTTAAAGCTATGAAATAATTTTCTGCGGCAAAAGTCTAGCCAAGAACATTACCTTCGAATGCTATAGCCATAAAACAAAACCTGCCCCAACTTATGGACGTCTGCCTTACTTATTACAACTACTGAACGAAGTAGTACTTATACAGGCTCAAATATATAGGTATGTTTGTTAAACTTGTAAATAACATAAAATAATTTCTTGAGTAACTGATTTAAAAGAAAACGGGTATACATCCAGTATTATGGGTGAATTAATTCCGCGAATGAAAAGTGTAGAAGAACACAATTGGTAGCAATAACGCACAATAGATAGTTGTTGTTTAGAGGGTGCCTCAAATTCAACGTCGGATTTAAAATTGTACGTCAGTTTTTTTGTTTCGCCATGTACTTACCTGGGAATGCAAGGATACATAATAAGCGACGATGGAAGGAATATATTATCTTCCTCTTCTCTAATTTGCAATAACACCTTTCCAGTGTGCTTTCCAGTGCCCATAAATCGGAAAGCTTCTTCGGCTTGATTCATTTGGAAAACTGTATAATTTAAAGGTCGTACGTAATTCTGTTTTATGTAGTTTTTCAAAAGTGTCAGTAGCGCACTGACTTTCGTCACATCTTCTTTCATAAACCTATCCAACATTATACCTAAACATGAATATATGTTTAGTAGCTTTCCTAGTAATTATATCTACTCTACATTAGATGAACTATTTTAACTCTCACATAATTGAATTACCACTTACCATGAATGCTACAATTTTTCCTAAGTAAACGCAAACTCAAATTACTATTTAAGGCCATATCGAATTTGCCAATTTCCAAGAACCTACCACCGAAGGCGAGGCATTGAACTGATGCTAAAAGCTTTTCTTCAGATAGAGAATTCAGTACTACATCCACACCTCTTCCTTTGGTAGCTCTCATGACACACTCTTCAAAACTGGTACTTCTTGAATTGAAGATATGATTATCTGTCAATTAAAAAGCAGTTTAAATTTAACTGAGGTAGCCGATACTTAATGGAAATTCATTTTAAATAAAAATCTTCAATTTGAAAAATTAAGAAAAAATTACATCGATCAGTACCATACAGCGAAAAGGATTAATCAGAAAATCAAAGAAAATAACATCATAATGACAAGAGCAGATAAGGGGAGTCAATTGTTGCGATATCTAGTGATAATTATATATCAAAAACTAATACTTTTTTAAAATCAGGGAAATTTAACAAAATTAATTCTGATCCCATGAATACATTTTAAAAAAGAATAAAACAAATAATAAAAGATTCGTCTATTTTTAACGATTACGAGAAACAACAGTTAATAATGGTATTTTTTTCTTTATTTGGGTTTTTCGCCACGATGTAAAACTCAAAAAAATATAAAAAATATCTGTTCTTATTTAAATAAAGTATCACTGGGTAAAAACAAAAAATTAAACTGAGACAAATTGCTCAGTGATTCTTTTTTGTAATAAATTTGCCTAACTAATTAATTACAAAATTATTTAATTATTAATTGTCAATGTAAGTACCATTGGCATACACACAAATATATTTACTTCCTATCTTTTCAGAATTTATAGAAATTAATATAATTTATTTTTAGATTCGTTTTGAAAACGGGAGGAGAATACTTTCCGAAATGTTAACGTTAAAAGTTTGTCTATTTTTTTAGAACATTTTTATAAGCATGTTTGTTAGGCAAATTTATTACAAAAAATAATGACTGAGAAATTTGTCTCCTTTTGGTTTTTTGTTTTTACCCAGTGATTCTTTATTTACATAAGAACAGATATTTTTAATATTTTTTGAGTTTTAGATCGTGGCGAAAAATCCAAATAAAGAAAAAATATATGAACACGTCACAATCATTCAGACATTAGTTAATAATGATGAATCCTCAGGCACCAAAATTATATTCGCTTATAGAATTACATAAAGATAATTCCCCAATTAGACCAGTAGTTTCATTTGTTGAAGCTTCTTCAATCAAATTATCAAATAAGCTCGTTAAACTCATTTTACAATAGACGAATTTTAAACCGAAATATTCCATTCAAAATACCTATGACATTATCAATAAAATAAAAGATATTAATTTACCCAAAAAATCCAAACTAATTTCTTTCGATGTACAAAATGTATTCCCGAGTATACCATCAAACGAATTAATAGAATTAGTTGACATATTACTTCTCAAAAATAAAACTAATTCAATAATAAAACAAGAAATTTTAGAGCTACTACTGTCAATTACGTTGGATCAGAATTACTTTGAATTTGATAATTCATTTTATGTTTCTAATGACGGTTTGATTATGCAAAACCCTTTAAGTCCGTTACTGGCCGAAAGTTTTATGGACAACTTAGAAAATAAGATAAATTAACATCAGTTGTTTAAATCGTCACATTACTAGTACAGATATGTGGATGACATTCTAATTTGTTTTACAGGTTCTGATAGACAATTAAATCAATTCCTAACTCACATAATTTTTTTACTTAAAAACATTAATTTCACAGTTGAAGAAGAGCAATATAATAGTATTAACTTTTTAGACTTAACTATTACTAGAAAATACATTACACATTATTTTGCAATTTTTCATAAACCGTCACATACAGATTTAGTTATACACAATAAATCTTGTCATCCTTATTCACCAAAGGTGGCAGCATTTTACTCTTTTATACATAGGTTGTTAAATATCCTCATGTCAATAGATAATTATAATAAAGAATTGAATGTCATCAAATAATTTGCAGTAAATAACGGATACGACTCAAACATTATAAATAAAATAATTAATAAAAAAGTTATAATAAAGCCATTAATTAAATATATCTGGTCAATGTCGAAAATGCAGCGTTTAAAACAATTACATATACGAGAAAAATTACCAAATTAGTGTCGAGATATTTATCCAAAACAAACAATATAAATATTGCTTTCAAAACAAACAATAGTCTAGGACGCCTCATTAAAAAGAATAACAATCAAACTAGTAAACTGTATAAATCAGGAGTTTATTTAATTGAGTGTGGGTCGTGTTCAAAAGTCTATGTTGGAGAAACAGGAAGATCTTTCTATACTAGGCTCAATGAACAAAAAAGAAGTTATATTAAACAACAAAATAATTCTCATTATGCTAACCACTTAATGTTAAAAAAACCATACTTTCAATGATAATTTTGTAATGTTACATAATAAGAATAAATTCAAAAAATTAAATCTTTTCGAGAGCCTTGAAATCAACAAAAGAAAAAAATTGGATATTGTGTTAAATGACCAGCTAGACTTGAATGGTTCACCGTTATTAAACTTATATTGTCCTACACGTTGACAAAAAAATGGATTTCTCCACTATCATGTTTTATGGTATTATTAGGTCGATGTACACTTTAGGTTGTGGTTACTTTTCTTACTGTTAGTTTAGTATAGTTTGTATTTGAAAAAGGCACTGTGCCTCGAAACAATTGTTATACATACAATTTTAAATATAGTGGACATTTTTAGATATTAATCTTTGTTTATTTATTTAAAAAGCTTTGTTAAAAGAAAGAAAAGAAAAAAGTTTGTTAAACTACAAGATGGCCCCATCACAGTTAATTGATCATTTTTACTGCTACTTGATGAAACTATATTAGATTCATCGAAGTAATCACTAAAAAAAATGGAAAAGTTTGATTGCTTTAAAAACACTCGATACGTACGAAGTACAATACAAGCTTGAAGGGATTCATTCAATATAACACATCGGCATGCGTGTTCTGCTTTTGAAACGAAATAAATATTATCTATTTTTAAAAATTATGACACTGATGATGAACAATGGATTGTTTACATTACACAGGTCAACAAATTTACACTTTTTTGAGGTAATATTGATAATCGGTGTATATGAAGTATTTTGTAGTCCTAAATCCGAAAATAATTATTGTAACACATAATATTTATTTAATATAAACATGTAAGACGTCTGAAATCTATGCAAAGACATTACTGAGAATAAAGTGAACAAAAAATATATTACATGAGATGTCATACAGTGACAAAAACTCTTGTGTTCCTCTTGTGTTCATTATCTCATTTTTAAAAATGAGCAGTAATCGCCATACATAGATGGGTTCCAGCGTTTCTGGTATCTTGCTTCCATCGTCCTGATATCCTGGTGAAACCTCCCTCCTTGTTCGTCGCTTACTGCACCCACATTTTCCGGAAAAATTCAAATGGGAGTGTAAAAAATGCATTTTTAATGACATGCCACACCTTAGTATTTTATAGGCTTTCAAGAATTCATCTATGAGGTTTTTGTTATTTTCATCTTGCTTGTTGCCCCAAAAATCATTTCACTACACTTACAAAACACTTACAAGCTGCCAGTTCCTTTTCATTTAATTTTCCTCGAAAACGGAAATCACCTAGAAGCTTCCTTATTTGATGCCCAATGTGTCTTCTTTTAGTTTAGTATCACTTAATTGAGGAAATATTTCTTTTACGCACTTGAAACTATTATCTTCTTTGTCAATGCTTAGAACTTTTCTTGCGATGCATCCACTGCACTAAATTTACCTGACAACTCACACAGCAAATATAAGGAACCCAACTTTTATCTCTTCATCTCCAAGTTAGCATTTAAAATATAAAAGATAGGCATTTTGACTTCCTCGGATATAGATCTAGCTTGTGATCCTTTCACTACACTTACAAAACACATACAAGCTGCCAATTCCTTTTCATTTAATTTTTCTCGAAAATGGAAATCACCTAGAAAGTGTCTTATTTGATTTCCAATAAATATGGTTTTTTTTAGATTCTCATGACTTAACTGAGGATATATTTCTTTTAGGTACTTGAAACCATTTTCATCTTTGTCCTTAGGAAGTTTTTTTATTAGTCCAAGCTTAATATGGCGAGGGGGAAGAAGCATCTTTTTCTTGGTTAATAAGGTTAACAACATATTACCAGGTTCAAAAGCAGGTCTATGAGGCCAACCTTACTGTGATACTGTAAGTTCTTTTGTTGTTTTATAAGTACTTCTTACTTTTGTACTCCAAAGTCAGGTACAAATAATCTCAATTATACCATTATATAAAGAAGAGGCCGATACTTGAAAATGGGACGTGCTAGGCTATTTCTGTGAAAAGGTGTTGAAAGCAAATCATCACGGAACAAGTATCATGGGTCAGTTAAAATGCCATTTATGGATCATATCATTACAAATTCAAATATGTTCTATCGGCAAATTCCCAAATTGAAAGATGCTTGGTAACAGAAACACTGAGAAATGAACTATTGAGTATAACAAATAGTATTCTGAATAAAAGGTCGACGTTTTTTGATTCTATAAATGTAACTAAATGTTGGCAAAAGTTGCAGCAAAAATTATTCTTTTATTTTAGGTTATAAATTAACGAAACTATTTTTGGACAGCCTTATGTCATTATATTATAGCCCTTTACATTATCAGCAAAGCTTTTGCGCGATTAAAGAATATTGCCCAGTTTAACATCGTTAATTTGTTTGCGTATAAATACAAACTAGATATAGATAGATAGATAGATAAGTAGAAAACAAATTTGATCCCTTTTTAGTTGCATGAGGGTCGTTCATAAAGTTCAGTTTCAATTGCCTGCTAAGAAGCTTCAGACGTGTGCATCTGAATTTGTTTATTTTTGGGGATCCAATATTGCATACAAGTTTTTACATTTTCTGAAAAATGTATAAACCTTTAGATTAAGCTAATTTAAAGTACTTTATTTTGGAGGGTTTAAGCTGATTGGGCCTGCAAAAAGATTTAAATTTCTTTTAGATGACTATGGTAAACATTTTTATTATTAAAGATGGTAAAAATGGTATGGTAAACATATTTATTATTATTCTCTACCATATTTTGGGTATGAAAAGCTTTCCGATCGATTGCTTTGTTTGTGACACTCGCAATTCAATGTTCACTTCTCAATAACGTGTTTAAACTCATTTATACATTCAGCAGCATTCTGCTGAGTTTCTTCAATGTTTTATAACAATATATAAAATACGTCAAGAGTGTAGTACTAGTCTAAACAATGAGTGGCAGTCGATGAAAGTGCGCCGTAGAAAGCAAATGCGGGAAAAATAATGGCTATTGTTTTCTGATATTCTCGTAGTGTGGTGCTGATAGAATACTACCAAATATCCACTCTGGCTAAAAATAAATGTTCTTTAACCACGATAATACGTCTGCAAACAAATTTCGGGGATATTGCATCTTATTCCTCAGTCACTTTTCCTGTTAAAGACTAATTTTTCTTCTCAAAAGTGAAGAAATATCTCGTTGCACAAAGATCACATTAATTTATTAGGTCAAGGTGTGACCATCTCTTGTTTTGCAAAGTTAAACAAATTGTAGGTAAAGTTAGACGAATTCTTAGGGTATTAAAAAGTTAAAATGTCATTGGTTTAATTGTGTTGAATAGTATAAATGCAAGGTGACTACGTAAAAAAATAAAAAAAAAAACAAAATTGTGTTTTCTTTGACAATGCATTTATTTTTCGAATGACCCTTGTATCTTAACGTGTGCAAACATTTTATTATTTAACATCCTTCTCTTTAATGAGGTTAATTTTAATTCATTTTAAGTTGCGTTCAATATAAGATTATTGAACGCTTTCAAGCAATATCACCAGTTAAAGTCAGTCAGTAGATTTTTTACTGTAGTTTTTTGATTCAGTCCATTTTCAAACAAAATTACATACAATTATTCAAATCTATTTTTGAGGGTTTCAATGTGCTCTTAAATATTAATGTTAATAAATATTATGATGATTATGAATAATCATTATTAATGTTAATCATATATTTCGAGTGACAAATTATCTACCTGGTATTTCAGGATACAGTTTTCTTAAAAATTCTCGTTTTTTTTGGTTTCCAACTGTAGTATAGACGGTACATTTTCTGGAAAGAGCAATTCGTATAGCTGCTTGTCCTACACCACCAGTTCCCGAGTGAATCAGTACTGTCTCTCCCGGTTGAATATTTGCAGTCTATAAAGTAAATATATTATGACAAATTGCTTCTATTTTTTTTTTTTTTACTTTCAAAACCTGTCCACTGGCAAAAGTGACTGCTTGTGTAGTATCATATTCATATCATATATTCCCGATTGAAATTACCTTACCTTACCTTTTGAGGGTTAGTACAAATTACAATAAGACAAACAGGGTCACAGACACTTTTTAAATGATTCAATATGTTTATAGTAGTGAATCAATGAAGCCTAAGACCATTAATGAAGATTTGTAAGACTTTTAAGAGAATACGAGTTCGAACTGGAGGATACTTCCAAAAACTGGATGATATTCTTCGAAATGATCTTTCTGCATCTGCCATACTTAAGGAGGAGCTCACTTGCTTTCGAAATCTACTATACAAATTAATATATTTTAATGGATAACACAGGTCACTAAATCTAAACTTCTTGGAAGTACCAGTGATAAAAATACCAGTGAAAATGATAAGCTAATTACTGTAACACGATTTTTTTTTCGTTATAGGCGGTCGGTGATGGGGAAAAAAGATATTTTTACAATCTAATATTTATTTAATCTAAAGATGTAATAATACGTGTTAAATCTATGCAAAGACATAACTGACGATTATGTGAATAGAAATATATTACATGAGATGTCATACAGCGACAAAAACTTTCCCTTTTTCCTTTTGTAATCTGTAGCATCGCCACTTTTTATAAATCAGCAGTATCGCCCAACATAGATAGGTTCCATCGTCCTAATGTCCTGGTCAAACCTCTCTCTTTGTTCGTTGCTTACTGTATCCGAGTTTTTGGGACAAAATCCAAATTGGGGTGTAAGAAATGCATTTTTAAAGACATGCGACACTCTAGTATTTCATGGGCTTTCAAGAGTTCATCTATGAGCTTTTTATAGTTTTCATCTTTCTTTTTGCCCATAAATCTTTTTACTACACTTACAAAACACTTCCAAACTATATATCTATAGATATAGAACTAGCTTATGGCTTTAAAATTAATTTAATTTAATAAAATTGACTTAAATACTTGATTGTACACGAGACATAAATAAACTATACTATAGAAAATAATAAAACTGTCCTTAAAGGTTCGTAGGTAAAGGCTTGTGGTAATTCCTTCATTGTCCAATGAAGGAGAAGCAGGTGCTTGAAAATGGGCCGTACTAAGCCATTTCTGTATAAGGGTGTTTTAATAACTACCCAAATGAAACACCAAGAGCATTCTCACAATGTTACAAAAATCAAACCGAACTGTGTAATTTATTGAAAGGTTGCATTTGCTTCGTAAGCGATTTTTTGACCAAAAAATTATCTCTTGACTATTTAAAGCAAAGTTTCTGATCATTGATATGAGTGACTGAGAATCCTCAAAATTAGAATGTCTTGGAATGAGCGATTAAAAACCCAGAACTTAAAAGGACGGTCTAAACAAGTAAACAACAAAAAAATTAAACCAGTAACGATTAGAGTGAAATAATATAAATCAATAACATTGTGTTTTAAGCTAACACGAGGAAAAATTGAAATTAATAGAAATGAAGATACAAAGAAGAATTTTTAAAACAAAGAAGTTTATATTTTGAATTCAGAATATTTAAGAACCAAGAAATTATTGAATGGGGGAAGAAATGTTCAACTATATAGAAGATGCGAGTAGACTAAATAGATGCGACCTCTAAATAGATGCGAGTAGACTAAGCAATAAAGCAATCAAATCTGAAATGTAGGTAGGAGGATGGGAAACAGTCAGACATGGAGCGGCCTATGCACTGAACTGGAGCGTCCGTCTTTAATGATTGATTGCTACTTTACTCATTACGAAGTATTTTTTTTTAACTTTTATTTCAGAAGATGAAGCTTAACAAAGTTCAGGAACATATTCATTTTTATTATAATACACTATGGAACAAAAGAGTTAAATACTGAATCAATCAGAAAATATGCTCACTGTTAAGTGTCTTTCAAATTGAGTGGTTTGTTAATTCTTGAATAAAACATAAAATTTGTGTTGATTTCAATAACCTTTTTATTGATATTTGAAGCATAATGTATGATATTTAAACATAAAAGACAATATCTGCTAAATGATCACCTCTTGCAGTTCCACAGACGTCTACTCTTCTCAAAATTGTGGGTGACATTTTGGCATAACCGTGGCTGTATATCACCAATGACTTAAATAATGTCATTCTTTAGTTCAGGAGTCGATTGCGGATTGTTCTTATAGACCTGCCTTTCCATGTAACTCTAAAGAAAATAGTTCAACGGTGGAAATCTGTCATTCAATAAGTTAGTTGTTTTATTAGCAGAGTGAGGTGTAGTGCCATTCTGTTGAATCCACATATTTTCTATATCAATATTATTCAATTCAACCCACAAAAATCCATCACACGATATCGAACACCATTCACAGTTACATCTTCACCAGCAGCATTTTGAAAGAAGTACGGACCAATTACACCTCCTGACCATAATGCACACCAAACAGTGACTCGTTTAGGATGTAAAGGTTTCTCATGAATGAATCGTGGATTTTCCTCACACCAAATGCGGTAGTTTTGTTTTTCATAACAATTCAAAACAATTTCAAAATATGCTTTATCTGAAAAGATGATTTTTTGAGAAAAATTGTGTTCTTCGATCCAACTGACAAATGCACTACGTTTTGTATGACCCAGTGGCTTTAGTTCCTGTGTAATTTGAACCTTTTATGCCTTTAAAGCTAAATCATTTCCTAAAACACGCCATTTTGTAGATTCACTGAGTCCAAATTGTTGTGAATGAGTTTCTGGGTCTTCAGCAGCACTTTCACGTACCAAATGAATATAGATTTATGAACGACCACTGCGATTACATATTGCTCTTTTATCTTTCATGTTCGAACCAGTTTCTTGAAATTTTTGGACAATTTGATTGATAACGCTTTCAGATTGTGCAAACAGTAAAAGTAGAATTTTCTACAAACATTTTTCACTGCCCATTTTCATAAATTAAAATTTTTACACTTTATTGCACTTTTAACGCAATGTTGTATTGTGTACGATTCGACTTTTATAAAGGTCATACATGAATTACACTTCTGAAATGAGACGATAATCTGGGTTTTCATTGGTGGTGTAAATCGGTCCGACAGATTCCAACCAATACCAGGGGCGCTCAGCGTTTCTGGCTAAAATACCACGTGCTGCTCACGCGTTGGTCATTGTTTTTGTCGACTATCTTTCTTCAGCAAATAGACTTTAGATCTAGGTAAATTCATAACGCCATCTGTGTTTTATCCAAAAATTTAAAAAACCGCTTAATTTCAAATACCTGTTATATCTTAAACAGAAAATTTGATACACTTTTTGCTTGTAAATCTGTGTGTTCCTATATGCGATTACAAAATATGTGACATAGCGATTGTTTAAAGAAAATGTATTTGTTATATGGTATATTTCTCATGCTACTAAGATATACATTATTCTTGTAGTTTTGTTAAAATTTACAAAGTACCACTCGTTCGCGCATTCACTTCATCATAAGAAATTTGAACAGGAACGAGCTATTGGTATGAAAGCAGCAGGTTTAAGTTGGTGCTTTCAATGATGTTTAAGTTGCTACTGGTTGATTTGACATCAGTACTTCTTCCTTTATGAGAAGATGGATAATCTTATCCATCTATATATATATATATATATATATATATATATATATATATATATATATATATATATATATATATATATATATATGTATATATATATATATATATATATATATATATATATATATATATATATATATATATATATATATAAACCCAAGTCGCGTCTGCAGTGGCAACCACCGATCTCATACCCACAACAAAGAGAGATCCAAGATGTTCAAGTCTGCAGAGGCGCGAACATTGACTCAGACCACTACCTAACACTAATCAAAATCAAGTTCACCCGAAGGAAAATTCATCACAAGAAAGCACATCTACAAAAATTCGACAGGAAAAAGATCAAGGAATCCAACATAACAGATGAATCGAAAAAGGAACAAGCAGATGGGAATAATTACACAAAAAGCTCCAGAACTGATCCCATTGAAAAAGAACACAAAACACCCTTGGTGGGACCTTTGGTGGGACTCCCATCCTTCGTGGGACTTCCACTCTTCGTGGGACTTCCACCCTTCGTGAGACTGTCGACTTGGTGGGAGCAGGAATGCGAAAGCGCATTGCAGCGACACAAATGAACATTTCAGGAGTACAACACTTTAAAATCCCTAGAAAGTCAACAGCTTTTTGACGTAACTAGAAAACAGATCGCAAAGATTATTAGGGAAACTAAGATGAAGTACATAAATGAAAAACTAGACTCTCTAGAGAAGAATTTTCGCAATTATAACACGAGATAATTTTATAGGACTTTCGCAAGAGAAATCAGTGGATATACACCACAAAATCTTTGCTTCAGAAAGCAAAATGGGAGATTAGTGCTCATCAATCAGGAGAATAGTCAGGAGCTGGCACACTATTTCTCTGATCTCCGCAATTGCCCCGAACGCGATACAAGAGTCCCCAAGGAAAATTGTATCCATACCAATTCAGAATCACCACCACCAACACAGGAAGAAATCCACAGGCACATACGCAAACTAAATAATAACGGGACATCCGGTGAAGATGGTATCACCGCGGAACTAATGAGAGCCCTCGGACCAAATTCACAACAGGAACTTACGCAAATTATCACGAACATCTGGCAAACAGAAAAATTACCAGATGC
The DNA here is from genome assembly GCA_031761425.1 of Cosmopolites sordidus. Taxonomy (NCBI): domain Eukaryota; kingdom Metazoa; phylum Arthropoda; class Insecta; order Coleoptera; family Curculionidae; genus Cosmopolites; species Cosmopolites sordidus. The sequence continues at coordinate 112,005 of JARFXV010001000.1, forward strand.
ATGGAAATGTGCTCTTATCCACCCGCTGCACAAGAAGGAAGACAGAACAGATGTGAACAAATACAGAGGAATCTCCTTACTACAAGTAACTTACAAAATCCTCTCAGCATGTCTTCTCCAGAGAACACAAGAATAATTAGAACACAAAATTGGCTAGTACCAGGCAGGCTTTCACACTGGTCGCTTATGCACTGAACAAATATTTAACTTAAAAATAATACTGAAACACAAATCTCTCAGGAACGTCTCAATCATCTGCACATTCGTGGAGAAATCATATGACTGCATCAATCGAAAATCTCTGTTGAACATCCTAGAAGAACAAGGACTCGACTCCAAAAAACTACGATTGATCAAGCAGACACTGACCGACACAAGCTCTAAAGTGAAATTTATGGGAAAAATTTCAGAACCCTTCCTGATTAAAACTGCAGTGCGCCAGGGAGATAGGTTATCATCACTCCTCTTCAACCTGGTCTTGGACAAATTCATAAAGAAATGGAAAAAAGAACTGAAACTTCAAGGGTACCGGAAACGACAACAATACGACTCGAACGACCCAAAAAAAAAACATAGAAATATCATGCCTAGCCTTCGCAGGCGACCTAGCCATACTCGCAGACAATGAAAAAAGAGCAACCAAACAGATAGAAATCGGCCTACAAATCTCCTTTCAAAAAAACGAATTCTTCTGCTCAAAATTAGATCTTCAACATTTGAACACCAAATACGGCAAAATAAATAGGGTCACTCACTTCAAATACCTGGGCGAGATCCTCGAACCTACAGGAGGAAAGAAGATAGCACAGAAGACTCGATTACAGAAGATGAAGAGGGCATACGGCAAGACATACAATATCTACGAAACTATCTAAGAAATGCATATCCACACACACTAAAATAAGACACTACAACACACTAATCAAACCAGAGGTATTATACGCAAGGGAGACACTTACATTCCATACAAAAAGTGGCATAGAAAACATGTTAAAAGAAGAACGCAAAAGTATGAGGAACATTCTCGGCCCAAAACTGACAGAGGAAGGATACAAACTACATTCTAGAAAGACCACAGAGAGAATGTCCAACGTAGCGGTGGACACAAATTATATTGACAATTGAAAATTGTCATCAATTTTGTATTATTGATATATATATATATATATATATATATATATATATATATATATATATATATATATATATATATATATATATAAAAAATATATTTACTTTCTATATTTTCATAATTTATAGAAATCAATATTTCTTATTTTTAGATTCGTTTTGAAAAGAATCGCTGAGAAATTTGTCTCCGTTTGGTTTTTTGTTTTTACCCAGTGATTCTTTATTTACATAAGAACATATATATATATATATATATATATATATATATATATATATATATATATATATATATATATATATATATATATATATATATGTATTATATTATATTATATTGCCATATGAGAAAACCAGCTTATAGTGAATATGTTAACTAACATTATTTTTGTTTCTTAAATTATTTCTATAATGCCACTGTAAAAATTACATAAAAACCCGGTTTATGTAGCGTAGATAAATCCTTACCATAATCAGTCCATATAAAGATGTTGCATAAACGACTGCAACTGTGGCTGCTTCTTTCATCGACCAATTATCTGGAATGTCAAGTAGGTAATATTCATTCACGTTCACCATAGAAGCGCATGCTCCTCCAATAACCATTCCAAATACTCTCCTCCCACTACAGAAAAATTAATTTTATTGGTAGTTAAGAGGGAGTAAAGTCTCAATTAGAAAAGTAACATTCTTTTGACCATGACGATTACTAATAATTTACCTTTCCGTTCGACCGCTAAATTCCATACCCTGAATGCACTCCTGTTCTCTTCTATCTCTGGTAACTGCATCTACAGTAATTTTTCTTGATGCAGTCATAACATCCCGAAAGTTCATTGCCCCATAGTAGACCTAAAAATATCCATATCTTTACTTTTTAAGTAGTATATGAAATGTATATACAAATATATTTATATATATAATTTGTATGCAAATGAAAGAAAACTTTTGGTTCCAAAAATTCATCTGTACTCATCTGGCCTGGTAGATTGTTTTGAGGCGATCAATAGATGGGTGATATTGAAACACCGACATAGTCATATGGAATCAGATATGCTGAATAAGGCGCAAGTGGGAGAATTTGTTTTCTCAATTCACACATATTGTTTTTATAAATATTTATAAGAGGAGTCAGCCTAGCCGTAGTTAGCATTAGAACTATCTCGCATGAATGCTTAAATCAAACACATAAGTTGAGAGTGAATCATTTGAGATTATGACACACAGATTAAATTTTCTCCTGATGACGGTTTTCTGATGATATTCTGACGTTTTGGTTAGCGAAACGCGCATCGGGAAAATGAAAACGAAGGGTTATGCTGTTTAGAGTGACAAATGACATAATGACAAATTAAGGGGATTAAGGAACTGGTACATCATACCCCTAATATATAACCAAATGTTCAGTTGATTGTTGGCTGGAACTGACTAACGATTCTTTCAAACAAAGTCTCTGGAGTTTCTGCATTAAGTTGAATGGAATGTAGCAAATATTATATACGACGAATATCTAAACAAATCATAGTCAGGTTAAAGGACTAAGCTTTATTTATTAAGCAAAGACAATTCCAATTTTTGCAAACCATTTTGAAAAGCCAAATCATGCAAAAAGGTTGAACATAATTTTTATAATAACGATAATGAAAAAATCTATAGAGTGTATCAAGAATTAAACGATGAATATAGCCTATCTGTAGAAATTATTAAAAACAATAAATTTCCTACTTGCTTCATTTTTTCTTTGTTAGTAGTTTTAGTTTTTCTGAAATAATATAGTAGTGTCTATTCGTAATTAGTTTATGGCGAGAGTTCACGAATTAATGTCTTTAAAATAGAAGCATGCATATGAGACGGAGACGTTTTTATCATAATGTTTTAAATGGTTACCCCATCTGATGTATGGATTACGAAAGTCTTCAGTAAGATTCGCTTCATTTTTAAGGCCCTGCATCATGGGAACATAATATACATTGTTTTTCTTTCAAAACTTGCCATCCTCATTAATTCTTTGAGCAATGAAAATTGGCTCTAGATAAAAAAACACGCTTATTTAGATAGCGAGGGGAGAGTTTAAAACCAATGTCCGTTATATTTTATGTTTCACCTCTTTACCTCCAGTCGCCTCTACCTACAAATTTTTAATGGCCACCCCTATCTTGTGGCTTGTTATTTTAAAGGTATTGAAAACGTTTACAAACCTGAATTCGATTGATCCGTTCTCGTAGTCTCGTAATAGAGGGAAAAATAAACGTTTAAAAATGATTTAACGCAATGATTAATAGCAACATTGTGTTTACAATGTTTGTTTTTTTTACGCACGCCATTTTTCTTTTCCTAAGATAAGAAGTAAGATAAGATACTTTTTATTTTAATGTCGCTCATTTGTGTTTTAATGTACACTATATTATTCATTGCATAATATAAAAGTAAAGTTTTGGGGTTAGAGGCAACTGAGAAGGCTATTTAGCGACTGGACCTACAGCTTAACATGGGTTCCGAACCACGGTCATCAGCTACTGAAAACCCCGGTCAGCACCCCCCTCGGGCTATCAACCCTTGGTTTTGTGCTTAACCGAAAGTATCTCGAGAAGCCTACCGACCGGCGAGTGACCAACGTAGAACACACCTCTCAGAAGGCATCCGGCCTTTCCCAGCCTCGAACTGGCGTGACCGAGGGGTGATTCCTTGTCAGATTTTACACTCTTACCTAGAAACATTCACAAGAATTTTAGAAAAACTTTTTTGCCTCGTACGGGATTCGAACACGCTCCACATTAACTACAGTAACGTAAGGCTGACACCTTAGACACCACAGCTAATGTGGCTCCATAGCTAATATTGAAAACATTTTTATTAGAATGCCGCTTTTCAACTGTTTGTCAAGTACCTTTCAAAAAAATAATGTTCAATAATGTAAGAAGCAGCTGAGATAGCGACCCACACGGTTATTTTTAGGTTGTGCAACGGGCGGGCGTTGATGTAACCCCTTTTTGGGTTTGTCTTTGCCCAAAAACGATTGACGATTGAAAAATTGAAATTATTTTTATTTATGTTGCTGAAGTGTGTTCGCATTTATTTAGTGTGCTCACAGAACAGCTCGATTTTTTAATGAAAGGGAGAAAAATATAGACATAAGCTTTTGGACAATCAGAAAAAGTTAACATATAGACTCCTGACTTATTTTCATTTGGAATTTTATCTTTGTTATTTTTGATATATTTGCCCAAACTATTGTTTGTGTTAAGTGCTACTGCTAATGCTATTATTAGTTACTATTTGTTTATTTACTTAACATTAATAATCAAATAGCAGTCAATAATAAATATAAACCAGAACTAACTGATAATATTTAAGCAAAACGTTATATAAAAAAGCTTTAGCGGAAATTTATCCAGTAAATCTAACTTCTAAACCTTCATATTATACTTTAATAAATTATATAGGTACAACCTTCGAAAGAAATAGCAAAATTAGTAAAGAGACACAATTAGGCAGTAGCATTTAAAACAAACAATAGTTTGGGAAAATATATCTAAAATAACAAATATAAAATCCCAAGTGAAAATAAGAGAGGAGTCTATATGTTAACTTGTTCTGATTGTCCTAAAGCTTATGACAGTCAGACTGGCAGAATGTTTAAAAAACGAATATCAGAACACAAACAATCATATATACATAAAAGAACTGATTTGGCTCATTCTGAACATCTGTTAAGTAATGACCATAAGTTCGATAATAATTTTAGAATACTACATGTAAAAAATAAAAAAAAAACTGTCATTGTTGGAATCGTTAGAAATTAGTAAATTAAAATGTTGAAATATAATGTTAAATGAACAAATAGAAACAATTCACCTTTATTAAACTTGTAATTTAACACCATTTTCCATCTGTAAAATTGTGTAGGCTATGATCGAGCCAGACGCAATAAAAATAAATTACAGGTAATTTGTGTCATAAAAGAATATAGTAATTTTAAGGAATATTGTAACCGTAATTTGATAGAAGTTATTTAGTTTATAGTCAAGATCTGAAGACGCCACCGCCTTAGCGAAACATGTCAGAATAATATAATTCAGTAAAATTTAGCAGGTGAACTGTTCTTAAACTTATTGGAAAACGAAATCGATCCACTCATCACTGTTCTTAGAAAACCAAATCGCTTGAGAAGAAAACCCACTGTTGGATCAAGAAAATTTATATTTTTAACATGACATGGATAGGCAGAAGAGGCGCTGTGCAATCGCACGCGAGATTTTCAGATATAACGCCACTTGTTTTCTTTCTTTGGGGTTATCTAAAGACAGTTATATACAAAACTTCGTCGCAGGATATTCAGGATCTAACAAATTGAATTATGCATACGTGCAGGTTAATTAATAAAGACATGTTTTAAAACGTACGAAAATAATTCGAGAACAGATTATACTATTGTTTAGCTTACAGTGGAGGACATTTTGAACTCTTAATGAAGTGAATTAGTAAATCGTGTTTAAACATTGGTTTGCAACTTCCCCCGCGATATCTAAATTGACGTGTTTTTTTGTCTAGGTCTAATTTTCTTTGCTAAGAGAAATAACGAGGGTGATTACTTTTGAAATCAAAGCACTGTATAATAATTTTTAGGAGATTAACTTGAAAATTAAAATTGTTCTACTCCATTCTAGGAGTTTCCTTCCATGTTGGAGATAATATTTCTTAAACTTTTCTCTGTCATTTGAAATGAAGTTAATTTATTAAAAATTGTCTGCTATGTTCAAGGAGAGAGAAAGGAAACAAGCAAAAACAAAATTCAATAATTTGAAAAGCCAAACTTTATGAACTGAAAAAATGATGATTTTATAAATTATTTTTAGTATACAAAAACCTCTTATTTTGTTCTAAACGTACTGCACTCACCTTTACATTGATTTTATTAGACCGCAGTTTTTCAAATCGTCTTGAAGCTAAAGGTCCTTCGATCCATCTTAACGAAGACAGATCTCCTCTCATTGTCGTGTTCAAGTAGCAATGTTCTCTTTCCACTTCAGCATTATCATTCATAAGCAGGTGTTTATAAGTACCCCATTGACCATTCTTGTAAACGTTAAGTGATAATTGTTTTTTAAGCTGATCTATGTAGAATGGAGATTGGACATCAAAACCTGGCGCAGAATCTGTCACGAATACTAGTTTGACTTTCTGACCACCTTAAAAATGTTCAGTAAAAATTTCTTTTTGGTACTACCACACTCTTTGGTACTTATCACAACATGTGGTATACTGGGTTGTTTGGACATTTTTTTTATTATTATTTTTTTCACTTTTGGTTTTATAATTATTTTAGTATTATGTGGTAAAAATGTTTTACTTTTTAATATTACTGGTATTATTAGTAAAATACAAATAATTAAATAATATAGTTAAATTGTTACATAACGACTCATTTAAATGGACGTCCAGATGTCACGACCATATGTGTACATGGCATCTGTTTTTATTATTTTTGAGTAGAAGATAGGACGCATTTACTTTACTCAAAACGAATATAAAAATGATCGTTCTTTGAAAAACAACCATTGCGAAATTCTTGATTTTTTTGCGGTAAATAATTTTTCAACTCAGTGTTTCAATTAAAGATCAGTGAATAATTTTGAAGAAGCCCGTTATATTATCTATAAACAACACAATGTTAAAGACCAATATGTTTCTAATTATTGATTGATTTGTCCGTTACTTTGTGATTTTTTAAAAAGGAATAAAACAGTTTTTTACTTTGTTATTTAGCACTTTTATTTTTAAACAAAATTTGTGTGACTAAAGTTTCGTAAATTTTTAATAAAAGTTTTAAAGTAGTGTTTGAGAATGTAAAGTCGTTTTACGAAACTATAGTCACACAAATTTTGTTTAAAAATAAAAGTGATAGATAACAAAGTAAAAAACTGTTTTATTCCTTTTCAATATGTTTCTGTTTGCACAAATGATTTCAGACAAATTATAATTTGTGAAGGCACAAATGAAAATATTATCGAAGTAAGTAAAAGTGTTGAAAATCAAATTCACTTCGATGGAATAGAATGGCGCATGGTTTATGACTTTTCGTGGAGTATTTTATATATAGATTTTCATTTGCCTGCGTACAAAATACAACTACTCCAGGAATTAAACAAAAAAAAATTCCAGTTTGCCAGTCTCAACTTCGGTATATAGCTAGTAGGATTATTAAATCAAATGGGTTGAAGAAAATCCTTGTGCTGTTTATAACAAATATGTACACCCAAAAAAGGGAAAAAGGAACGACTGGACCAGTTTTCTGGCTGGAAAATGCGATTTTCGTAAATGCTGGACAGTACCAATCAACACAGTGATTTTTTATATCTGGATTGAAACATATTGATGAGTCTGATTACACAACTCCATAAATTCATTTAAACTGTAAATTTACGAAATGTAGAATTTAATGGGCCTCCATAAATAAATAAAGTTATAAACAAGTTTTTCATAGAGACACACCTGTTCTTTTGTTTCACGATAAAAAAATACATTTCCTATCAACTTTCTATATGAGGGTCATCCGAAAATTTCTAGACCTCAAAGAAAACATAGTATTTAATGCCCTCAGCATAATGCCATTTGTTCCACTCTACAAAATAACCGGTTGTTTCAATTTTAACATCATCATGTGACAATCCGAGACATGCAACAATCCGATAAACGTGTTTAGGCGCATTATGGTGGCAAAAGAGAGGACATTCTTTTGGCTAGATATGGGCATTTAACCTCAATAGCCACCGTCAATTGGTTCAGTATCGAAGCGTAAACTTCTACGTGATAGTCCTGCCTCTTTTGCTAGATAGCCTGTGAGGGCAACACCAAGAAAATACCATAATCTATAATAATACAATACCATAATATATTAGAAATTACGATAATCCATGAGCTGTTTTGCAGATAGTGTCGTTTTGGTTTTCTTATGTATTTATACCCAAGGATACCCACTATTTGGAGTGCAGTTTTAGCTTTGACATAAAAGGGTGAGTCCATATTTTATCTACTGTTAGAAAACGTCGAATAAACTAAACAGAATCGCATTTAAAGAAGTCTAAACATTTTTGAGAAATTTATATTCGAATGCATTGTGGTCAACTGGTAACAATTGTGGCATCCATCGAGCGAAAAGCTCTTTCATACCTAAAACATTGTATAAAATGTAGTCGATATGGTTTATAGAGATTATTAAACACGACAATGTATATTTTTGTGCCGATTTTGTTGGTCATAGCGGTTTTTTTGGTGTCAAATATTCTTTAGCTTCAATGGATTTATAACCACTTTAAATTTAAGCAGGCCACATTTTTAACATGGAAACTTAATGGTAAGAAAATATCCGTCAGTGTTAAATCATTTAGAATAAATTACACAGCTCCAAATTCTGTATTATATATTTTCAGAAAATCTCAAAACTTCTTATCAAGAGTCAACTAATGGTACACATCTGACATCTGAAGCTTCACAGCACGTCGTCTAACTCTCATAATTGATAAATGTCGTAGTAGTTTAATCATACTTTCGCTATAATGTCGGAAGCTGAGAATAGATATTAAAACAATCTAAGTATTGTCTAAATGATTGTGGCGTGTTCATATATTTTTTCTCTTGTGGCGAGAAACCCAAAAAAGAGAAAAAAATATGAAAACAATCTAATTGAACAGTCAAAGTTTACCTGGTTCTTTACGAAGGCATGTCAATAATCCCATACATCCATTGAGTTCCTCTCCTTGTGCGTACAATACAATATTATCATTAACTTCTAATGCATTTTGTAGTTTTGGTAACCATCTAAAATCACTGTCTTGTGAGGAAACCCTCACTACCACAGGATGAATATATGGAGCAACTTTCTTCAAAAACACCAGCTGTTCTTCTTCAGTGCTATAAGCAGACACTACATGCACGTCAGAATGATTAAACGTAGAAAGGTCTAAACTAAGTGCTTCTCTGCTTAGAATAAAGCCTGACTGATGGATGGACCCCAATGCTAAATTAAACATCTAGAATAGAAACAAATTTATCTTTTCTTTTAGATTCTGCAAAATTCTTACTTTGGATCGTTCAATGAGTTTGGAGCCTATCACTAAGTGACAGTCCCCTTCGGTGTAAAGTCTTTTATCTACCACGTTGATGTTTGTTCTAACTTCTACTGCAGTTTGACTTAGAACCGTTATGTTAGGCTGTATTAGAGGTTGATCCGCTATAGCGTCGTAAACAATATTTCCTAAAAATTGTATAAAACCATGGATTAACTTGGCAATGGCAATATTGTTGGTTTAAAATTCGAATTTCCTTTTGGAACAGCTGCTAGAAGCAGACATTTATTGTAATAAAGTTGCTATGTTGACGTGTGGTCATTTCTCGTACGCAAGACGTTTCGCTTTTTGCTAGAAACACGAACGTCTTAAATTTTATTGCAGTTGAAAAGGCTTTTATTAAATAAAATCTTAAAAGCGGAATTGCATCTGAAGACGATAAAGCCTTCATATAATGGGATTAATGAACCAAATTGGATAAAAAATTGTACTAAAGAAGTTCAATACTGACATATTGAAAGGATATCGTCCTTCATTGCAAACACGTCGGATTCCATATGTCATTAACTATTCGATTAAAACAAAGTTTTTGAATTTTTGACTCGAATCTGAAAGAAGTTGTTAAGCTTCCACCAGAGCGATGACGACGTTTTTCAAGCCAGTTAAAATGAGTTCTCTTTCTCTTAAAATAAGTGGGTTAGAAAATGCTTTCAACACCGGCGGATCAGTTCAAAGTTTCGGCGCGCCGAAGAAGCCGATGCCCTAATCTTTAGCCAGTCAGAAACATGGTCCTGTATCAGGTAATTCCGGATCAAAGCTAGGTGGTGGTAGCTCCAGGTAATACGTTTATGTAAGAAGAAGGAAAGAAAGAATTCCTCTATACTCATGAGGAAGGCAACCTTCACGTCCTAATCAAGGATCTTTTAGAGTCGATTTTGACTTTAGAAATTAAAAACGAGCACATTTCTATGGGCCTTCAGCTGGTTACTGTTGAAAGGTGAACCATAAAATGGAAAATGAAAGCCTTTGACTATAGTCCAAGCAGTTTTTTTTGAGAGAGGATAGAAATATCTGCAACATCAAGCTTTTTCTACATCAGGCGGGGAAGGTCCAAGTTCTGAAGATCAGTAGACAGGTTATGCAGTGCTTGAACTAGTAATTTTTCAATCGGTCGTTTAAGAAATGCAGTGTCGATCTGGTCACTTCACCAAGGAATGAAAAAAGGGTCTCCAATCTCGTACATTTTGCAGCAAGTGCAGATGTTCCCATACAGCGACTTTGCCTACTGCGACAGTGCCTACTCCTCCGAAAATGTCGTCATCACATTTCGCATGTGAGACTCAAATAAACATTTTCTGAAAAAAATCTGTTCTCTAAGACAACAGCGCTTTTTCTGAGTTTGTTAACTATTCTTATTAACTAACTTATTAACAGAAAAGTTAAATTACCACTATCAATTGCTCAAAAATTAAACTGTATCTAGACAAAGACCAAATCAAACAGATACAAGAGTTTATGGACTAAGAAATTTTCTCATACGCGAAAAGAAAATTGCATCCAGAATGAAAGTGAGCAACATCATTGGGCGTGACACGCATTGACATTAAACGAGGCGCGTTTCACTAACAAAGTTAGCATCAATAGAAGATGGTTCAAACTATGATAGCGACACGGGCGTGGAGTAATTTCAAAACATTTTAGAGTGATGAAAAACTTTATGGAAAGTTTTTATCAAAAAAAGTTTAAAGTATTAAAATCTATTGCATCGTTTCTCAACCTTTTTAGTGTCGCGACATACTAAATAGCCAAAAAGTTAAGTAAAAAACGTTGCGACCGCCTCAATACATTATGTTAATTGGACGTTTATCAATGTTTCACGTCGGCCAGTTAACACGACGTCGATTCGTCCTTTTTTTTCAGTATCGTGATTTACAAGATCTGTGTAACTCCTTGTTCTTATATTACTTTTACTAGTTCGAACTTTATACGTTCAACCTTTATGGCCAATGTGACGATAAGTCCGGAAGAAGCAAAACAGTTGAAAACTATACCACTTTTAAATGACACAATATCGAGACTTATTAATGAAATGACCAATGATGATCACGAACAAATAATTGAAAAGGTTAAATGAAGTACATTTTTGATATTCAGTTCGACGAGTCAACAGACGTATCGAATTTGGTGCAATTTTTGTGTTTTGTCCTATACGAATACAAGAGGTCAATTAAAGAAAACATGCTATTTTGCAAATTAATCCCTGGTCATGCAACTGGCGAAGGAACACAAAACGAAAACTTGTTCTTTAATAAATGCATAGCGGTATGTACTGATGGCGCGAAAGTGATAACTGGGAAGAACAGTGGTGAGATACTAAAATTAAAAGACATTATACCACATATGACCCACTGCTTTCTTCACAGAAAAGTGCTTGTTATAAAAACGATGCCAGATAATTTACAAAATGTTCTGTCAAAAGTCGTAAAAATTGTTAATTTTATTATAAGTCGACCATTGCAGACTAGATTGGTTTCAACATTGTGCGAAGAAATTGTTGCCAAATATGACTCACTGCTTTTCCATACTCAAGTCAAGGCTGTCGGGAGGAAAAATTCTAACGATGCTTTTTGAATTGCGAGATGAATTGAAAATCTTGTTTATAAATAAAAATAAGTCATTTTCATATTTGAATGACTTAAATCATATATGACTTAAACTCATATTTGAATGATTTAAATACGAGTTGACATTTTACTAATGACAGACAAAGTCAATCCCTTCATCAAGATGTTTGGTATTTGGATTGAAAGAGTCCAAAATACCAAAATAAAAAAATTCAAATACCAAGAAGCTTGATATTTCTTGGGCGTCTTGAAAAAAGCAATTTGGATACATTCGCTTTAACGTCGGATTATATTACCAAAAGTATGGATTTAGAAAATTCTGTTCTTGATCGCGTGTTGAAGAGCATAAAAATCTCAATCCGTTTGATGATAATGTTGTTGCAGCTGCTGAATTACCTGTTGAGGTTCCCAACTAACTTATTGAAATATCGGTCAACAAAACTCTACTACAAAAAAACTACTACTACTACTAGCAGAAGCTTTGAAAACATCGATCCCCTTCGCTAATTATGCTTACTTATGCGAAAAAAACTTCTTTTTGTGGCTTTATAACCTAATTATATAAATAGTCTTATTACTGGGAAATAATTTGCTTATGTGTGTTGGCAATGATGATCCACGTAGAGAAAAACTTTTAAGTGGCAAACAAAATCAACCTTCGCATTACATTATTATTTCAAACAACTTTGGCTATTACTTTATTTAAGATTATTTTATTATGTTGGTATTACCTGGTAATATTTAATTTTCTAACACTTGTTTTTAATCTAAAATTACTTTAATGAAAGGATGTTTCGTATACGGATCTTCTTTTTTGCGAACACATTGCGACCCTTCGTATTACTGTACGCGACCCTCCTAGGGGTTGCGATCACCGGGCTAAACCACCAGTGCTAAAACGATGATCTAGTATTTCAAAATAATTTAATTACTATTAATTAATTTGATATAAATATTACGAACTAATAAAAACAAAGAATTCTTACGTATGATGCTTACCAAGTACTTTAATTCTTTCTGGAGTAGCTTCGTCAATTACTTCAATAACTTTCATATTCACTGATTGTATATTTTCTATCATGAATAAGCTGTTTACACGGATAGCTGCGTCGACACTAAGTTTTGCAACAAAGGGAACGAACACATGTTTCTCCAATACAGGTATGGTTATGTTCTTTCTTCGTGTAATAGAACTTGCGATCAAATTTCTAATTTCAATGCCCCCTGATCTAAAAGTATTTCAAGATTCCATTTGAGGTTATTGTTAATTATAATGGCATATAACAATGTTGATATTGATACGCATTAATTTCTTAGAGAAAGAACGTTTAATTAGAATATTTACTTACTTACTGATATAAAATATATTTTTCACAACAAAAATGTATAAACCACATGAGGTGCCTGGCTTATGTAAAAGCAATTATCGGGCGGGCATTGTCTACCTGTGTTTAGAATGATTGTCTGGTACAAAAATGTATGATGACCTTCCAGCAATATTATATCTTTATCTGTTCTAGTCAATCATTAAAAAATGGATTGCTGATATTAATGGTAAATAAAATAAAAAATAAAAAATAAAATATAAAATATAAAATTTAAAAGAAAATATTCTAGGTAGGAAAAGAGTTCTGGAAGAGCAATGTCCCTCTTAATGCAAGAAAACCTTTAACTGAACTTCGTGAAAACGTGACAAAGAACCCAAAACGTCTTGTTTATTTTTGTTTATTCAGTATAGAAAATAAGAAAATTATTTAAATCTGCTTTGAAATGAACGACTAGTCATATTTTTCTAATTTAGCCTCATCTGATTATAATCTATTTCGGAAACATAAAAATTGGTTTAAAGAATGGACATCTTCACAAAGAAAATGGCAACTTCAATAAAGCATTAAATGTTTGAAGTATTACATCGAAAACAAACATTTTGTTCTGCCAGCTATTTATCATTACTATCTTGTTTTAAAAGAAAAATGTTGTACTGAACAAAAACGTACCTACAAAAAAAATGCACTGTTTAAAAATGAGCTATTTGGATGACATAACTTCTTCGCTTTTTTCTGGATATATCTTTGATTCATGAAATCAGGTCACCAAATAAAGATTGAAATTGGCCTTCCTGGACATATCTCTATTATATCTCGAACTATACGTGAAGTATTAAGTTCTGTATTATTTAAATGGTCACACCTTTCTTATCTCAAACTAACTAAAATGCAATTTCGGAAATAAAGTGTATAAAAAATTGTGCACAATACAAAGTTGCAGTGTTGGATAATAAAACACATTAGTTGCTTATTGGTCTAGTCCGTCAATTATTTGAGAAAATAGATTTGTAGTAACAATTGATTAGTGTTAGCAACAATGTAAAGTTGGAAAATAGAAACAGTCACTTTTTGTAAACCATAAAAGAAGGTTACAGTTTTTTTGGGATTTAATAAAGAAACTTAGAAAGATAATTGACAATCCTGTATTAATTCCGAATTTCAAGGCTATTTTTTTATTGCTATGAACATAGTTTCAAAAATTAAACATACTTTTTTTTAAATACAAGGTTGTGCAAAAGAAGCTTCAAGTGCAAAAGAGCAGTCTCACAATTTCCAGCTGCAATTAGAATTCAGTTGCACCCTTTTAAATCTTACAGATGCACATGAAAATATTGTCAAGAAATTATGGATGTTTGATGAGGCCCACTTTTCACCTAAAAGGATTTGTTCATAAAGAAAATTCACGTTACTGGGATACAGAAAATCCAGAATTGATTCATGAAAGGCCATTGAATAGTAAAAATTCACACTATGGTGTGGAGTTTCAATAAACAACTATCGAACCTTTCTTTTTTGAAAATAAGCAGAAATTGTAAATGCTTAGAAATTTAAATTTTTTATTTGAAAGACAGACAGATTATGTTGAAGAAAACGCTGAGGTGTAGTGGTTTCATCGGGATAAAATCAGATAATGCACTATCATAAGTTTGATAATAATTTATACTTTACTTGGAAATGGAGTACCTATTGGCACGCCACCATTTATAAAAATACAATTTCTTTACGTACTGAATGATTTCGCTTCTTTTGCAAATATACACTGGGACGTGAGGGGTTCCTCCTAGAGACTGGCATACGTTCAAATGTTTCTTAGCATCGATGGTCAATCTTCCTATAGTGATAGGGACATAAAGTAGGCGAGTGTCCTCTTGCAAGATCTTCATTTGAAGCATATTGTCCATGAAGCAGACCCAATTTTCATTCCAACTGATGGTGCCATTCTGAGCTTTTACATCACAGGTTTCAATAGCACAGAATTGTTTACTGAAATGATTTTTAATGGAGTTAATAGTTTTTACGATGGTTGCTGCTTATGTATCCGGAATATTAAATAACAAGTATTTATTATTGCAAATGGTTTTATTGTTTTTCAAAATATTCTCTGCTACGATCGATACATTTTTGCATACCTTTGAACCAATTTTCATAGCACTTTTGCCATTCTAACCGAGGTATCTCCAAAGCCTGCATTTTAAACGCGTCAATCGCCTATTCTGGCGTCTAAAATTGTCGGCGAAAAAAATGGTTGTGTACCATTTAGAATTGACCGTTCTACGATTCTCTAGTGGCACTGTAGCCACATGCCCATTTATCCCAAAAAAGCAGATGGCGATTTGCTTTTTTCAAAGTGTTTCTTACGCGAACAACTTTTGTTGGGTTTGGCTCATTTTGAAAGACCCATACAGTCGACTGCTGTTTATCTTTCTGGCTCATACGCATATATCTAAGATTCATCACCTATGCAGATGTTATACACAGCTTTTGACGCACCACGATTGTATTTTTTAAGCTTTTCTTTGCATCAATCGATACGAGCCGTTTTTTAAGGGATTTTTGATACTAATGCTCAGGGATGCCTCAATCTCATGGTCTGTGACATGTCGATCTTACTTTATCAGTTCACGCATAGTATCGATGTTTTCTGGCACAACAACCCATTTTGGACGACCTTTAAATTCGTCCATGAGCGCACGACGACAACGATTGAATTTACTAATGCAGTGATATACAGTTGTTTTAAATGATGCTTCATCGCCAAACGTCGAAGTGAGTTAATCGATGCACTGTTGTTGAGATGATCCACGCCGAAAGTCATAGTAAATCATCTCACAAAAGTTCTCACGAGTTAATTCCATTTTTTGACTGAGATGAAATTTTCAAGTCACTAAACAACAAAAACAAAACGTTGTGAGTACATAAACAGGCAACAAGGTCAAACTATACGATGTATATATCAGATGGCGCCTAGCAATACCATTAATGCCAATTCCGGATACATAAATAACAACTCTCGTATCTGTCGTAGTTTTTTGCATTAATTAAAATGTTGATTAAACTGAAATGAGATTTTTTATATAATATCTTTACTAAATCAATTTACTACTCCAAAAAACATATAATGATATTATCAATGCCTTATGTGACTTTGTACCTTCATACTATTTAATTAAAGGTTGGTTACAAGGATTATAACAGCATTAATTGTGAACAAATGCATGAGTTGTATTTTTAAAATTGTCAAATGAATGTTAAAGGCGGATCAAAACCTTGTTGATCAGACAAATTGTATTGACACAAATTTGTTAATAATTAACACACATTTAAAAATATTCAAAAAGCTGTCCAAGGTTACTGAAACATGGATCATCGTTCGGATTCAGAATCAAAACTACAACGTATGCAGTACAAGATCTTGTATTGCTGTACAAGAGCTCGGATAAATAAAGAGAGCGCTTTCCAGAGTTTTAGGAAAATTTGGGCTGCAAACTTGATTGGGGTGTACAAATAGACAAATATCCGAGACGTCCGACACAATAATAATAAATTTAATCTTATCTTTTAATTTTTCTAGCAACTTCTGATATGGGGGGCTAAAATAAGTAGGCATGCACATGCTTCTCTTTTTAGACTTAGGTTGATTATATTAAATGTAAGCAAAATTAGTAGCCCTGTGTTAACAGTTAAATTTCATTCAAATTGTCGATATTTGGCTGTATTTAATGCTGTATTTAATGTCCAGTCCGATTATTCTCCCTCCTTTTAACGGTTCCGTGTAGACGTTTTGTATTGTTCTTAATTATCACAAATTTGATTAATAGTATTATTACCTATAAAAATAACCTCTCAGTTTCAATTCCTTATATATATCTTTCTTGGTCATATAAATGGAATCTTCATTTCTAGGTTCTGATTGTTTCAGAACAGTGAGGTTTGCCTCATCACCAACGGCGAAACGTATTCGTCCTCTAACGACTGTTGAATTTCCTAAAAATAGCCAAGAATCGATACATTAAGAATGCCGAATAATAAGGTCTGTTTAAATAATTCAGGGTTTAAGAAGTAAATGGAATATTGCTTTAGCAACTCGCGTTATTTACTGATTTGATCTACAGCTTAACATGAACTTTGAACTACTGTCATCAATTATTAATTTACCCAGGTTACCACTTTCATTGTGCTCTTACAACTTTTAGTATTTGTTCTAGCTTTTCAAGATGCCAACTGATGAGTGACAGAAGGCATCCGCCTTACCTAGTCTGGTTACTAACGTGATCGATGGACGATTCTTTGGTTGAACCTTCCTTCCTTGCCCTTGCTTGAACTGTGAAGAGTCTAATGTTGAAATTCTGATTCAGGCAAGAATGGCCATGTTTCTTTCTCGCTAAAGACAGCCGTATGGATAGGCACTAAGAGGAATTTATTTGTGTGTTTTATGAAGAGTTTTATGCTCTGTAACTCAGCAACCGTATAAATCGAATTAATTAATTTTTGCTTTTTATGGAAAACTATCCTAGGTACGTTGTACATATGCTTCAAGGTCGTTTAAAGTTGCTGGTGGTAGAGGCAATGGCTCAAAAGTTTACTCGATGATAGCCTACACATCTTCTATTAGCAATACATTTTCGCTGGCTCTTCGCAATACATCGCTGGCTCTTCTAAATGCTGATGGTACAGTGTCAAGGCGTGTACGAAAATGTAAGAAGTTGTCAGAAAATGTTATTTACAGTTATATGAAGATCAGAACCAGTCAAAGACAACAATACCCACAGAAGAACAAATGCCAGATACCCTTGTGGAGGTAGTGATAAATGCTATAGAATCGATGAAAAACATCAAGGCTTCAGGATAGGAAATAACTGTCGAAATGCTTAAAGCTGGTCGGATTTTACATAAAACATTTGCAAAATTATACTCACAATGCCTCAAAGAACCTCAAAGGTACCTGACTGATAGAAAAATGCAAAATTGATTATTTTACATAAAAGAGAGCACATGAAGATTTAAAGAACTACCGTCTAATAAGCCTCCTATTAGTAATGTACAAATTTTTCTCTAAGATAATATCTAAAATAATATTAAGACAACCGAATGACGCATAACCAAGAGAACGGTAGGATTCAGAAGTGGATTCAATACAATGAATCACATCTAGGTTGTACAACAGGCCATAAAAAGGCACAACGAATACACCATGCCACTGTGCTTGGCTTTTATCGACTACAAAAAAACATTGAGCAGAGGGTAGACAAAACATATGTAAACCTATTCGGATCGAATATGATGGAGATACATCTACACTTCTTGATGATTTTGAAGTTGAAATTAATGTTGAACGAGGTGTACGGCAGGGTGACGCAATATCGCCTATTCTTTTCTCCGCCTGTCTTAAAGAAGTATTCCGTAATCTGGATTTGGAACAGGATGATGTAAAGATCAATGGTACAAACTTAAACCATCTGAGATTTGCAGATGATATTCTGCTTTTATAAGACTCTGAGAAGCTACAAAGACGCAAAAGAGAGCTGCAAAGCGCTGGCGAACCATTTGTTTTAAAACTATACCTGAAATGTCAGTTTTAGGAAGGGATTTGGAGGTTGTGGATTACTTTATATATTTTGGGCATAGGATTTAATGGAGGGGGTATCATTAGGAATGTGGAACGGCGTGCTAAATGTGGCTGGCAGGCATTTGGCTGGCTCAACATAGTGTTTAAGAGCAAACTTCCACTTTGCCTGAAATGAAAAGTCTTCAATCAGGGCGTCCAACCCGTTATGACATACGGACTGGATACAAACCTGGATACTCACATCGCAATCAATTCAAAAACTTGGAATAGCACAGAGGGGAATGGAAAGATATATGTTTGGCATTGCAAGACAAGACATGCGTACGGGAACAAACGAACTTACCTTCAGTTATTTCAAAATGTCCCGTTTGTCTTTGTATTTTGACGTGCAAATTAATCTTAGTTACTGCATTGGCAGGCATGGTACAAGCTCTTATAAATTTACAGGTTTCAAAAACCACTTTCATGTCGGATATTAAAAGTTGATTAATATCCGCGAATAAATCCCATACTAAATACAGATATCCAGTAGCAGGAAACAGATTTCTTCCTGAAAAACAAACATCTACCATGTATAATCTAATCAACTGAATATTGGTTAATAAAAAATTATTGAGATGCTATTTAACAGTCTATTGTGCTATTTAAAAGTGTGTTGTCAGTCATTAGAATTCATTGAGTAGAGAACAGAATTATAGTAACGGAAAGGTATAATGCTTATCAATACTGTATTAATCCTTATAGATGTTTAGTGACATGGCAGGCTGGCAGGCTGGCAGGCAGACATTGTGACTTTTTTGACAGTTAGTTAATATTAATATATTTAATTTTTATGACCTCATTACTTGTAATTGTCCTCAGATTTTACAATAGCAGGTTTTATAAATAACTTTCTGAGTGAAGGGAACCGGAACCCTCTTCCATATTGTGAGCCGGAAATACAAATCTGTTGTCCATATCGTAATTGATTGTGGTGATCGGTGCTGACCCAAATCCGAATCAGTCTTGGAATTGGAGACGACATGTTTCAAATCCTGTCAGCCTTCAATATCCCTCAGCTATTCGCCTTTTTTTATATGGGGGCTCACATTCCTTTTATATTGCTCTTTTATTCTATGTACTCGCAACCTTTTATATTTTTCTATGCACTTATACTTGTAAAAACCGGCTACGTTAGCGCTTAGCGCAACGGCGATGAGTCGTAGCCACTGCAGCAGCGGCTTCGACTTCTGTGCTAGGTCGATAAAAAAAGGGGAAAACCCGCACCGAGTTCGATACAACTTTCAGGTGCTGCAAATACATATATCTGAAATAATAAATAAAAACAAATATTTATCACTTAAAATGGTTTTATTGTTTTTCAAAATGTTATCCGCGATGATCGATACACTTTTGCATACATTTGAACCAATTTTCATAACACTTTTCCCATTCCGATTGAGCTATCTCCAAAACATGACAACATCAACAGCTTCTTCTGGCGTCGAAAATCGTTGACCACGTAGTTCATGGGCGGGAACAAAAATAAATCATTGGGTACTTAATCAGGAGTGTACGGCATATGGCCCATCAATTCGATGTTTTGATCGGTGAAATATTGAGTTGTTCGGTCCGATGTGCGAGAGCTCGCGTTTTCATGGTGAAGAATGATCCTGCTTTGCTGGCTGTTTTTGCTTGTTTCTTCAAAGACTTCTGGCAAGTAAATGGTTGTGTACCATTCAGAATTAACTATTTGACGATTCTCTAGTGGCATTGCAGCGACATGCTTAATTATCCCAAAAAAATAGAAGAACATTTTCTTTGAAATACTTCTTGCGCGAACAACTTTTGTTCGGTTTGCCTCATTTTGAAAGACCCGTACAATCAACCTGTGTTGTTCGGTCCTATGTGTGAGAGCTCGCGTTGTATGGTGCAGAATTATCCTGCGTCACTGGTTATTTTTTCTAATTTCTTCAAGGACTTCTGGCAAAAAAATGGTTGTGTACCGTTTAGAATTGACCGTTCTATGATTCTCTAGTGGCACCAAAAAAGCAGACGACCATTTGCTTCTAAGTGTTTCTTACGCGAACAACTTTTGTTGGGTTTGGCTCATAATTTAAAGATCCATACAGTCGACTGCTGTTTACTTTCGGGATCATACGCATGGAGCCAAGATTCATCACCTATGCAGATGTTATACACAGCTTTTGATGCACCACGATTGTATTTTTTGAGATCCATTTTTCGTAACCTGTGTAGATGTTATACATGTTTGTATGTGTATTTTTTGAGCATTTCTTTGCACTAATCGACACGAACCTTTTTTGAACGATTGTCAAATTATGCGAAATCCAACACGCACAAATATTTTTCATGGCTAAACGTTCGTATAAAATCTTTCGACGTGGATTATCTCAACAACAGTGCATCGATTAACTCACTTCGACATTTGGCGATGAAGCATCATCTAAAACAATTGTATATCACTGGTTTAGTGATTTCAATCGTGGCCGTCGTTCGCTCATGCACTAATTCAAAGAAGATCGTCCAAAATCGGTTGTTGTGTTAGAAAACATCGATACATGCGTGAATGGCATGTTAATGGCATAAAAAAATAGAAAAAATCATGTACTTATAACTATACTTTATGGCAATACCATTTTTTTATCTGTACCTATAACCATAATAAATATTTATATCCATATTTTTAGAGCTGTTCTCTTCAGCTTAGCTGGATTTATGCGTTAACTGGTGCTATGTTTTCATTTTTACAGAAACTTAGTGTCCCTGGACAAACCCGTTAAATGACCATAAAGTCGATGCGATTTCATTCTAATTCATTATTTTCTTTTTTACATTATATAGTATATACATTTCAGAAAATATCCACATATAAGATCTATAATATAAGTGGATCCTATACCAAGAAATGACCCACTTATTATTTAAGGGAACTGTAATGATTTCATTAGTAACATATCCACCCCGGTATTTTTATATCCGAGGTGGATATGTTAAGGGGTGGTTATAAGTATTTTTACTTGGTTTATGAGGCACTTTTAAATGAAAATGGTGACTTACCATCAATAATATGTCCTTCAATATATTCATATTCTCGACTGCCTAAACATATACTGTACGGTTTTTCATCATTTCCCTCATGTTCGTTACACGTGAATGTGCTCACATGCCAATTTTTGTCGTGCTTCCATTCAATAGCTGGTGAGATCATGGGAGTGCTTCGACTCACAGGTAAATCAACGTTCGGATAGAAGTGTTGAAGTTGGGGATTCAGCCCAAGTTCGTATAATCTATAAATAGAAATAAATTTTAAATACAATTTTTTTTTCAAGTCAAAATTTGCTCATATTTTTAGGTTTAATAATTTTTTGAATTGTTAAATTTGAAATAATTATTAAATCTCTTGAAAGCAGTTCGTTTTTTCAATATTTGTTCAATTTTGTCTTTTTGAATATAAGCATTTTTGGAAGAAAAATAATGTATTATAAAAATATATTGACTGTTATAGAAATGTGAACATTATGAATTACTAAAAAAGTGTTTTCACTTTTAATATAAAGACATTTATGTCAAAATATTAAAAACCATTAAAATTTCATAATATTCAACCCGTGGATTCCGGTTATTCACTCACAAACTCGTCTAAGCATTGATCGATTTAGTCTCATGCATGACTAATTGTACTGTATAGCTTAAGGATTCCACTGCATGAGATGGATTCGGTAAATTCAAAAGTCGCTTGCTAGTATTACGTGTTTAATTGTGCAATATCTGAAATGCTTATTTACGTTTTACGGTTTTCAATTGGTTTACTGAGTTTCGATGTGGCCGAACCAGCAGAGTGGGGTTACTACTGAGGAAATGGTCAACAAAGAGATATAGTTTAGATGATGAAGATCTTGAATGAACGTTTACGGAACAGCAAGTAAATGAATATTTAAGCATGAAAATGTTATTAAAGTGATAAGGACTATAAATCAATTGACCACATAACATCGGTGTTTAGACATGTATAAGCGCAATACGAAAGGGTTTATGCGGTGACTGGTAACTAGTAAATGAAACTTCGATTTATCAATGGACTCTAGAAATGAAGGAAATAATCATAATTACTCGGTGAATGTGCCCCGAGGAAGGCGAAAGCCCTTCTAGCAGCTGGAGTGGTCTTGTCCACTTTTTCTGGGAGGAAAACGAAAAGCGATCACGTTCATTTATCCGCCTTTGCAACAGCGAGCAAATTGGTCAATTTCGACTATGTATTGCACTGGGCTGCACCCACTCTATTCTCCGGATTTAGTTCCCTCCCACTTTTTTCTTTTTCCAAAAATACAGAAATGTTTATGTTGAATATGAGCTACTATTTAAAAGTGATACAACTATTCTCCCGCGGTTTTTCTATAGATGACGTTAGCGCTAAGCAGTCGTCTAAATAAATGCATCATAGACGGCATGCAATACCTTTGGGCATCTTGTAAACATAACTCCATAGCACCAGTAGTCGACTTGTGTTTACATCATAAAGTTATACGCGTTTAAAAATGTCAGTTTATGAGCCAAATTCTCATTTGCGGGAGATGTTGATTTATTTTTTTAATATGAAGAAATCTGCGGCTGAGGCTCACCGAATGCTTTCAAACACTTATGGCGAGGGCGTTATTAGCAAAAGAAAGTGTCGTGAATGGTTTCAACGCTTCAAGAGCGGTGATTTTCACGTCGAAGACCGGCATAGCGGTGAAAGAGCGAAAGTTTTTGAAGATGAAGAATTAGAGGCATTGCTTAATGAGGACTCATGCCAAAGTCAAGAAGAGTTGGCAAAATCATTGGGAGTGATTCAACCAGCAATTTCAAAACTCCTCAAAGACATGAGAATGACCCACATGCAAGAATTGGGTGTCGTATAAGTTGAAACGAAGAGATATTAAACGCCGTTTGTCTACTTGTGGGGCTTCTGGGGGGATTTCTGCATCGCATTGTGATTGGGGACGAAAAATGGGTTTATTACTATAAACCCCAAGCGTCGAAAATGATGAGGATATCCCGGCTATGCTCTGTATTTTATGAGACCAGCTCGGTGTAATGTATTGAGCTCTTAAAACCGTCTGAAACAATCACAGGGGATCGTTATCTGTCGTAGACTGAGGTCTATTGCGTTTGAGCCGAGCATTAAAAGACAAACGCCCGCAATACAGCGAAAGACACGATAAAGTGGTTTTGCAGTATGACAATGCTCGGCTCCATGTTGCGAAAGTGATCAAAAGATACTTGGAAATGTTTATATGGGAAGTCCTACCCCACCCACCGTATTCTCCAGACGTTGTTCTCTCTGACTATCACCTATTTCGATCGATGGCACACTGGCCAGCACTTCCGGTCTTATGAAGAAGTCAAAGATTGGATCTATTCGTGGATCGTTTCATAAGATGACCAATTTTTTCAACGCGGGACTCGAATGCTGCCTGAAAGATGGGAGAAAGTAGTGGCCAACGATGGACAATACTTTGAATCATAAATGTATAACCAGCTTTTTACAATGAAGCCTCGAATTTTGAAAAAAGGAATTGTGGCAGCAAAGTTATACACCTTTTAGTATAATGCTAATTTCATGCAATACGTTTATTACAGTAATAAAGTTGTAGTAACAAAATTCTAATTTACAAATAATCGACATTTCTCTTGGTCAAAACGTTAAAATTTCTATGTCAGTTTGTATTCTTACCGGCCAATAGATACTAAAAATGCACTGAGGTCTAGTTGAGTGGATAAGATAAAAAAATTTTCTTCATCGTTCAGGTCTGGTCTAACACAATAATTGCCAATCTCTAACAGGATGTGTCCCTTATTTAGTCCATCTTTAACTTGCTTCAAAACTTTTTGATGATGGTTTGAGTTCAGTATGAATTTCCCATTTATTTCATTGAGAATATCTCCAACAATTATGGTTTCAGTTAACTGTTTGGATTTGGAAACCACTTTTTCCAATGTTGTCATTACCATATGCACTAAAATTAGTTTTGACCATAAAACATTAAATCACTTATTTGTAATCTCCAGTCGTGTGCTTTTTAACCATGTTAGTATCATCAGGATGTGATCAAATCTACTTTAACGATATACTGGAGTCTGTTTTTATTTTCGGAAAAAATATATTTTAAAAAAATATAACCGTTTGACTGAATTGAATTTTCTGCTAGGTACATAAAAGTTTTCATTTCCTCTCAATTACAACGTACATGTGATAGACAAATTGCAGTAACCAGAAACGACATTTTTAGGAAATTAATAAACAAACCTTCGTATCTTTTAAAGAGAGTAAGATCAAACCAATTTATGGAAGTACGTGTTGATTTTCTATTAACCTCAGAAGTATATAAAATTTTAGATAAGTGGAAACAAAAAGCCTCTACAGTTCCATGTAAATGTTAAGAGAAGTTTCAGGAAAACTAAAAGACAAAGTAGACAAAAGTGAAATATCGCTGATTGATGGAATCATAGTAAATGTTGTAAACAAAGTTATATAAGGCCACTAGCATATTATTTACTAACTAGCTTCAAAGACGAATTTGTTTATTTATTGTATTGTTTGTTAGATTAAAGAACATTGCTTGATATGTACATGAACATGACCATAATACTAGATATTAGTTATTTCAGATTAATTCGATATTTAAATCACAAATTGGTTTCAGATATGTACCTAAGAATAATATATATATATATATATATATATATATATATATATATATATATATATATATATATATATATATATATATATATATTGTGTTTTTTCGTATGATCCTACAGTTGATTATAAACAAGAATCAAAATTAAGTTCAATGACAAAAATTTGTAGTTATTGTAAAGCATTAAAGTGGATAGTTGAATGTGAAGGTTTATGCTGTTCAGCTGGCAAAATAAAACTAGAACCTTTGCGACAACTTCCAGAGCTATTAAAATCGCTACTCCATGGAACACATGCAAAATCAAAGTCATTTTAAAAATCTATCAAACCTTAGAACAATGCTTTCCAAATGACATCATTCGGTGCAATGAAGATGTCGTTTTAACTAATAAGTACATGGGGCTCATGAACGATTTGCGGCCAATCGAAACTAACATCGAAGAAGATGAGATAGACGACGAAGATTAAATGACAATGATTAATATATATATATATATATATATATATATATATATATATATATATATATATATATATATATATATATATATATATATATATATATATATATATATATATATATATATATATATATATATATAGTGATAGATAACATAACAAAGTAAAAAAAAATGTTTTATTTCTTTTTAAAAAATGAACTATCAGAAAGGAACGGTAACCACCCTAGTTTAGTAACTATAATTTGATTGTCTCCTGAATATCCTGATATGGTTAGTAAAACATTTTGTTATTTTGTAGAAAATTTATTTGAATTTTCAATAAATAATCAAAGTTTCAATGCAAAATAAATGAGCAAAGATTAATATCTAAAATTTCCATTTTTGCTCATTTTCCATCTTTGCTTATTTATTTAAAATGAATTTCCATTAGAAGCGGCTACCTTAGTTAACTTCAATACAATAACTGAAGTAATATATTTCTCACCTGTTTTGTTATCATTTTCATATAAATTTCTTAAGTCGATGTATTCATTAAGTATTAAACTGATGTCGTACATTAGCTCTACTGCTTCTTTAAGACTTAAAGTTCCATTATGGTATCCACAAATTAAAATGTCTAAAAACTGACTTTTGTTGAGACCAAAAATTTTGTCTGGTTTAATCTTGAGAGCTGTTAATAGGTCTGCCAATGCCATTTGAATGGCTGCATTCACCAGTATCATTTCTGTGGCCGATTTAGTGCCATTGGTTAGCAACATATCCATAATGTTGACGTTCTTTTCCATTAAAAGGTCATGAGTTCTGATAATCGAATCATATTAAGATTTATGTGTAACAAGATTTGAAACTATTAGGTTTCCCAGAAAATATTTTCGGTTTTTATAACCAGATGAATATATGGGTTTAAATAGATTTTTATGCATGTACAGGGTGGCGCAAAATAAGATTTCAACGTAGAATATCTCTCAGAAGATATCCGGACTTACGCAGCCTCGAACTGGCATGGTTGAAGAGAAATTCACAGTCGGATTTTACACTCTTGCCTGTTGAAATGCAGTACTTAAACCTGGTCTCCTCGGATAGTTACCCATCCAAGTACTAACCGCAATAAGCGATGTTGCACTTCGACGTCCGAGTCGTCGGATTACAGAAGATGCCAACGTCCCGGTCCGAAACAATAGATAAATAATCTATACAACAGATGAAAGTTTTATTGTAAATAGAACCTTATTATACATGAAAAATCATACACACAAAATCATACACATTAAAAACTACAAAGAACCAAAAAGTTATGATTATTCAGAAATGGGTAACTTATTTTGTACCACCCTATGTAAGAATGCGCAATCAAAGTGATATTGTTGACAGTTAGAAGAAGTTGGTAGTTAGTAGAATTTTCAGTAAAAATATTCAATTTTTTTTTTGCTTTCTTCCAAAATAATAAAACTATGTGCTGTGTATAATGATTACACAACTCGAATGTGTTAAGCATATTGGCGGAGCAAAGATTTTGAGTAAGGTTTGGTCTGATTCAAGTCAAAGAAAGATCTGGTGGGGTATACTGCAGCGCAATCGGCGAGGATGTGTTTAACAGATAGGAGCTCGTTGCAGAAATAGCCCTCTCGTTTATAAAAAAATCGTCTGAAAATATGCAGTGTCCAATCATGAGCCTCAACAATTTGACTGCAGTTTTTCTATCTATTAAGCATTCTAGGAGAGGCTGGGAAAATAACAGTTTAAGGACGCTTAGTTTATAATGATTCGCTGGTGCGTCCCAATATGGTTACATCAACGATTGTGTATAATTTTTCGCGAAAGAGAGATTTAGGATGAAAACTGCGCATGTAAGGAAAACCGTGCTGAATTGCGCGTTTTGAAAGCCGATCTGCTTTCTCATTACTTTTGATGTCCTTATGACCAGGACACCAGACGAAAGGAAGAGAAAAATCTTGATCAACGATGTCTTCTGCAAGATCTATAATTTGTGCAATAACTGGGTGGGAAATAAAGTGATTTTGGATCATGGAAAGAGCATTCCTGGAGTCAGAGAATTTGATCCACGAATTTGGGCAATTTAATTTGATATAACTGCTACTAACTTAGCAGTACTGATTCAGTAGCTACTAATTCAGCAGTAAGGATGCTTGTTGAGGCTAGCAGTTTAAATCTTAAGGAAGTTCTATTGTGTACGAAGTTGCCGCTGACTCCTTGGTACGACTTGAACCCATCTGTATAAATTGATTGGCATGTAGAATGAGATTGGAGTAAGATGTTTATGTTGGATTTATATTATGGAGGTACACGTAGATTCCTTATCATATCTTAGAAGGGAGAACTCTACTTGAATGGGCTATAGTAACCAAGAAGGAGAAAAAATGGTGCGAAATGGAGGGGGAACATGAGGTTAGATGTTAGACATGTCTGTTAATTGCTGAAAGATGTGTTTTGGGTCAAAGGCTACGGGAAGGAAGGATTGGTGGGGGTTGTGAGAATGAAGAGCTTGTCTATTGTAACAATATTGCAAGTTAGATTTAGACATGAATTTATCTGAATAAAAACCTACCAATTGGCGGCTCTTTATAGATAGCTCGAAGAGAAGTTTAAAATGTGTCTTATTGCACAATGGAAACCGATATGCATCTATCCCAATTACTTATTCAACTAAACTCAAAAAAAAATACGAGAATATTAGATTAGTTCTTGAAAAAATTAATTACTATCAATATCAATGGTCAGTTTGTGTGGATTTAAAATTGGTAAATTTCTTACTTAGTCAGCAGAGTGGATACACAAAATACCTTTGCTTCATTTATCTTTGGGGCAGTCAAGCAAAACTCGGAGGAGATAATCCTCAACTGTAGATAAAGCTAATGTGGTAAATAAGCCATTATTGAGTAGCGACAAAATTATACTTTGGCCACTCCACATTCAGATGGGTATTATGAAACAGTTTATCAACGCATTGGATAAGAACTAAATAGGTTGTCAACACATTTGC
Organism: Cosmopolites sordidus; assembly: GCA_031761425.1. NCBI lineage: Eukaryota > Metazoa > Arthropoda > Insecta > Coleoptera > Curculionidae > Cosmopolites > Cosmopolites sordidus. The sequence goes on from JARFXV010001000.1 coordinate 140,861, forward strand.
AGATCATTTCCTTAGTTAAGTATAGAAAAGCTAAATGCTCGATTTTTTGACGGCGCTCAAATTGGAATATTGGTAAAAGATGCATCTTTATAAATGTCATAACTGTTGTCGAAGGCAAAACATGGAATAGTTTTGTAATAAGTGATTTTATTGGTAATTATAGAGCGTCAAATTATGAAGATATTGTTGATTTTTGAAGTATTATTAGCATTAAAATGCTTTATCTTCACAGTCACCTGGACAGATTTCCCGATAACCTGGAAGATTTTAGCGAGGAGCAGGGAGAGTGCTTTTACCACGATATAAAATGAAGTTCTTTTACCAGGATATAGACGGAGATATACAGATGGGATCAACATATGATGGCAGATTACTGTTGGTCTCTACAAAGACATTTTTCTCAAGAATTCCATAAGAGGGAGCCTTATAAGAGGTGTTTTTCTGAGGTGTAATATACTTTTTCCCCCTTTTTTATTTTTATTACTTTTTTTACTTTTATATAATTAAAATAAATACTTTAATGCAATAATTAAGTAATTTTAATAAACTGTGCATATTAAAAACAACAATTTAAATATATCTCAACGTACCTACTGTCCTATTTTAGTGTAATACGAAAATGGCGATTATTTAAGAAACTATAGCCAATTTCAGAAAACCATTTGCGGTGGCATAATTGCCATTTGTGTTCCGTAAAAATCATCCTAGAACCACTCTCATATCAAGGTCAACAAAGTCACTGTTGATCAGTGATATACATTAACAGACCATACTTGCCAGAATTTGTTGATGAAATGAAATTGATATTTAGAGCTATGATTAAACATATTATTTTATAACATTTTATAGAGAAAAACCGAAATAACTTTCCGGGCGAATCTTTACACTTACCTTTTGATAGCTTGAGAAAAAGCTGGTACTTCTAAAAACTCCTTTAATTTTTCTTTGCTCATATTATCGATACTTCCGAAACATATAATCAAACTGACTGGCTTAAAGTTAAAATAGGAACATGACCTGGAGAGTTCCCTTGTTTTGGTGACCAAATTATAACCTCTGTAGTAGTGAGTTTCGACTGTTTTTCTAAGAGAAAATATTCAAGACATCAGTAGAGAATACAATAGAAAATAGTACAATAAGTTTTTGAAATCAGAAAATGTTATTCTTTTTAATGTCTTACATGCTAACCAGACAATAGGTTTACAATTAACAATAGGAGTTTTCTAAAACCAAATGCATCAAGATTTATTAAAAAGCTAGAAATTATTTATAGAAACATTTTGATAATGCTTGAACTTACAACCTGGTCTGACCTTGAATTTTCAGAGTATCATTTGATTGGTTGGTTTCAAGAATCTCTTTGTTTCCAATTAAAATATTTGATGTTTGATAATAATACTCTATTCAAACATTTTGACATTTTATTTTTTATTTTAGAGGCATTTAGATTATATGATAATAATGGGCACGTATAGTAGAGAGGAAAGATGGTTTAAGAATATTTCTTCCAAAAAGAGAAGGGTATACCATGGTGTGTTTAAAACAATTTCAAATAAGTGAACTGAGATTTATATCTGCTTTTTCACTATAGTTAAAAATTTGTATAACAATTCTTATGCAAGTTTTTAAATATAGCGAAAATTTAGACATTAGTCTCAGTTCGCTTATTAAAAACGAATTTCCGTTAAATATCAGCTAGTTCAGTTAAAAGAAAACTATATTATGTAACAACATAATCTCTTCATTGACTAATTTATCTGGTATTAACCAAGGGCTTGGATGCCTCAGATAAAAAAAAATCCTATCATTGTTTTGTCGGCTACTGATTATCACTGGCGATTATATATTTGTCGAAAGATAAATGAATTTTTCATAAACCATTATTTTCGCGAAACACAACCTTTTAACGCCACTTGTACTTCTTTTAATTTATTGCTTCGCAAAGTTCTGCCCATAATATAAACTTGTCATGGTGTGCCTATATTATAAATAATCATTTCCATTTTCAAAAAATTGTCGCTATATCACCAATTAACATTCTATTCAGCTAATGAGCATGTAAGTATCCAAGACCCTATTCAAAGTGTTGATTTTTTTCAATAATACTTGAATAATAATACTAAAGCCATATATACTAAAGCCTTACAATAATAATAAGGCACATTATTCCATCATTTCTAGCCATTTCGATGACTGGACATCATGTAATGGACTAAATCAATATTTTCTGTAATCACAACTATTTTCGGTTCTTCAATACCTGATCAATGATCACAAAACTCTCTTTGCTAATTACTTTTTAGTTACTATCAGGGGTCTCCAATCCATCGATCGCGAGCTACTGTTTGCGTGGACAATTTTGATAGCTCACGTCTATAAGCTGTCTAAGTAGTGTTTAATATAGTTATAGAAAAAATAAATCTTGTACGTCGAAAATGTGTTTCCATTATTACATTAAACATATTTAGAATGCTCTCTTTGAATATTAAAATAGCTCCACACATTGAAAAGCTTAGTGACCCCTGCTATAAACAGCTTGTTCTAAACAAAGGATTATAAAAGCTTTAATTTATATGATTTATGGGTGGTAGAAAAGGCTATGAATACTATAGGATATAATCGAAGAAGCGACTGAACTGACACATAACGTTTACGGCAAGATAATAATGACAATACAAAATGAAATGGAATGGACAGAATTTCAGAAGAATTTCAGACAGAATGTTTTTGTACTCAAAACAGGTCAACTTGGCGGTCAATGGAATAGATCAAAGGTCTCTAAATTATGGCTCGCGGGCCAAATCCGGCCCATCAGTGTCATCAATCCGGCCCGCGAGTAGCGAATTTAGCAAGCGTACGGTCGTTTAGGGCGCGTACTTGGCGACTAGTTTAGAAATTATAGATAATGGCAGGAAAATTAAAATGGTTTTGGCGCTTGGAACTTACTGGAGTAATCAATTTGGCCCTAAGGCTGGAAAATTTTGTGACCCCTGAAATAGATTAAACGGGAAGTAACTTATTAGGTCCTCGAATTAATTCTCGGCCGTTAAAAGTAATACAAATTTAAACTTCGAATTAATATCTAGTCTCCCTCACTTTCTATACACTTTTACTTCCTTTCGGACAACTGCTGAATCCCAGATCGAAAAAACTTCGTGGTGTTGATGTGATTAAGTTACTGAGGCTCTTTTCGAAATCCTTCAAGAGATGTGAAGTTGGTAGTAATGTTGCAGGGATGGAAATAGATGCAAATCCGAAGAGGCTATGGCTGGATAATACGCTGATTGTTTCCAGAATTATTAATGCTTGATACAGCTGAATGTTGTCTTGAAATAACTTTACTTGCCTTCTTCCTTGGTCACTAACATGAATTAGTTGCTACTGACAACAGTCAGTAACAGTTTGGCCGTATTGGAGCAACTCACAATTTCCAACGATCAGCCGATCCCACCACATACCCATTCAGACATCTTTGGCGGGGATATTTGGTTTGTGGTACTGGTTGATGGCTCATCAGGATTAACTCGTCGATTTTCGTCTCTTTGTATTATCATAGGTCATCCACTTTTTGTCGCAGGTCACAATCTTTTGCAGGAAATTATTTTTCATGCATCTAGAAAGCAATGACACAACATCAAAATTATGTGTCTGCGGCAAGTTTATTTGGGATCCAATAAATCTCCTTTTGAACTTTTCGTTGTTTGTGTAAATGTTTAGAACTGGCTCGTGGTGTTACTCTGAGTTTCTGTCCGAGCTTTAACAGTGTACGACAAGGATTTCCTCTCAGCAGTGCTTTCAATTCTTTATTTTCCACTATTTTGGGTGTCCTGGACATTCTGTACTATTTGAATCAAAATTTTGAGTTCGGAATTGCTGGAACAACTTCATACAAGTGCACGATAAAATAGGGATTATCTCCCAAAACCGCAAAAATCAAGCTCTTCATGTCCTCAGCGTTTGCAGCATTCTTTTTCCAGTTAAAAAAAAGGCGAAAAGAAGACAGTGCCCCATATTAGAATCAACGAGATTAGAAAATACAACGATAAAATTATTTACTTTCTTTGCAAAATGGGGTTATTGAAAACTTATTGAAAATAAGCAAGATTGTTTTTAATATTAATTGTGAGTTTGTTTTTATTGATACAATATAATTTTAATAAAAAGGCAGCGTATGAAAAGCTCTAAAACCAAGCAGAAAGTATTATCATTCTCTTTATGAAAATAAGTTTCATACTCCCTGTTTCAAAAATTGATGCTTGGAAATTGTTTTTACAAAAAAAAGGTGAGAAAGCCTAATGTCCACTGTCGTTTTTTTTAAATAAAAATACGTTTAAACAAAAACGTATAAAAGTAAAGGGTGCGGCCGTCAGTCCCGCATTTTTGAAAAAGCTGTGAAAAAAATTATTGTATTTTTCATAATTTTATTGACATCAACTTATTTTACATCAAATACCATTTAAGAAACAAGTTCACTTTTCAAAAATAACATCAGTTAGATAGTGTCAATCGCGCTTGATGCATTTTTGCAATCGCCTTCTAAAATTCTCATACAATATTTCTTGAGAAATGCTCTCAATTTCTTGCTGGATTGTTGTTTTGTGTTGTTGAAGTGTACGAGGTCGGTGTTCGTACACTTTATTCTTGAGATAACCCCAAAAAAATAATCACAAGCTGTAAGGTCCTGTGGTGGAGGAGGTTAAGGAATGTCATCCGATTTGGGAACACGTTGTTGACTATGGCAATGCTAACCCGAGGGGAGTGCATTGTAGCCCCATCTTGTTGGAATACCATTTCATCGTTGACCATGATGAGGAAATCGCGCACCAAACCGTGACCTTAACCCAATAAAGAGGTTTTTGATGGAGTTGGCGAGGGTTGTTATAACTCCACTACCTGAAATTTTGCCTGTTTACATAACCAAATAGGTGAAAATGCGCCTAATCACTTATCCAGTGGTTGTGGACGGTATCCACGTTTTTTCACAGCCATTTCCAAGAACCTTTTGCAAAAAAGCCGTCGGGCAACAATATCGTTTTCATATACATATATATATATATATATATATATATATATATATATATATATATATATATATATATATATATATATATATATATATATATATATATATATATATATATATATATAATGTTTCGACTAATGTTCTATGGTAACTGAAATACTTTGAGGTAGGGAATACGGCGATGACCTTGGCAACTAGCCCAATTTCCCTTGTTACCCTTGTATATAGGCATAGTGTGAGTAGTACCTGAAAGCGTCTTGTATCAATCGAATTTGTTCTACATCAAGTTTATTCTCAACAACATTATCTAGAAGGATATTCACAGCTTCTGGGGTTCGACCACTGACAGTAATCAATTTAGGAATGTTGGTGCTATTTGTGTTGCATTTTTCCTTTGGGTTGCGCTTGAGAAGAATATGGCAATTTGCACCTCCAACACCGAAGTTGTTAATTCCTGGAAAAAATAACATAATAGCAGTAGTTCTACTTATCGTATAATTGTATTTTGCCTATTAATCCTTTTTCGCCATTTAAAGGTGTTTTTTCTGTCACAACTTTAATTCTACCATCTACCAAACACTTAAACCCTTCTCTGGGAATATTGTAGTGTAAGTTAGGAGCAATGTAACCAGACTCAAATGCTATTATTGCCTAAAAAGAAAGAAAAGTGAACAGAATTTTATGTAATTCGTAACATTTTGTGAAATATAAACCACTACTGAAGTCAAAAAGTATCTGAATAGATTATTTTAAACACATTTTAATCCTGTCGAAAAGCTGTTATCATTATTGGCTGATGCATCTGCATCTATGGTTGTAATGTTTTATTTTTCAAAGTTAGGTTGGCTGGTCCTGATCGTCTCCCTGCAGGTGTTTCCCTTGCATAAAGCTTGATTCCGGCTGATAAGGGATATAAGGCTAGAAATCGTTCCCGGGAGTCACCTGCTTGATGACGATGATGACGGATCTCTGTTACTAATATCTTTTTTTGCGGGCCTCTTATATATATATATATATATATATATATATATATATATATATATATATATATATATATATATATATATATATATATATATATATATATAATAAAAGATGCTCTAATTCATCCACTACATAAGAAAGGAGATAGAACGGATGTAAACAACTATAGAGGGATATCTCTTCTCCCAGTTTGTTAAAAGATTCTATCTCAATGTCTACTAGACAGACCACAGGGACAGTTAGAACCTAACATTGGTGAATATCAAGCAGGTTTTCGACCGGGCAGATCCTGCCCTGAACAGATCCTGAATCTAAAGTTGATCCTAAGACATCAAAAACTGTACAATAAAAATCTCGTCTGTAAATTTGTGGATTTCAAAAAAGCATATGATTCTATTGACTGCGCATCTTTATTCCAAATCTTGGAAGAACAAGGACTAGATCTAAAAACGCTGGCAATTATTAAAGCAACATTATCTGACACAAGGTCAAAAGTGAAATTCATGGCTGACATCAGAGATATCTTCGAAATTAAAACTGGAGTGAGACAAGGGGATGAACTCTCGCCACTTTTATTTAACTGTGTTCTAGAAAAAGTAAAACAGGAGTGGCGTGAAAAAAAGTCGGTCCTGAATATTGACCAGAACCAACATCAAAATTGATTGTTTTGCGTTTGCTGATGATTTAGCAATTTTAGTTCAAGATGTATTAACGGCACAGAAACAGATTGAAATCCTGAAAGAAATAGCAGAAAAGGTAGGACTCCAAATTTTATTTGAAAAGACACAATACATGACCTGCAACAGACTAAGAACACCATTTCTAAAAACAAAATATGGTAACATCAGACGAGTCTCTCGATTCAAATATTTGAGTGAAATAATCATGGAAAATGGGTTGGAAAAAGCGGCCAATAAGGGTAGATGTCAAAAGATGGAGACGGCATTAAGACTTACACAAAATATTTACAACAAAAAATGCCTATCTAAAAACACAAAACTGAGACATTACAACACAATTATTAAACCAGAATGTCTATATGGGGCAGAAACTCTCATTTTGAATAGAAAGCGGGATATCGAGGACATTGAAAAGAAGGAAAGAAAAATCATAAGAAAAATCCTCGGCCCCAAACACATAAATAGCACAACATACCGAGTTCGAGAAAACCAAGAAATCAAGCAATATACAGATATACATAGCGATATGAGAAAAAGAAGACGGAGAAGAAAAAGAGGTTTTACGGACACATAAAACGGATGAATCCGAGTAGGCTAACTAGACAAATAGTCGAATTTTATGAAAATAGGAGTAGAGCTAAAGTAGAAATAATTAAATGGATTGCTGCAATTAAAGAGGACCTAAGATCAGCAAATATTACACAAAGTGAAATTCAGGATAGAGGCTGTTTCAGACACAACGTTTGGAAGGTTGGCCAGAGAGAAAAATGTAGGAAGACTGGAACAACTTGGTCTGACGAGAGGAAAAAAGCTCATAGCGAATGAATGAAATTAGTATGGGCGCAAAGGAAGGCTAAGAACAACAAACGCCTCTAATTGTACTTCGCGTGGTCCACCCGGGCCCATACGTGAATAATAATAATAATAATAATAATATAAATATATATATATATATATATATATATATATATATATATATATATATATATGTATATATATATATATATATATATATATATATATATATATATATATATATATATATATATGTATATATATATATATATATATATATATATATATATATATATATATATATATATATATATATATATATATATATATATATATATATGAAGGCTAACGAAGGCTAACAAGAACAAACGCCTCTAATTGTACTTCGCGTGGTCCACCAATGTCCATACGTGAATAATAATAAATAATAAATAATTGTTGATCAATTTGTGCTATTTCAGATTTGAAAGAGAAGAATTTGAAATTTGAGAATAATTGAAATATTTCTCGTAAAAATTCGTTAATTAAAAATAACATAATACCTTAGTAATGGAACACATGCCTGAAGATGGTTCGGTGTGACCAATATTAGATTTTATCGATCCAATCAGAAGAGGATATTTTCTTCCATCCAAAAAAACATTTTCAATAGCACATAATTCTTGTGGGTCACCCACTTTTGTTCCGGTTCCATGGGCTTCCAAGAAACTTAATTCGGACCGGTTAATTACATTGCATTCATCGTAAAATTCTTTAAAGAGTTTGGCTTGCATTTCTCCTGATGGATGACTGATCCCGGTATCTTTGTACCCATCGCAATTTGTCTTGCTGTGGAGCACAGTAGCATAAATTCTTTTGGCATCTTTTGCTTTCTGGAGGATAACAGCACATATGGTTTCCGATCTGGCATATCCATCTCCTGCGTTGTCAAATACCTTGCAAGACCCGTCTCTACTGAGCACACTCATCAGAGCAAACTGATGTGAGATGTTGGGATGTAAACATAGATTTGTACCACCGACAATAGCTGCATCGCATGTTCCTGTTCGAATAGCAGTGTACGCATTATCGAGGGCATAAAGAGAACTACTACAAGCTGAGTCACATATAGTTGAGGGTCCTTTCAGTTTAAGGAAATAACTGACTCTGTTGGCAATCATAGATTTTTGAGCTCTAAAAAAATATTTAGTATTTCAAATTAGTTTAATAATGATTGTTTTTTATATAAATAAGAGCTTTATGTTTTGATTTTTGCGCCTCTTCTTTTAAGTTTGAACTTTTTTAAAGTTTATATTTAATAGTAATCATGCATATTACTTGATTAATTAAAAATTCAAAACGCCCTGTTCATTCAGAAGAAAGCATTCCCATAATTGACTTTTGCCATCGCTACATTATAACGTATATGGACGATAATTCTAGTCTTACATTTTTATGTACAATAGCATTCAATTCTTAGTAGACCCTTAACTTGATTAATAATTCTCCTCTGTTCTATTCTGTTGTCTGTTTTCTTCGTATAATCGTTAATTTTTATTGCCTGTAAATCCTTTAACCCTTCTTCAATATTCAATATATACATACATACATACATACATATATATATATATATATATATATATATATATATATATATATATATATATATATATATATATATATATATATATATATATATATATATATACCGATACTCCACCCACGTAGTGCTTTGCCATTCCTTCATCCGCCATCCAAAGCGCCAGCAAGCGTCTTCCAAGACCGGTTTCTGACCTTAAGCCGTAATCAGTTGGCTCAAGCTGGACATCTGAAGAGCGGATGAAGGAACGACTAAAACCATGACCATATAAATTGGCCATGTCGAATGGATGCTGCACTCACATGCAGCCACGACATTGTTTTATTGTTCTTAGATACTTGTATGGCCTTTTCTATTTCTTCTTTAGTAATAGAAAGTCCAGATAGGTTGTGGCGTTCAAAAATTCTTTGTTTTTTTTTGTTTCGGGTGAAATTTTAAATGAAGGAGCTCCTGTATCGTTAGGACAAGACGAAGAGAGTCTAACTCCAAATCTCCAGGTGAGCGGACGTTTTCGCGCCTTGCCGCTAATGGACCCCCGCATAGGGATACCGGATTGCCCGTAATCGTACGCAGGGTTTTGGACACCCAGTACGGGATAGGCAAGAAGAAGAACTTAAGGAAATAAAGCCAGATAAACACATTTTTATTATATTTGCATGTACTGATAAAGACCACAATTACTATTTTTTTTTTAAATATATTTTCCATATTTTCATATATTGATAGAGATCACAATTACCGTTTATTTGTTTTTGTATTATCTAATTGCCATCTGACGATGTCTGGTTACCCTTGAGTTATATATATATTTCTTTTTACTATTGTCAGAATAAAGGTAATAACCTCTAGTATATAAGTATAGGGACTTAGAGGCCAGCTGGCATAATCTAGAGCAATTTGTTTCATTTTTGATTTCTTTCACGGTAAGGTTTAGAGAACCATCGTCCCTAAACCTTCCTGTGTCCTGATTTAATAGTTTTATTTTTTCCACTTTTTTTAATGTGCTTTGTGTCGTTTTTTTTAGTGTTTTTTTTTTGTGAAATACATGTGTAAAATCTATTAAACAGTTTTATTTAAGTTAGACCCCTTCCCGGTTCCAGGGTCGTTTCTGATTATCAGATAAATTAACAAACCGGGTGGCGCTCAATTTGGTATCGCAGCTTCATCCTGTCCTGGACCTGCTTCCCGGTGCTCCCGGCGAACAGTTGCCGTCGCTGTGATCTATATTTTCAAATTTTGTTCTCAAATGAGAAAATAATAAGATACAAGGTTTTCTCCTTAGTTCTTTACCAGGTCTATTGTCATAAAAGAGCTTCTCGATATAGTCTTTTGCATAGTGCAGCAGTCTTGGTAAGACTTTTATGAAGATTAAAATCATCATGCCTGCATTGTGGTTGTTCTAATTCGTTGCATTCACGTCTGAGCCATACGTTTTTTGCAGCCTTGATTTTTGATCTTATTAGTGTTTGTAGGTTTTTATATTTATCTTTTATCTCTTTGAATTTTCTGCATTCGTTCAATAGCAGCAAGATTTTCTCGGTTATCCATTTTGGTTTTTTATTACTAGTTTTATAACCCAGGACATTTTGTGAGGAGCGTTTTAGAGCATTGGCTATTTCTTCCAATGACCGTGTCACCTCGCCTTCCTCAATTATGGAGGTTAAAGGATGAGGGTTTAACTGATTACTTAGTATGGTTTTAATAGTTGGGTCATGTAGTCTGTCTACTGTCATTTGCTGTTCTGGTGTCTTCTTTTTGGTTCTCGCTAGAGATATTTCCATTGCCGCCATTAGTAGAATATGGCCACTCTCTATGTCTGCTCCTGGATAGGTGCATACTGTTTCTATTGAAAAAGCTAATCTAGAGTTTATGAGACTGTAATCTATTTGATTGCGAATTATGGTGACTTTCAGGTGTACAGTCTGCGGGGATGGTGTTGGAACCAAGTGTGGGTAACTGTCATATTTTCTTCTTGGCCAAACTTCAAAAGGCGATCTCCTCTCTTATTTCTTGTACCAAGACCAAAGGGCCCAATGATGCTTTCGAATCTACCTTTCCCAAGTTTAGCTTTAAGGTCCCTCATGATTATATTAACTTTGTTTTTTAGTTAGCTTCAGTAGGTCTTTCACTTCATTGTAGAACTCTTCCAATTCTTGGTCTGTCGCATCAGTTGTTGGTGCGTACACTTGGATTACGTTAAGATCGACCGCTTTAGCTTTTATTTTTATCAATGCGGTGCGACTAGAATAGGGGATAAAGTCCATAACCGATCTCGCTATGTTCTTCTATACCATCAAGCCCACTCCATTTCTGTGATGTCTGTCCTGGTTGCCAGAGTAGTAAAACGTACCACCCGTCTGAATCGGGCCATCTAGTTTTCGCGACTCCCAGGATGTCAAGTCTAAGCCTACTCATCTCCTGAGCAAGATTTGCTAGCTTTCCAGCTCAGAACAGGTTCCTTGTATTCCATGTTGCAACCTTTATAGGAATTCGTAGATTGGATCTTTATTCTGAAACATTCAAGTCAGTTCCCCCGGAGATCCGATCGGAGAACTATTTAAACCTCCAGAAAATTTTGAATTGAACGTGTTCTTGTGGTTCTGTGACCTGGAGAACAGACGCTATTCGCAGTCGCCCATTCTGGGTCAGACGTTGTCATTGTTGACAAACCGACCACTCTGGGTCAGACGTTTGTCAGTGTGCCTATTCGGTCTGCGTGAGGTATTTAATTTCCCTCCTACCACCCATATCTGGGAGGTATTCCACCTATCCGCCACCTTGGGAGCCCCTTTAGGGATTTCAGGCTTCCCCGAGAGCGATATTTTCTACAACACTAGAATTATCTCGGTCAAGGCGTGGTAAAAGGAACGGACGATGCATCGACATTATTATTCTTGATTTTTTCTAATATAATCGTCTTTCTAATATAAGCGTCGAGTAAACGCTTTGAAAATGATGGATGAGGTTCCATCGAAACGTCAGCAAAACCGTCCACCAGTGGACATTCAGCTAACACGGGATACCCGAGAAACTATCATTATATATATATATATATATATATATATATATATATATATATATATATATATATATATATATATATATATATATATATATATATATAATGTCCCTCATTTTCAGGTGCAATTTAATTTCCTGTATTCTGTCTTTAACTGATCCATCCATCATTTAGAAGATCTCCTCCCTCTCCACCACTGACTCCATAATCGCTACATTTCTTGAGTAGAGGTAAAGCCTACTTATCTTTACTATATTTGTAGCATCATAATATTAGTAACTATAAATCAGTGCAATTGTGCACAATTTACAATCGTCATGAGGACACGTTACAAAAATAATGACAGATCCACGACCAATGCAATGTATTGTGGCAGATCAATGCAGCGCAAAATGTTGCAGAGCTGAAAGTCAAAATTCAACAGGAAATAACTTGACTTCCAGAATGAGTGATGTGCGGCTAAGATTGGAAGAGTATTTACGAAGAGACGAAGGTTATCCTTTAGACATTACCTTACCATAAGTTTCGAAATGATAAAATATACTTCTAAAAGGCGAAATGATGTTGCACAATGTGTAGATTATTGCATAAGTTTCGGTAATCGGGCAATCCTGACGGTGTATATGTTTCATTTGAAAATTTGACATTAATTAGATTGACAAATCTTATTACTTATGATTTTTAAATTAAAATAGTCGAATCTAACTGAAATTTTAATTAAATATTCATCAAAACAAAAACCAACAAAAAATATTATAATAATTCAACTTAAATTAATATTAGAAAAGTTTGTCTTTGACGGAAACTAATTCAAGATGATATTCGGTCCGAACTGCTGGGAAATCTATTTTCGGTAGGACACTATAAGAGTAAGTAAACAAAAAGTTTTTATTTGTGGTGTTTAAGCAATCAAAGAACTGATATTTATGTCTAAATTTCCATTATATTCAAAAATTATATCCAAATGTTTCGGTACATAGTGTCTTCTTCAGATACGAAAATACATTGTATTGTCACTCCATGTTTAAATATAGTGGAAAATTTAGACATAATACTTTCTCCCAGTTAAGTTCCTTAAATTAAAACGAATTTCCATCATGTATCGGTTACCGCAGTTAAATAAATATAAGCAATCACTTACCCAGTTACAGCAAATGTGTCCGGTATTATTGTATCATGTAACCACCATTTCTCTGATTCACAAAAACAATTTCCAACAAATACACCCGTTTTAGTTCCTTCTAAATCAGACGGATGAAGACCTGCATCAAAAATGGCTTGTATTACGGTTTCCATAAATATTCTAGCTGCCGGATCTAACGAATGTCCTTGACGACTGTGAATTCCTAATAAAAAAAATAAAATTAGTAGTGTTGAATTAAATGACATATGCTGTAACTCACCGAAGAATCCAGCGTCGAACTTCTCGATGTCATCTACCTTTCCAGTTCGATGAGGTATTTCTGGATTATCTGACTGCCATCTTCTGTTATCGTCTGTTACCATATCTCGTTTGTTGAACAGATTTTCTTGAAATTTGGAAACAGTTTTCGAGTTCGGGTATCGACCAGCCAGGCCTTAAAATATATGTATGAAATAAATGCCGAAAATGTATACATTATTATATTGTTCAATTCTTCAGCTGGAACCTTCGGAGTGAAACACTAAACTGGAAGAGATTTACCACTAAATATCAAATCATTTTCTTAAACTGCTCGACTCGCGTTTCGCTAACCATGTTAGCATGATCAGGTTAAATGTTCACATGATTATCGAAACGCACGTCGATAAGTTTAAAAAAGTTATTTGGTGTTTATTGCTAAATCTCTATTACTATTACAGTACTGTAAATTATCTATATCTATTAGAAGGTATTAGGTATACATGATTTGAGTAGTACCAAATAGATTATATAGATTAATAGATCAGAAGCGCCAAAGTAAACCTAGAGCAATATATGTTTAAGGCCTAATTAAATTGTATCTTTAATAATATAGTTTTAATGAAAACAATAAAGAGTCAAAAAGCCTATTCTAAAATATGACACCTGCCAAAATAAACACCACATAACTTCGAAAGAACTCTAATGTAAAAGTCAACGCGTTAGAATCATATACTATTGGAAACCTGAGTGAAACTCAAAGATATGTTTGCATCACAGAAAACTGTCCAAATTAATAAAAAAATATCCCTGATGGAACCAAGGATGTGACAAGGACATACAGTAAAAATACGAAACCTGGAAAAGATAGAACAAGGTCTATTTTACTTTCTACAATAGAATAATTACTGTTCGTCACAATGTAGCGTTTACAAATTATCGGCCGCTACAGATAAGATTATTTTGCGTGAGTCTAATTTGAGAGTGGCCGAGGCTGACGAAGGCCGAGTCGAACATCGCACCTCCAGCTGAACAGACGTCTTCACACCATACCCTTCCATTGGAAGTACATACGTTAGTTAGCTAAGCCCTACTCAGGCTTATACTTTTGTATTTTTGAAGGTGGTTTTAGGGCCCGGCCATTGAGACTTATTGCAGAACCTTGTTAATGTAGACCTTTTAGGACGCCCGCATTCTGGACACATAACTGCTCTGTAAACGAACATCTTAGTAATGGGGCTGTCCAGGCTGGATAATCGAGCAATGTGACAAAAAAGTATAAGACCGGATAATATATTATTATTTTTATTATTTTATTAGTGTTTTCATTACTCTTTAACATTATTTGCTTAATTACCATCTCGCTACCACCATGTAATAACGTTATACAAATTGAAGCAAATTTAACTTAATTTAGTTTAATTTACATTACTTTGATCTGATTAAATTTGATTTAGTTTAGTTTAAGCTGGTTTAGCATAATCAAATTTAAAATGTTTTGTAAATTACACAAGAGCTCTTATAGGATAAGAAGGTCTATTAAGATCAAACCTTCTTCCTTACATGCCTAACTTAGTAGGGCAGTTGTGGACACCACTGCTAGACCCCTATTTTTTTTTGTTGTAACTATTCAGTTTTTATATTTTTATTCTATGTGCTGTTCTCTGAGATTGTGCGTGTGTTTATTAAATGTCTAGTACTATTATTGAGTATTTTTAACACATTTTTTTCCCAGTTTTAAGGTTTATTTATATCTTAAGTAATTTTGAAGAACTGGGTGGGGCCCTATTGACGTGCCTGATCAACCCATCCGTGGCCAATACCCAAATTATGGCCCAATACCCAATACCAACGTTTGAACAAACTGTTATATTATCTTCTCTTTGTTTTTGCTTCTTTCAGTCTTATTTCTATTTTATTTTCGTTATCCACTTTCAGTAACCTAGTGGTACCCCCTGGTATTGAGTCGAGTAATGAACCACTAGTATACGCAGTTTCCTATCAGTATTTCCACTATTTTTTATTCTCGTCCATAGAGCACAGCACAGCGTGAGTAGGCGTGGCTTTTTGTTTCACCCTGGCTATGTTGGCGCAAGCCTAGAAGGATTATGGAGTCCTTGACTGTGAACCTTGACGTAAGAGTTAATGTTATTTTCAAATGTCTGCCCACACTATCGTAAACATCTCGCTAATCCCGAGTCTTTTCCCAGTAGTACACAAAATAATACAACCAGTATCGGGTTATAACTGTTAGCCGATTTTCGTATAAGACAACGTGGTTTCGATACCCTACACTATTGCAGACTAGTCATGCCCCGTTGGAACCCCCGCACATTCAACACTTCCGCAGCAGTAAGAGTGATAACTTTGTCCAAGTAAGGCTCCGATTTTTTTGTAGCAGACGACTATCATAGTCGTCGTTTATAGAACTTCTATTTGAGAATGACTGATGCGTAAAATTATTTAATTACAGATATAACTCGTTAATACCAAATCTCTTATCTGTCTTTTGTCTAGCGCATTATATAAATTGTTTTGTCTGTTTTATTATATATATACATATATATATATATATATATATATATATATATATATATATATATATATATATATATATATATATATATATATATATATATATATATGCAGTAGGGCCTCGTTAATCCGGAGAGGCAAAAACAAGACTCTTTCCGGATTATCGAGGCGTCCAGATTATAGTATGTCATATTTAATTGTAATAAAACACATGTTTAACCTTAGTTTCTTTAATCAATTTTTAAATTAAAGCATAAAGACAAAAATGTACATATACAAAATTACAATCATGTAAGAAAAACAGTAAGTTAAAATAAAACATTAGTTAATTCTTCTTGAAAAAGTGTGAAATACTCTTCTCTTTATAATTTTCCCACTTCATTTCAAAAGCCCGATCTCTAAGTCGACGGAGAAACATAACTTCGTGGCCATCAAATTCGTTATCTTCAGTCCATTTTAAAGCAGTGTTTAAAGTTCCTACTTCCTCTGAATTACCAACCTTTTCGGAGGCGAGAACTTCAACGCGATTGTCCTCATCTTGCTCATAGTCCTCATACATTGCTGCTCTCACAATCTCCTCATCAGTTAACACTTCTTACGTGGCGGCGCCATGATGTTAGCGAGCGCCCTAAATTGACACTGTAGACGGAAGGCGATAAACAAAAGAGTGACGACGGATTGGCTCATGGCAGCCCGCACCTACACCCGCCTCCACCGCGAAACCCATTGCCCGGCCAGATTACAGCGATCACCGAACAAGCGGGAGTTAACGAGGCCCTACTGTGTGTATATATATATATATATATATATATATATATATATATATATATATATATATATATATATATATATATATATATAATATTCTTTTTCAGCATATTTAATGTATCGCATATAGCTTCATCGGTATCATTTAGTATACTATTCGTCTTAAATGGATTAGTTTCATTTATCTCTTAACCGCGTCTCTAGGTGAGTTATTTCTAGTTTCAAGTCATTATTAAATAGGTTAAATTTTACGCTTATGTATATATTTTTTGATAAACCATTTGCCAATGTGGGTTAGTAAATTAGCTGGCGCCCTAGTCGATTTTTCCTGAAAAAGTAACCACGACTAAATAACGCCTGCTAACGAAGAGCACCGGAGTACCTATTAAAGTGTGACAAACGTTACATTATATATGTACACAAATATACATATATACGTATGTTCATATATACATATATCCATAGATACATATAAACATATATACATATATACATAAATATATTAAACGTACTTACCTGTTATAACAACTTCTGCTCCTGGTTTAGGATGAGTTAACATTTTGCCACATCTTGTAGAACGGTCTGTTTCACTTGCCATTTTTTTCTGATTAAGCTTGAAGGTATTTATCAAATAATTAGACCTAGTATTTAATTAATGGTTATATATAACCCAAATCCATATCATTTGAATACAATATCTAATTTTGAATTTTGGTATTGTTTAGTGTTTAATAGCTGTATTTTATAAATAATATAAATTTGTAATACAACGCCAAAAAGTGAAGAATACGATAGACTTATAAGGGTCACATGTGTATGCAAGATGTCAAAATCGTAGTTTGGAAAAACGCAAATAGAGGAAATACAAAAACATACGATAAACAGGAGATAAGAACGTTTTATTAAACCATTAACATAACATTCATCCTAGAGGTACTTTGATCATGGACGTAGATAGCGAAATATAAAACATACTAGAGCGATGAAACAGACCTTTTGAAACGTTGTTAAATGGAACCTTTAGACAAAATTAAAATGACTGGCTACAGTTTAAGAATGCGCGTGAGAACATACCTTCAAAATAGCACATACCTTACTGAAAATTGAAGGTAAAGAATGAGCTCTTAAAACTATTCATTAATTAATAGTCAATATTTAAAATGGTAAGCAGACCCCTGTATAATGCAGAGAAGACCATAATATGCCCGATTCTTAAGAAAGGAGATAAACTGAAATATGAAAATTTTCATGGCTTATCAATGCTTTGTACATGTATGAGGATTGCTATTTAAGTGTCCGGAATAATAAATAAATACAAATATTTACCATTGAAAATAGTTTAGTTTTATTGTTTTCAAAATATTCTCGGCGTTGATCGATACAGTTTTGCGTATGATGGAACCAATTTTCAAATCGTTAACTACGAAGTTTATTCTTCACGGACGAGAATAAAAAGAAACCATTGAGCACCTAATTGGGACTGTATGGCAGATGACCCGTCAATTCCATGTTTTGACCGGTGAAATATTGAGTTGTTGGGTCCGGTGTGTGCGAATTCGCGTTATCATGGTGAATACTGCCACATGCCCATTTATTCCAAAAAAAACTTGCGACTATTTGCTTCGAAGTACTTTTTGCGCGATTAACTTTTGTTGGTAATGTTTATGGATTCCACAGGTTGGTTCCTTTTAAAATATTTGGAAAAAACTAAGATGTTTCAACGTTTGAAACATTAAAAAGCTACACGTGTATCATTTAAAATCCTAGTAACTTAAAAAACCCTACGGTTTGGCTCATTTTGAAAGACCGACACAGGTGACTGCTATTTACTTTCGGACCAATATGCATATATCCAAGATTCGTTCCCTTTGTAGATGATATACACGGCTTTTGACGCACCACTATTGTATTTTTTGATCATTTCTTTGCATTAATTGACACGTGATATACAGTGCTTTTAGATGATACTTCATCGCCAAAAGTCGAAGTAACTTGTTCGATTCACTGTTGTTGAGATAATCCACGTCGAAAGCCGTATTAAATCATCGCAGAAAAATTCTCAAGAGTTAATTTCATTTTTTGACGGAGAAGAAATTTTCAAATTACTAAACAAGACAGATAAGGTCCTAAAGCAGAGCGCGCTAAGAATCACAGGGTTACATTAGAAGTCATTGGATTTTGGAGATTATAACGCTAAACATTCGAATAATGAAATCGGATGCTCGGGTGCAAAAACTGTTAATATAACTCGATAACATAGTTAGGGTATCATAGGATTGAGTGAAACACGAAGAATAGGCGAACACACGAAGAACTTGCCACTGTGGATACAGGGAATTGATAGGTTTGGACCGAGGAAGGAGGAGTACAGAGAAAGGACGATTTTACCAAATATTGAAGTATATCTGATAGAGCATCCATTGTCATTCAGCTGAATAAGAAGTCCAACTGGCCTGTATGGAAGTGATGAGCGTGATAATAGGGGCGACAGATTGGTTGATTTTGCTGAAGGTCAAAAACTTTATATTATAAATTCCTTTTATTAAAAAATCAGTAGGAAATGGATATGGAAGAGTCCATCTGAATTCATAAGTGAAATTGATTACATCATAACAATGGATTAAACAATATGTTGCAATTGAGTTGTCTTGTTTCAAATCCCCTTAAATCATTTTTTTATAATTTTAAGATAACCGCAAAAAACTGTTTTTGAATTATTTTGCCATTATGGTATTAACAACCATGTCTTTTAAAATAAATATAAAATCACAATTTGGATTTAAAACAGGTATTTAATGACCTTTGCTACCAAATTGTGGATTAAGTGCAGTTTAAAACCAAACTACATGGATTTGGTGTGATTTGTAAATAAATTAACAGACGTTAATCAAATTTCATTGAAAAAAAACAGGAAATTTTAATAAAAAAATAACAAGTTTTTTCTTAAAAATGGCACCTAAAAATATCTTAAACTTCCAAAACGGGTATATCTTCGGTTTGTTAGCAAAAACAATGATCTTTGTCTTCACTGGTTTGTTCGAAATCACTGGGAATATTATCTTGAATATTTTCCAACACATGTTTTTAATATGCCGGACTTTCTTTCCAGTTTTCTCCACTCCTTTCCACAATGGTTGCTTAATAGGTTTGTTTACGTCCCTCATCTGCAGATTATTCGGTTTCACTCTGGTGGGAATTTCTTTTGGCTGGATACTGAAATCAGTCTGGTTTTTCTTAAAGACTTCTTTGAATATTTCTGTGGTTGAACGGTAAGATAACTCACCTCGAATGGTGATGACGTTATTGTTGCTGCGTCATAAAATAAAACTTTTGCATTGGTTGAATTTCAAATAGCGTTGTGATACTGGCTTAAGGGTTTGTTGACCAGCATCTTTCCAGTCACTATCGGCGATATCTTTGTCAGGTTTTATACGAATATGGGTTGTTTGATTGCGGATAGGGTCTCCCTATTCTTGACGAGAGAGCATATGTCGGTACCCTGATGAGTCTAACTAACAACTCCAATGTAAGGGATGGGTAGGACTCCGTTCCTGCCAAGCAACCAACAAAAATGTTCATTTAGGTGGAGACGCAGGTTGTTGTGCGTTCCACATGAGATTGTGGAACCCAGGGGTTGGAGGTGCATAACTCCCAACTACTATTGTCTCACTGAAGAAATTCTTAATAATATGTTTGAAATGGCAGCTTCAATAATATTAGCAGGTATGCTAATACTATTGAAGTATTGCATGCTCCAAACAGTCGAAAAAAGCAGTGTTTGAGAATGTAAAATCGTTTTACGAAGCTATAGTCACACACCTTTTGTTTAAAAATAAAAGTAAAAGTATATAACAAAGTAAAAAAGTGTTTTATTCCTTTTTAAAAAATGAACTATCACAAAGTAACGGACAAATCAATTAATAATTTCCAATAAAATCATTGAGTTAATGCAAAAACTAATATATCTTTGATTTATAATACCACTAAACACAAAATCACTTTTTGGAACTTCCCGACTCACGTTTCGCTAACCATGTTAGCATCATCAGGAGATGATTTAATCTATTATAAATAAAATATTAAATCATCTTCTCAATCTCTTCGAGTTTAGTGTTTGACACCTAAGGTTCCAATAGAAGATTTGATACACATTCGTTACTCTTAAGATCTTAAGATCTTTCTACTGGAATTCAGGGGGTTTAATATAGACCTAGTCCTTTAAATAACTCGACAAATAAAATCACATACCTTTAAATCTGGCATTCTTGCTGGTCAAAGTAAAGGCCATATCTGGAAATGACTTGATTGGAAACAACTGTCAAATGTCGTTGATTGATATCCTAGCAATGTGAGCAATTGTCTTATGTTGCTGAAACTATATCATTCGCAAGAGGAAACCTAGTTAATTTTTGTGCCACAAACGTATCGATAATGTATCGTATCACATAGCGGACTGATGTAAGAGTAGTTGCATTTTTATTGCCATATTAAAACAAGTAAGGATAAAAAATGCCACAAAATGATGCTGCATACAACGCCTTGATCTTTTGTGCTATGTAAGAATTTCTAGCAGTTGGCGAAGTTATACACTCCTACAACGCCTCAAAGCTATCATTGAGGAGAAACATCTTATTTCAACGCATTAGGGATTTCGCAATAAGCAATCGATAATAGATCAAGTACATCAAGAATCGCTGATGTAATTGAAAGAGCACTAGAAGAGAAAAATATCCGTGTGAGTGTGAGATCAAGATCTGGAATATAAGCTAGAAAAATATTTACTGCAACAAATAAGCGAAATTCTTCAATCATACATCACGGCTAGTGATAGAGACCACAACTTTAGAGTCAATCACGGTGATGAATACTCAAATCTTAAAAAATATGTTCTGGAGTTTCGTAAGGCAGCGGTATCGGATTTGTTCTTTAATTGCTGCACACCAGTGATATACAGCAGAGCGTTGGAGTAGTGACGCCAACATTTGTCGATGATACTGCTTTACTCCCTACTAGAAAATACAATCAACAACAAACAAGCTCTAAACATTTGAAATGTAGACATCCACTGAGACCTGGAAGTGACGATGGTCGAACGGGGTTTCAAGCAAATACCAGATGAGGCTGGAAGTGATCTCGCTGCTCGACAAAAACGGATTTACTTGGCGGGAAGAGACTGAAACCATTTGAATTAGTGTAGTGGCAGTGAAAAGTGTCTAGAATGTCTAGTCTGGAGCACGTCGCTGGAGATGCATCTACCAAACAGCTGAGTTTAGATAATAGTTAAATGTTATTAGATAGGTTTAATCCAGTTACAATTTATAATGACAGAATTAGAAAAAAAAACAAAATGCATATTTCTAATTTTACCAGTGAAATTATATAAAACTTCTGTCAAATATAAAAGACAGTCATGTTGTTACAGTCAGTTGTTACTTTATAGAGTAATATATAGTAATATATAGTAATATATATATATATATATATATATATATATATATATATATATATATATATATATATATATATATTATAGTAATATATCGTAACCTTTACATATAAAATGTTTTATTTAGGGGATCATCTTAGTACAGTATCAAATTTCAAGCATAGGTAAGAAGATGCGCTTTTTGCCACCTATATATGCACCAAGGTGTTCAGTTAGTTTTTCATTCAACAAGTTTCAAATTATGTTTTAAGAAAAATATTAGTAAAACAGGTTATTAATATTTATGTAACATCGAAACTGTTCGTGCACAGACCCACATATAACAAATTAATTCGTACCCCACCTGTTAAAGCAACACAATTTCTTGACACGCGTTAAAAATCAAGCAGTCTACACGAAACAAATTATATTGGTTTCTTGCCAATACTAACAACTATTTATTAAAATAACATGATTAAAATGGTTCGCGGACGTGCGTTCTGTACTCATTTACGAACATCTATCGCTAAAGCTTACGAAGATGGTAATTCGTAAAAGAATTGCTACTAATTTTAATTTAGCGAGGAGTACCATGCAGTACATTATTTGGAGATACAAAACAACAGGCAGTTTCAAAATTTATCCGAAATCTGGCTGTCTTAGAAAAACAACATGAGAAAAATAATTTAAAAAAAACAGACGTGAGACCACAGCAGCGATGGGAAAATATCACTAGGAAGTATGTTTCAATAATGGCTTGCCGTCGCAGGATCAAAAAATACGGATACGGATTTTACAAGGTAAACTTTCAATGATATTTACGATTTAGTGTCCCTGCCATATTGTAAACTTACAGGCGAAAGCAAAACCGTTGCTAACAGTAGTTCAGAAGCTTCGCGGGCTAAAATGGGCTAAAGAACGTCTGGCCTGGAATCAAGACCAATGAAATAAAATAATTTTTAGCGATGAGAGTAAATGTGATGTGTGTATTGGTGATCACCGAAATAGAGTCATAAGAACTAAGTTCAAAACATTTCATGATGATTGCCTGAAGAAAACAGTAAAATTCGCACAAGGATTAATGGTGTGGGGCTGCATGTCAAGCCAAGGCGTTGAAAATCTTTATTTCATAGAGGGACTTGTCCTTTTTCCAGCAAGATGTCAATTGTACTCATACAGCAAGAAGTACCAAGGTATGGTTTGTCAGAAACAATATACCAACTTTAGATTGATCTTCTAGTATTTGGACCCCTTTCAAAATCTTTGGGGTATTATCAAAAAGCAGTTCAGAAATCGTCGTCCTCATACAAAAGAACTCGAGATTTAGCAGAATATTACACAGGAACAGTGTTAAGAACTCAACATAATGAATAAAATAATGAGAACCGTAATTAAAGCAAAGAGAGATGTAACTCAATATTAATTACCTTTCTCATTACAAGTACTCATTTGTTATATATTCATAAATGTTTTTATTAGATTAAAGTTTTATTAGATTAAAGTAGTTAAAGTTCATGTTTTTAAACGTCTATTTAATATCATCCTTTCAATCATACTAATGAATGTTAATTTAAATAAATTCTAATTATTTCCAACCTATTGAATACATTTAACGGCGTGCGAATACGAGGTGTGACTATTAAATAACGAGACTGACGCTGTAAAACATTTTGATTTTATACATATTTACTTTATCACCTTCAATATACATCCCTCCTCTATCGCTACAACGCTCCATGTGAATTTTTCATTGTTCGAAACAGTGGTGGAAGTCTTCTTCTGTCAGCTCCCTCAGAATGCGTGCTACTTTCTCTTTCACAGCGTCAACGGACTCAAATCTTGTTCCTTTTAATGGAGATTTCACCTTAGGAAACCGATAGAAATTGCACGGCACAAGATCCAGAGAACAAGGCGGGTGGTCTAATACTTGGACGGTGTACTTGGCTAGAAACCTCTTGACAGACAATGCGCAATGAGCCGGTGCATTGTCTTGGTGGAGAACCCATAACTTGTGCTTCCACAATTCGGTTCATTTTTAAGCGCAGAGTTTAGCAAGAACGTGAATGTAGTAATGTTGATTAATAGTTTGAGCTTAAGGAACCCAGTGAAGGTACACAATCTCATGAATATCGAAAAAAACAATCGTCATTGCTCTGCATTTTAATTTGGTCACTTGAACTTTTTTGGCTCTCGGTGAATTTGGGCTCTTCTAGTACATGGATTGGCGCTTCGTTTCACTATCAGAACTAAAAAAGCACGATTCATTGCATGTTATTATCATTTCCAATAAGTTTGGGTAATTCTCAATGGCATTCAAAGTGTCAGTACAAATATTTTGCGAGCTTCTTGTTGTTCAAACGTGAGAATTTTAGGCAGCATTTTGGCACACACTTTTTGCATGTTAAACTTGTTATGTAAAATTTGTGGTACGCATTCTTTGTTAATTCCTATACTTTCAGCAATCGTACGAATACTTAATTGACGGTTAGATCGAACCAGATTACCGAATTTTTCGATATTGTCTTCCCATTTTTAACGTGGAAGGGCGATCTGGGCGTCGATAATCAACGTCTTCTCGGTCATCTTGAAAGGGTTTAAACCACTCAAAAACACGTGCATGAGATATACATTTATTGCCATATGCTTCTTTCAGTAAATTACAAGTTTTCGTAGCGGTTTTTCTAAGTTTTGAAATTTGACAACAATTCGTTGCTCTATTGTTACACTTAAGATTTTTCCGGCGAAACAAAAAAACAACTCTAATGCGAACGAAGGCTACGATTATACGGAATTATTTACAGAAGCGAGAGGTACTGCATTCGAAAGAGAAGGCTTCAGGCTAAACAGCTGTTGGTCGCTGACGTTTGGCGTATGCGTACTTCTTTTGTAGCAGCGTCAGTCTAGTTATTTAATAGCCACACCTCGTACATTTGTGCTTGCGCTTTTAGAGACGTTTTAACTTTTTTAAGGACTTTTTGTGGGATCAATACGGCTTACCTTGAGCGTCAATAATCTAAATATCTCATGAGATATTATATTATTATTTACTGCCAAGTAGACTAATTACAAAGGTTTTCTGTTTGTTGACTTATTAAAGGATGGATAAACTAGTAGAAGTTTTTTTCAATAAGATAGTCAGAAAGTCTTTGATCAAAGATCAAACATTTTCAATAATATATGAAACTGAAAATCCCATTGAGTTTTTTGAAAAACAAAAAATTTGCAAACTACATTAGTTTACATACTAAAGAAGTGTGAATTCTCTAATAAGTGGTTCTATTCTACAGATGAAAGCAAAAGAGTTGGCGGAACAGTTTGGTAGTATTGGTTGGTGACGAACTCTGAATCATTGAATTGTTTATTGCTTCTACATGAAAACTGCCAGATGAACAATTTGTTACATGCGTAACTGAGTTGTCTAATATAAAATACAACATTATTAATCATATTATTTATTCAATTGTTTGCTTATATTGAGAATTAATGAAACTTACCAAAAGAACATTCAGTTTCGCTGTAATTATTACTATTGTTAATCCCATTATTTGTTTCCACTCTCAATCAGATTTTAAACTTTGGAGATAGCGTTGCTTTTTGATTTTATAATAAAATTCTGAAGAGTTCGAGCGTTTATGTGACATGATGTCAACAAATATTTTTACAGGTTATATTGCAAATATATTTACCTAAGTTGGCGCACACAGATAGAAATCAAAACTCATTCTTATTATTCACATACATAGCATATCAAAAAAATCATTAATCACTTAAAAATGATTAATTAGAAATTATCAAAATATTTGGATAATATTATAACGTTTGCACAGATTATATTAAAATAGTTCAAATAATATTTTTTTTTTCTGTGCAATAAAATCTAATTGTTGGACCAGATCTGGGCAAGACTTACCTCAGTGGTGATTTCCCAAGGCTCGAGTTAATAATATCAAACCATTAAGCCTATGCTCGATCCAGGCTCGGCCCAATAGTGATTTCCCGAGGCTCGAGCTAGCAATATGACACCATTTGGCCGAGTCTGGGCCCAGTGGTGACTTTCCGTGGCTTAGTTAAGGAATACTACAGCATTGGAGCAAGCCTTGGCCGAGCTTGGGCCCAGTTGTGCCGTTCTGAGGCTTGGTTAAGGAATACTACACCATTGGGCTAAGCCTTGGCCCAGGCTTGGTCTAGTGGTCACTACCCACTTCCACCTCGGAAAATGACAACTGACCCAAGGCTCGGCCATTTGCCAGCATTGTCCAATCCTATCTGGGTATGTTAGGTAAGAAATCGCAGAGCTTACAACTCTGCTGCACTGACGACCAACGAGATGGGTTTGAACCGCCGCGTTATATCCATGTGCATGGGGAAATCTTCTAATACCTTTAATTTATTTGGACTGGTATTAACTATATATTTCCATTTCAAAAATTTCATTTTGTTGTAAGATACTATATTTCTTTAATAAACCACAAAAGTGTGTTTTTAATACGCGATGTCCTAAATGTATGTAAATTAATTTTGATTTATTTTTAGTTAACCTCTAAAATTGAATTTTTAACCAGGTTCAATACCAAAAAACAAAACAATTTTAATTCTAATTTAATTGCTGTTACCTTTCAATATACGTATTTACGTTATTAGTTTATGCAAATGTAAGGCTTATGTAAAGTTTATTGTTTTTAAATAAAATTGATGCGTCATTTATTTAACCAGTTCCTCCGCTGCCTCCCCTGACAGTTGAAAGGAATGTGTCATATCGAAAAATGAAGGTTTGCGATAGGTGTCCAAGTTCAAATGGGACTTCTCAGGTTAAAAATATAGTAAGTTTAGGATAAAACATTCCAAGAAATTAAACGTCACTACATAGCGCTATTATCACTTATACTTTTAACAAGTCTTAAGTTACTAATTTCTACAAGGATTGCTATTTATCCGGAATAATAAATAAACACAAATATTTATCATTGAAAATGGTTTTATTGTTTTTAAAATATTCTCCGTGATGATCGATATACTTTTGCATACGCTTAAACCAATTTTCATAGCACTTTTTCCATTTCGATTCAGGTATCTCCGAAACATGTATTTTGAACACATCAAGCGCTTCTTCTAGCGTGGAAAATTGTTGACCACGTAGTTTATTCCGTGGACCGGCACAAAAATATCATTGGGTGCTAAATCAAGACTGTACGGCAAATGGCCTATCAATTCGATGTTTTGACCGGTCGAATATTGAGTTGTGTGAGAACTCGCGTTGTCATGGTGAAGAATGATCCTGTCTTGCTGCTGTTTGTTCTTGTTTCTTCAAAGACTTCTAACAAACAAATGGTTGTGTACCATTCAGAATCGATCATTCTACGATTCTCTAGTGTCGCTGTAGCTACATGCGGATTTATCCCAAACAAAAGGACTACCATTTGCTTCGAAATGTTTTTTGCTCGAACAACTTTTGCTGGGTTTGGCTCATTTTGAAATACCCCATAAAGTCGACTGTTGTTTATTTTCGGGCTCATAAATGAACGGGCTATGAATGAACTACCTAAGTCTGACGTCACAATGGGGTGGAGCTTCAGAACCTTTCCAAACCAAGGAAATGTCCATTGAAATTCTTATAAGAGCTTGATTGTTTAGTCATTTTCTTCTCTTTAGCAGTTTAATAAGCAATTTCTCTCACAGTTTCGTAATCGTCAGTGTACATTATACATTTCACATATTTGAATTGCTCATAAAATGTTTTTATTCGGACTTTTTGTTGTGTGGAAGTAAATTTAAGGTTATGTTACTTTGCGTTTTATGAGTGTCAATTTCAGTTTTTTGTGAGGATTTTCAGATCGATTTTGTTGAATGTATTATTGGTAAGTTGGTTTTTTACAAAATCTATTATATAAATTGTATTGATAATATTGGTGTTTCTGTTTTAGTTGAAAATTGTGATGTGTTTTGTGGTAGACGGTAAACATTAGAGTGAATAAAAAATGTGTAGATTTTTTATCTTTCCTGACGATTCAACTGAGCGAAAAAATGGATAAATCTTGGAAGGTAATATTAAATATTTATAACATGGCTTGGGCGTATAAAAATGTATATGTAATTTCTAGACGACAAGATCGGGAACTCTCAAACCATTCAATGGTCTGTATTCAATGGTGTATATATATATATATATATATATATATATATATATATATATATATATATATATATATAAACTTTAAATAAATAGATTATTAATGTACTAATAATGTTGTAATTTTTTCAGTTTCCTAATAACAGTGAGCAGCCCATAGAAGTTGCAAATGAATTTGGATTAAACAACTAGTGATAGTAAGTAAACATATCGCCAAAAAGAAGCGAAACCGGAAAACGAAATCGGATTCTGTATATTTTGGCCGCCCCGAACGTTCATTTTCAACAGAGCTGGTACGATCACGTTTAAATTCACCTGCCCAAAATGGCAAATGATGGTGCAGTCACCGTAAACAACATCAATTTCGGCTTTAATTTGGGTAGGCGTATTGTCTTTCAAATGCCAGAATTTAAAGATGGCTCGATATTCGATTTTTCCGTCTTTACAAAAAGAGTAATATCGACTGAAATAAATGACTGTTAAACAACAATTGAGCATCTAATTTGGCTGAAATTTTCAAGGGTATCTTTCAATGCATGCGCAATTGCAATACCAGTATATTATTTGGCGAATAAAACAATCTTCACCTTTTGGTTGGAAAATTTTCAGACCACCTTCGTATATCTTTTTAAGTAACTATATAACTAAACTATTATTCTAATTAACTTATCCATTGACCTTTACAAGACAAGAGCAGCTTTTTCTCTTTCAATAGAAGAAAAAGTAATATTTATTTCAGATCGCTGTATTATTTACACATTTGTGAGGATTTTATTAATCTATGTGATCGAGGGGACATTTTTTGCAAGATTAATGTAAAAGGACGTTTCGTTTTTGTCGCTAGGTTGTATTGCATAGTAAAACCAAAGTACTTCTACTAAGTTTTGATGTCAATTGGTAGAAGGAATTTAAGCGAGTATTTGGGAAAACATGTTTTATTTGGTTGTGTTTTATAATTTTGTTGAACATTAAAAATGGCAGAAAATAAGCATTTTCGATATATTATACTATATTTCCAAAAAGGCAAAAACGTTTCATGGGGGTGTGGTTCAGAAAATTTAATGAAAACAATGTTCATCTTAGCGACGTTCTAGATGACCAACCAGGTGGATGCCAGTAAAGTAGGCATTGGCGCAAATTTAAAGCGATCGGCATAAATTAATCCGAGACAACAGAGAAATTCTTGGAGTCGGTCAGACGATTACGCCAACTCGGATGCCCAAGGCCGATCTATAGGTCTTGAGTGAATAGAGAAAAATTTAATAGACCGACTTTGTAGAGATCGATCCATTTTTGAAGCTGATATTGGATGTGATATTGCAATTATTTAATTAATTATTTTAACTACAAATAATTATTTACTAGTTTCTAAATATATTCAAATTAGTCAAAAAGAATAACCATTAATTTTTCTCTAACAAATCTTAACCTAAATACTTATCAACTAAAGTTAATCCAACGATGTCCTTTAGATTGTTCTAATGATTATATTACACCACGTCGGTTCTCACCATATTAGAAATAAAAGTTTTTGATTGACTAGCAATCTTTCTATTATTACTGATGTTATCTCTTCTTTTTGGCAGCTCCTTGGCTGTTGTGCAGGTAATTAACAGGATGTGCTTCGTTACACTTAACGCACTTACCGGGATTATTCTTAGGTCTCGTGCATTCTGCTGTTGGATGGTTACATGCACATCTCACACATGTATGTGGATTGCAACATTTTTGGGTGTGGCCATATCTTTGGCATTTTTTCCACTGTGTTATTGACTTTGTTTTATTTGACCAAGATTTTATTGATATATTTTGTATGCTCAAATGTTAGCATATATAGGTGGTGGAGGAAAATTAGATTTCTGTTCGTCTTTTCTGCTTATATTCTTTAGTTTCTGAACTGCAGATACTATCTCGTATCCTCTTCCTTTTAGTTCTTCAAGAATGTTCGCAGCATCACAGGAAGGATGTAAATCTCTAACCATAACTTTTATAGGTCTGTTGGCTTTATTTTCGTAAGAGTGCCATTCCACAGAGTTGTTGTTTATTGCTTTGTATTCTTCTTCATTACTTACATTGATTTTAATTTGTTTATTGCTCATCATTCTGGTGCTGCAATTGAATTTTTTCATTTGTAATTTATTTTTCATATCTCCGTAGCTTTGTACATTATTTAGTATTTATAGGTGGAGGTTTTATAGTTTTCTGTTTTTCTGTTTAGGCTTTAGCAACATTAATGCTTTGTTCGGGCGATTCAGTAGCCTTTCTTTTCTTTTTATTTTTCTTTTCGTTTAATTTCCAATCTGTTTCTCTTGCCACGATTTCTTCTTCCTTTTCCCAAGTGGATTGTGATTTTTTTTCCCGCTTTGTGGTTTCAAGGTCGTCAACTGATTTTTTAGGTATTCAGTTTCTTTCATAGCATACTCCAGTTGTCTCTGCAATTTTTTAATGATTTCTCTTTCTTCCAGGCCAGGTTTACTCGCTGTTAACTTAATATTTTCGCAACATCTTGACGACCCATTCGGGTCGTAAGATATCATTTCTTATTTTATTACCTTCAGTTTTTTCGTTCATACTTTCTGCTCGATGGGGCTAAACCACGTTTGGTGCACAAATGTATTTCTTGGGCCTGGCGATGAAAAACACGTATACGCTATGGGATATATCTCAACAAATATTCGCCTCGCCTCGATGTTTACCGGGGTCAATGTGCGACTATATAATATATAATTAACAATATAAGCAGGCAAACAGAAAACAGTTCAAAATACTTCCTTATCAAACATATTCACTGCTATGAAAATAAAATATTGGTTGATGCAAAAGCTTATCCCATTTTTTTAAGAAAAATTGAAGAACAAATTTATTTACTAAAAAACTATATTTAATTAATATTTTATGTACCATTTTGTTCGATGCCCTTTCTCCATTTCTCCGGTAACTGCATAATTTCACGATCATAAAAAGTGAACCACAGTATGAATTAATCTTGAAAGAAAGAAAACATATTCATTTTTCAATCAAAGGACATTATGTTAAAGATAATAACTCATAAATTACCGTCGTATTTGGATTGCTATTCGTTATTTTTTATGAACAAAATTTGAAAGTTTTTCAAATAATTTTATCTTGGCCTTTTCAACAGAATTTAATAAGGCGAATATTAATAAACGGCATTAGAGGAAATGGGAAGAGAAAAATAAACTGAAAAACAATGCATTTTTACATATATTTTTTCTAAATATAATATTTTTTTATTATTTTATTGGCGCCCTTTCGCCCCAGCATATTTCATTTATTTCCGATGCTAAATTGGAGTCTTCCAAC